>CM030358.1:24590063-24980122 GCA_017893485.1 Hemerocallis citrina
ATCAATAAAGATCTCTCAATAATTCATTGAGGTTCTTACTCAAAAAATTTCTCAAAAACTGGTTCGTAAATGGTGTATAAAATACCCATTTTCTAACAAAAATAACACAAAAAAGATGAAGATGTTGAATTTGAGTCCAATGACGAGAGAATTATGAATGTGGGGGATGATGAATATGTAGACTTAGAAGATTAGGTAACTAGTAAGTTTAGTCGAGTCATTGTTGGACTTGAAACTTTGAATTTCAAATTTAGGATTTTGGTCAAGTGAACTACTATTATTCTATTATATGCTACTAGTAACCTACACGTGCGATGCACGTTCTAATCAAATTTTTATTTATTTTTTAAAGTAAATAATAAGACGTAATCTGGCCTCGAACCTGAGACATCTCTTTACTCATACATAATCTTTACAAATTACCCTTAGTGGTACAAACTTTTATTTTATATGAGTGGTAATTTTGTAAATAATTATATTGTAAATAAACTTGAACTTAGAGGGTATTATAGTAACTAACAACAGTTGAGTAAATGAATGATTAATATAAATCATACTTAAAAATAAATGGTTGAGATTAGATGGTTGAATGAATGTCTAACAAATTACAGGTTGTCCACAAATGACAACCACAACTCTCCCATTATAATATTAGAGATGTATGGATCTTTAGTAGTAGTGGAATTATTTATACTTTTTTTAGTATTATTGGTGATAGATTGCACATATTAAAATAGTACATGCATATTACGCATATTAGTATATTGAACATATTACAATTGGACAACTGTTTTTTAATTGCACATATTACACATTAATTGCACGAGAAAGCTATTTTTATGTATAAACAACCTTTAATTACACATATTACACAAGAACATGATGAATATTTGCAATTGGATTGGATAATTATACTTAAGATTGAAGAATATGAGCTGAAATTAACTGTATCGGCAAAAAAAAATCAACCGCCTAGGCGCTGCCTAGGCGTCCCGTGTCTGAACCGTCACCGCCTAAAACCGTTTACAACACTCATGAAATTTTATTTCTCTCCTCTGTCCTCAATTTTGATGTTCAACATTTTTTTTGCCATTGCATCTTAATGTAGATCCAATTTGGTAGGGGTTCTGTCAAAGACAATCTAGTTATTACTTAGCTAAGAGGAAAGTAACTAAAAAGAAGCAATCATCCAATCTCCTAGCTATAAGTGGACAAATAATGTGTATCTTCAAAGAAAGAATCCTTCAACTTTCACCCAAAATGGCTACCAAAAAATAGAAATGTGTACCCTTCAACACATTCAACCAAAAGCAGCAAACTAACATGATTGTACAGTCAATCTTCTTAAGAAAGATCTGATTACAATGACTTTGTGCCTTAGATGTAGTCTCCATGCTGAGTCTATTTTGTTAGGGATTTCTACCGAAAACCCCCCTTAGGATCTTGTTGAGTTATTCGATGCAATTAACACAAACCACAAAGCACATATGAGATTATACCAAACACACCAAAGCACACACAAATTTGTCCCGGTTGGGGCTTTCACCTTAATCCGGGGGAGAAGAAATTCAAGATGTTATTCAACTAGAGAAGATACAAGGATATTACAATTCTCACCACGACCCTCTCTCAAGTCTCACCAACAAGTACTAGTTGTTTACTATTAGAGAATCACTCAATCTTTCATTCAATGAAGTACTCTCTCTCTTGGCTCAATGGAGGCCAATAACGACAATATATAAAGATCTAAAGAAAATCTAGTTTGATATCTTGATACAATAGCCTTTGGATATACCTAAAGATAACCCTACGAAAAGAGCCGTCAGATCTGACTTGAAGAGCAAGTTGGGCTTCTCACGAATCACCAAGATCCGACCCAAATTATCCATCAGCGCCGTGCGTGGTCGACCACACCCTAAGTTCGGTCGACCGTCCCCCTCTCGGAAACTTCTACTGAGTAGGGCGGTCGACCGCACCCCATGTACGGTCGACCGCAACTCCACCTGCTGCTGTTGCTGCTGACTGTTTCCCTTGCTTTCACTCCGTCTCCGATCGTCTCGATTCCTCCATCGTCTCATCGTCTTCTTATCCAATATAGTATGCAAGACATAAATCCAACAATCTCCAGATTGGATTGCATACTCATGAATCCACACCCGTGTGATTTAAAATCTTCTAGAATCTTTTCCTTCTTTTCTTGCAAACAACTCGTTTCAATGGTTTCCTTTACTAGTTGAATCTATCTCCACCTGTTTTTCTCCCGCTGTATGCCCCCCTCAAGGGCACACCCCAGTAGATGTAATCATGGAGATGCCACCCTCCACACGAACTCCACCTACCTCAAGGCTCTCTCTACCTTCCGATGATATTCAAACGTCGCAGTCTCGTTCAGATGATTCTAGTGACGGCATACTAGATGGTGCTTTAGGAACAATGGGCTTCAAACCACTTGGCCAAGGTTTCTAATTCCTCCAAAGCTGGTAGAGGTTGTGCTGTCCCTGCTCAATCCCCCTCTCATCCTTCATCACCTTGCGATAACTTTCTCAAACTGAACGAACTCCACCTAGATCTGTGTACTCGCAGTCCCGAGCTTTTAGAGTTCTCATGGAAATAAGGCTCAGCTTCATCAAAGGAATATATATGCCCTCTTCTAGTGTGTTCCCCCTTTCGTTTATCATCTTCAACTCATTAGTTTTCTCATCCCTTACTTTACAAGTCTTGTCAATCTTCGTTCTCACAAAACGACATGAGGCAAATTTGTAAGTAGAAATCATTACTTCACAAATTTTATCAACCTTCATTCCCACACAACGATATGATGCAAATTTGCAAGTAAAAATCATCTCCCTCTCGGAGCAAACTTGAGAAGAACTAACCGAATAAAAAAAACAACCGGAATTCACATCTAAAGAACTTGAAACAAAAGCACTGTTTAAGCCATCACCTGATTCAGCGGTACTGAATTTGGCACCCCTCTGACTCAACCGCTTGCAACAGTCTCTCATGTAATGCTCAATCCCTTTGCACTGGTGGCCACGGACCTTACTCCTACATACACTTTCCCTTCCAATCAAAGTACAATCCACCTCCAAGCAACTCATAGAAGTTGACGCCGATTTTTGACTGTCCTTCCTAAGTGCATCCTCCTCCAACCCCTTGATCATACCTGCTATGAAAAATTTATCCTTGGTAGATTCCTCATCTAGCACGGTTATCATGTTGGATGGATTTGGTGATGAATATATCGAGTTGGAAACCCTTAGTTCATCTGCGTTGAACGCCCTCAGTTCAAATAACTCCATATTGAACTCCACTTCATGATCTAGAAGAGCGGTACTTTCCTTCATTGAGAAAGCCCACAACTTTCTTCGCTGGTACATCCGACCCTGTGATGATGATCCCGAGTAGTCAGTTTTGAATCTTGCCCAAAGACTCGTCTTGCTTCTCCTATACCTGACTTCGCTCGTCGATGACAATCAGATTAAACCTAAGGCTTCTGAACATATCTTCTTCCACTTCTCTTGCTTTGTGCCGATTGGTCTTCTTTTATCTCTTTCTGTGACTAGATCCAAGCCTGTTGAACCGATGCTTCATGCATGCCCACCTTTAAGATATCAAAGTCGTTCTTACCTTTGAACCGCTTGATCTTCGTGATATGATCTGCCATTATCTCCAAGAAACTCGAACAAACCCTTTGAACTCGAAGCTCTGATACCAATTGTTAGGGATTTCTACCGAAAACCCCCTTAGGATCTTGTTGAATTATTCGATGCAATCAATACAAACCACCAAGCATATATGAGATCATACCAAACACACCAAAGCACACACAAATTTGTTCCGGTTGGGGCTTTCGCCTTAATCTGGGGAGAAGAAATCCAAGATGTTATTCAACTAGAGAAGACACAAGAATATTACAATTCTCACCACGACCATCTCTCAAGCCTTACTAGCAAGTACTAGTTGTTTACAATTAGAGAATCACTCAATCTCTCCTTCAATGAAGTACTCTCTCTCTTGGGTCAATGGAGGCCAATAATAACAATATATAGAGATCTAGAGAAAATCTAGTTTGATATCTTGATACAATAGCCTTTGGATATACCTAAAGATAACCCTACGATAAGAGCCGTCAGATCCGACTTGAAGAGCAAGTTGGGCTTCTCACGAATCACCAAGATCCGACCCAAATTATCCATCAGCGCTGTGCGCAGTCGACCGCACCCCAAGTTCGGTCAACCGTCCCCTTCTTGGAAACTTCTGCTGAGTAGGGCGGTCGACCGCAACTCCACCTATTGTTGCTGCTGACTGTTTTCCTTGCTTCCACTCCGTCTCCGATCGTCTCGATTCCTCCATCGTCTCATCGTCTTCTTATCCAACATAATATGCAAGACATAAACCCAACATATTTATTATCTCTTTCTGGAATGTTGTCAGTAGACGTATCTGGGAATTCATTCTCTTTGGTTTTGGTTGCAGTAGATTCCCTCTTACTGTTCCCCAGTTGTGGGGAGAATTTAGAGATTTTGAGGTGGCCCCGGGGAGACGTAGGGATTGGGACTGTGTTGTTGCAGCGTCTTTATGGGTCATTTGGCTAGATATAAATAATTTATGTTTCAGAAATCAGTCTTGTATTTTTCCACAGTTGATTTATAGAATCTTTTCTCTCACTTCATCTTGGATCTCCATTCCAGGTATCAGAAAGAAAGCTCGAGTGGGTCCTCTGTTTGATAGAGAGGGTGGTAACAGCTGAGCGGGCGTGATCATCAAGGAGCGGATTTCGGGATATTGGATGGTGTTGTTTTGCATACCGCTTTTTGGGTTTTTCTTTTATTCTGAATCCTTGTGTATTTTGAGTTTTGTTGTATTTCAGCATTTGTGTATTTTGAGTTAACTTCAGCACTTTTGTGTGTTGCTGTATTTTGGATGTAACTATGGATGTTTTTAATAAATGAGTCGGATGCCACTTCTCATGCCATCTCTTGTTTCAAAAAAATAAAAAATAAAAAACAAAAATAAAAAAATTATTGTACAGTCTAATATCTGCAGTACAATATGTAATGCATTGTCACAAAGTTACCTCCAAGATGCCACAATAATTTTCTAGAGTCTTCAAGGTTGAGCCTTTTCATCTTACATTATCTTTTGCCTCCACTTGCCAACAGCTATTGATTCAAGCTATTGATTGAAACTGCTTCTGCTTTCCCACCAAATTAAAAGAAATTGGCACCAGTAAATTATTCAGAAACTTTGTTTTTATAATGAGTGGAAAGATGGATACATGCACTATCTTGAGCTATTATAATTCAAGAACAAAAACTTATCCAACAAGAACAACTATAACAACAAAGCCTTTATACCGACATTTTGGGGTCGGCTATATGGATCATTTTCATCCTTTCAACTCTATTGCGGGTCACCACCGCTGTCAAATTAAGACTTCAGAATTCCTAATTCCCATTAACAGCTTCAACCCAAGTTTGTTGAATCTCCCCCTAGTCTTTTTTACTCCCTAACTACCATCCTATTGATTTTCTAACTCGGACGGTTATCAATCAGTTCTTCCGCATTTGTCTTCAATTTATGCAACTTCTACTTTCATATGCATTCATTTCTTATTCTGTCTTTTAGTGTGTTCTGTTTCCAATTATCCACCTTAGCATCCTCAATATGTATGCTTATCCATTAACACATTATTACTAGTGTATGATCCCCAACATGGATGTGCTTAATTAAGACCTGGGAAGATTATATAATCTATGAGATTAGCATGTTTAAACTATATTATCATTTAATAAGCACTAGTGTCCATCTTATCTTCCCATCTAATTATATTGATATTGGTCACCAGATGGTCATAAAGAAGTTCCCATCTTATAGAATAAGCAATAGCCAGAAAAGGAGAAGTAACAAATCCAGGCATTATTATAACATAAACCTTTCTAAAAGATAGTGATAAAGAAGGCCAAGTCAGTACAAGAGAACTTATATTCTCCTCTTTTTATCTCAGAAAGAGAGATTCCCATCAATTTATTAGCCAATTGGGTGAACAATCTAGTGGGCTTGTTTCTAGTACAAGGAGCAATGAATGGAAACAGAAATATCCTCAAGTTGACATTGGCGTACTTATGATGCTCATGATTCAACATAGGCCTCTAAACTATCTAAACTATCCCATACATGCAAAAGGAAGAGAGAAATCTTTCTTAATATCTCAACGAGAATCTAGGAGGACAAATATCTTTCCGTATTTCTTAATTAACCTAATGTCACATTTCCAATTTGCTTATCATCTTTACTGTGATATCTTTGGGCAGAATAGTTTCTTTTTCTGAAATTCCTTCTTTATTCTTATGATTCAACTTAAGACTTAAACCACATTTCCCCCTTACTGTTTTCTTTGGTTTTATTCATTGAGCCTTTTGTAGTATAGCTTGCCATAATTCTTTCATTATTTCCTTGATCATTATAATGCAGTAGATCAATATCTGAATAAAATAATAAGAGTTACTTTCACTGTAGACCTTTGTCCATCCAAATTGAGAGGGAGAATAATTATACAATGTGCTTATTACAATGTCTACATATGGAGAGCTTGATAATTTCATTCAAGTATTCTATAGGTTACCTATACATAGATCAACACGTCGAATGTGTGTGTTAAGCAAAAAAATTATCCAGCCAATCAGCCACATGGATGCACATCTTTTGAAGATATAATAGTAAAGATCTTATGGGTGCATGAATTTTCTTGATAGCCATTTCAGTAAAGATAATAACAGAGTAAATTCTGATACATAGTTAGGGGAACAAGTTAGAAAGACCCCACCTTATATTCGTCCAAAAGAAAGAATCTTCCTTCCAATTTCTCCCAGATATTTGCTGCTCTTATTAAACCCATCCAACCAACTAAACACAACAAACTTAGTACTCAGACTTCTCAGACTCTGCATTTGGATCAGTTTGAAACTTTTGAGTGCACAAAGCTGGAGATGGCCAGAAAGTGCTCTCAGTGTGGAAATAATGGGCACAACACTAGGACTTGCAACAACCCAAGAATGAGAAGTTCGGTTGGTAGTGGTAGTGGTAGTGGTGGTGGATTGAAGCTCTTCGGCGTGCATCTTCCTGTAGCTGCTTTCCCCATGAAGAAAAGCTTTAGTATAGATTATTTATCCTCTTCTTCTAATTACCACCTCTCTTCTTGCTCCTCTTCCCCTTCATCATCACCATCAATTTCTCTCGCTTCAATTGATGAAACAATTGAAAAAGGGTCAAGTGGCTATCTTTCCGATGATTTAATGGGCAGGAATCAGGAAAGAAAGAAGGGTGAGTCACTTATAATTATGCCTTCCCCTTTTTTTCTTCAGATATATGATGTTCTTCATATTGATTTTATTCAGGAGTAGTATATATATATATATGTTTTCCTATCTTTCCAGAGTTCTCAGATGCTAGCTTCTGTTTATAACTGGAAGAGAGAAAAAATAAAGGGTGTTCTCATTTATCTATAGTGTGGCCTTGAACAATACTCGTTGTTTACTAGTCTTTTTAACTGTATTCTTCTATATAAAGCACAGTTCAGTTAGAACTCTTGCATGGGTTTTGGTTATGATTTCCACGTACTGAGCGCCCACATTTGTTTCGGTGCCTCACATGTCTTCTAGTATCTCCTATCTGTATTTACTCTATTATCTGTCCATAGGAGTACCATGGACTGAAGAAGAACATAGAGCGTTTCTCACAGGGCTTGAAAAGCTCGGGAAGGGAGATTGGCGAGGTATTTCTCGTAGTTTTGTGACAACAAGAACTCCAACCCAAGTCGCTAGCCATGCTCAAAAGTACTTCCTCAGACAAAATTCCCTTAACAAGAAGATGCATCAAAGTACCCTATTCGATATGGTAATATTCTCACCTTTTTTCACTTGGTGTATTTTTTCAGAAACAGATTAAACTCACTAATATTTCTTATCTTCCAGTCAATTTTTCAGGCTGGTAACTGTGATTCTTTCATTGAGAAGGCCAAGATGAATCAAGTTAACCATAATAATGAACCTGATCTAACAGTTCCAGAACAAGTTCCTTTTTCCTATTTCGAAGAGCCTTGTTTACAGCCTGCATTACCCAATTTGGACCTCAGCATTTCAAGCTCAAGGTCTTGGGATCAAAACAAATCAAGCATGAGAACTCGTTTTATTTAGAGAAAATACATATGCTTTTATCGAGCAGGATTTGAACCTCAGACCTGTTCAAGAAGTTTTACAACTGTACTACAGCAGCAGCAGTCGCAATCTGCGCTTTCGATGATTGATATGATCTTATCTCTATGTATGTGGGGGTATTATGAGAAGAGTTCTGTGGCCCCCCATTGGTGAATGTTTATATTCCAAATAAAGAGAGGTTGATATCTCTTTATAAGGAAGAAGAAGAAGAAAGAAACCTCTCTTCATAAAGGGGATATTATTAGAGCCGTTGAATGTGAAGGAAACTATTGAAAGAGACATGTAATCTCTCTCATTTTTTATGTAACCTTTTCTTGCTCGCTATGGCCAACTCGAGATAAAGTGGATATATAATGTGTAAATTAAAGTTGCTTCTTTTAATACAAAATTCACTACTATTTTGAGGTTGCAATTTTATTTTCGAGTTTGCTATAGTGGCATTGTCTACAAAAGGGAGGGAAGAGTTCAGTTGGGAAGGATAAGAACATAGTTCTTGTGGTACTTGTGTATTGACATTTTTCTCGAAAAGTTCCTCATATATTCTCTCCGCAAAGTAGTGCCAATTCTATGCCTCTAGATTTTTACTGAATCTGGAGATAGAGAATGAGGTTGAAGAAAGAGAACCACAGTATCGTACCACAGCTGCGTAAAACTGAAGATGCAATAGTATTGAATTTTGTTTTCGCAGTAGTGTTATAACCTGATACAAACAGAAGTTGAATCCTTAGAGACTTTACTGTTGTACTGTAATGCACTTGGAACAGTTTGGAGTTGTGAGTTTATTAAAATGTAAACCAAGAAAAAATTGGGCATGAGAGTTCTATATTTGTCAGGGACTTTCAAAGGATAGTGACTTATGAACTACTACTATTTGCATCTTTCCTTGGTCCTAAATGAATATGCAAAATAAGCTAAAAGATTACAAAAAAAAAAAAACACAAAGTTGAGTAAAGTTATTAGCTTCTGCAATCTGCAGTATCCAAATAGTAAAAGTTTACCTCTATATCGATTCACAAATTTATCGTAAAATTCAAATGGCAAGAAGTATTGTTTCATGATCAGAATAAGTTATCCTAATAAACAAGATTAGCATCCATTCATATCTCATGTCAAGCACTTTGATTTGTCTTCCATTCATTGTCAAGTGAAGTCATTGAAGGTCAATTATTAAGGACTATCAAACCTTATTAATTAGAGTAAAATTAATTATTTTATGATAACATCAAAGACATCACATTCATATGATGCTGTTAAGCATGAATTAATGACAGTAGTACAAAACAAGGACTACATGTCGACTTCATAAGACGTATATAAACCTCAATTAATTAGTTCCTTATTCTCTTGCCACTAATATTGTGTTTGGCAACTTGGACAGCACAGTCCTAGCAATGATAGGTTTGAAACCAATATAAAATATCGAAATTGTTAAGAGATTGTACATTCAATATAATACCTACTTTTTATAAAAAAAATCAACATGTGACCAGTGGCTAGAGAAATGGTTCCAATGCAACTGCAAATATCCAACTCCTTTAGATTACTTGGAAGCAATTCCTCTCATAATCATACTGCATCAAAGTACAATCAATATTGCTCTTTGATATAAAATACATACCGAGTATTCTACTGTTTGATTGCCCCTTAACACTAGTAACTAACTAATACACGCTTCCAAAGTTACACTAACCAACCCTATTGGTTGCCTGTCAACTTACTATAGTGTCTAATTGGAAACCAAAGATCAAGGTTGCATACATGTACAGTAATCTAGTTTATAGAGTTTCTAGCACATCAGATTTACACTCAGAAACTACATCATGCATCTTAGACTTGAGCATCGAAGGATCTATCGTCGGGAAACACCCCAGCATTTTAGACTTAGAATATCGACCATCTAAATCAAATCCATGCATCCACAATCATCAGAAATCATATTAAGAAGCGGTTAACGGCGATCAATTCCAACAAAAGTATATATTAGATCTTAATAGTTTTCCATTAAAAAGGCGGCTTCCTTAATCAAATGGGGCATGGTATGCAGACGTAAAGAGTTTGGAGGATTAGGGGTAGTCAATATTCGTCAAATGAACCAAGCTTTGTTATGCAAATGGTGGTGGAACTCAAAACTAAAACGAAGACTAAATGGGGATCAATGATAAAGGCAGCTTATTTGAAGAATGGTTGCATGCACCAGAAACAAAAAAACAAAGATTCAGCATCCGGGTTTTGGAGAGGGGTTAGTAACACTAGAGATATCTTCATCTCCGGGGTCACTTTTTCGATTGGTAACGGTAATTCGACGTGCTTCTGGAAGGACAAATGGTGTGGCACCATTACCCTCAAGAGGCGATTCCCGCAAGCCTACGGGTTTGCTACGGACAAATATGATCGGGTGGCTACAAATTGGAGGCATGAGGAATGGAGACCAAGACTCTCAGGCAGACTTACTCACGAGGCTAGAAGACAAAAACAGGAGATGATTGAATTCCTGCAAGATTGGAAGCCAATGAGCTACGACCACGAGGATACACTAAAATGGGAGCAGGAAAAAGGGAGAGTTTTCTCGGTTAAATCAACGTATAAAAGGTTAAACGACTGGGAGGGGGGGGTGAGAGTCTTTGACCCGGTATGGAAGGCTTATGCACCACTTAAAGTCAAGACTTTTAACTGGCTGGCATGTAGAAATGCCATCTTAACTCAGGACAACTTGGTGAGGAGAGGTTGGCAGGGCCCGACTATATGCGTCATGTGCAACCAGGAGAATGAAACGGTCGACCATCTACTAGTCAAGTGCAGTTTTGTGAGTCCCATTTGGGGAGACCTCCTCAACAGACTCGGTATCCACGGCGAAGGTCCGGAGACGGTTCTACACACTTGGGGGGCAGGGGGGAGGGTTGGTGGAAAGAGGGGCACATCCACAGTAGCCTGTCCTGTTTTTGGGACACGGGGGTGGCGGCGATTTGTTGGGGTATACGGCTGGAAAGGAACAATCGAATCTTTAGAAGCACACATAGACACATCATGCATCCACAATTGCTCCTAAAGATTATTGCTAATATTTTGTTCAGGATTAAAACGGCAGGTGTCGAACAATCAAAGAAGCTCAAGGACATATACAAGGACATTGCCACCTCCCAGGGCGAAGTTCAGGAAGGGGGAGTCACAACACAGGATGGTTGAGTATTTGGTGTGAGACGGGTGTGGTGGGGGAGGCACACGCATGTAGGCGTCCTCTGGAGATGTGTGTGCTATCATGTAGCCTCTGGGCATTTTTTGGTTTTTGGATGTACTTTTGGGACTTTTTAATTTCTTGTATGTATTTTGGTGGGATTCATGGGTTCTGTAGCGACCTATGTCGGGAGCTCATTTTTTGGGTGGGACAATGAATATCATGGCCCGCATGTGGGTGACATGAATATCATCGTCCGACGTTGGTTCTTCTGTTTTTCTGTTTTATTAAAATCTTTTTAATGAAACAAGGGGGGTTTTGGCCAACCTTTACGATCAAAAAAAAGTTTTCCATTCAAAAAATTATATCTATCTGGTTGCTCCCACACATCAATTAGCAGCAACAATGGCAGTCTACCTCCAAGATACAACTCATCCTTTAGATACTCCTCGGATGCTGTGCGCGCAGTCTTTGGAGTGGCGCAGCGATCCCAACCTTCTTCTAAAAAAAAATAGTGGGGAAAATGGTGGACCTTTTGTGGAAGAATATTTCTATTTTTTTTTTTTGATAATTAGATGGCCGGAGCCATCGTTTCATTAATAGGATTAAGGAAACACAGCATTACACAGTACTTATATTACAAAAGAGCTGTCGTAACAGCGAACCAAACTAAACTAAGGCAACATCTCCATACATCAAAATATCAGTACCAATAATAGAAAACAACAGCAGTAGTAGGATAAGCATAAAGCCATCGAGAACAGTCCTCCCTTCAGCCCATCCACCGTGGGCATACCTCTCTACTCTTCAGTACTGTTCCTGATCCTTTTGGCCTGCTCCTGAGCACCTGCCCAATCATGAATCAAAATAAATATTTTATTCATAGAGAACGGAAATCTGTAAACTTTATTGCAAAAAATAAAATCATTTCTTTCTATCCAAAGACTCCATAAAGAGACCGCTGTTGCAATGTCCCAAGCTTTTCTATCTTCTAATTTGATGTGTAACTCTCTAAGGTGAACCCATATGTCAGTAGTATTGTTCGGAACCCGATTACACCCAAAACCCCTACACACTATTTCCCAAATAAGCCGCGCTTTTGGACATTGAAAGAGAATGTGGTCGACATCTTCTTCTTCTAGTTGACACGTCTCGCATATCACGTCGATGTGCGAGATCCTCTTCCTAAGGTTAATTTTTGACAGGATCGCATTACTATGTGCTAACCAACAGAAGACTTTGACTCTGTATGGAACTTTGGCCCCCCATATAACCGATTGGACTTGACATCTCGTACCTCCGTCGTTTATCCATTTATACATTGATGAGACCGAGTAGACTTTTGAGTTTTTCCTATCCCACCATCTTTCGTCTTCTGAGGTATTTGCACGGTCTCCTTCTTGAAGGATAAGTTTATTCATTTCTTCAAATTGTACCCTGCTTTCTGTGTTAACGCAGTTGGAGACAATAAACTTTAGTTTTCGGTTCTTCCGAACGTCTGCCACCGCTAAATCTAGATTCTGCGTAGCTTTCGCCGCTAACGGAAATTGGTTTTGCAAACTCGTCTTACCACACCACTTGTCTTTCCAGAATCTGGTATCTTTCCCGTTACCCACTTTACAAGTGGTATTAGAATGAAAGATTTCTCCCTGCTTGGCTATCCCCTTCCACAGGAAAGACACTTTTGCAGATGTACTCCTTCCTCCAAATCGGTATTTACGTCTTTTGCAATATAGATTGAACGAGTAGTTCCACCATCCTCTGTGCTTGTTAGCAATCTTCCACCACCACTTACATAGTAGTGCCTTGTTCATGTCATGGAGGTTTACGATACCCAGACCTCCGAGCTCCCTTCTCTTGCATACTCTTTCCCAATTGACCAAGTGGAAACCCTTGTTTCCCTCGTCCGTACCTTTCCACTGGAATCTTCTTCGCAGTTTGTCAATCCTTTTGATGACCCATTTCGGCAGTTCGTAAATGGACATCAGGTACAGCGGGATCGTACTAACAACGGAGTTGAGTAGAATGATCCTACCCCCAAGGGACAGGAACCTGCTCTGCCAGCCTGCCAGCTTCTTTTCAATTTTGGAGATGATGCCGCTCCAATCCTCCCTCCGGAGCGGGCCTGGCTTAATAGGCGTCCCTAGATATTTAATCGGAAAAGTGCCTATTTTACATCCCAAGATATCCTTTATCACCGAACAGGAAGTCGACAGGTCTTGACAAAGAGGGACGATACAGGTCTTGTCTAAGTTTACCTTCAAACCTGACCAACTATGGAAACAAGCTAGTACAGTGTTAATGGCCGCCGCTTCTTCCATCGTAGCTTTACCGAAGATGATTGTATCGTCTGCATATTGTAAAATCGTCATAGGCTTGTCGATCCCTTTGACCCTAATCCCTTTAATTATGTTATTTTCCATAGCTCTTCTAATCATCTCCTTTAGTCCGTCTGCTACAATTGCGAAGAGAAGTGGCGATAAAGGATCTCCTTGGCGTAGACCTCTCTTGCATAGGATTTCTCTCCCTTGCCAGCCATTGACCTGAACATAAGATTTTCCTCCGGAAATGCACCTATTCATCCATGATCTCCATTTGGCCCCAAATCCCTTAAGAGCTAGGGCTTCCTCCACGCAGTCCCACGACACCGAATCATACGCTTTCTTAAAATCCAGATTTAGGATAAAACCGTCCTCTTTTGATTTGCTACCTCGAAAAACCACTTCATGAGCCGACGCTATACTATCCATGATATCCCTACCCCGAATGAACCCACTCTGCGATTGGTCTATGATATCATTCTGGTGGGGGGCTAATCTTCGAGCCAAAACCTTCGTAATGATTTTGAACGATCCGTTCAGCGAACTTATGGGTCTGAGATCTTCATGGTTATTGACCTCTTTCTTCTTGGGAACCAAAACGATTGTGGCATAATTTAATTAACCTGTCCAAGTTAGCCGTCCCGTTGTATAACTCGTGGAAAATGTTCAAGAGGTCATCTTTAATAATCTCCCAGTAAATTTTGAAGAAAAAGATTGGTAACCCGTCAGGTCCTGTCCGAGCATCTTAATGGCTCCAAACACCTCAGCTTCTGTAAATCTTGATTCGATTCCCTTGCTTCCGTCCAGTCTGGATTCACTTACGCATAAACTTTGAGTTATATATCCATAAATACTTGCATCTCCATTGTGATTCACGGAAAAACGATGATGAAGAAAACTGTTGATGGAGCTTGAACGCTACCTCAAATTGACTAGCATCTACCAAATTTAATTATACATTATTTGCAGAATATAATCTTATGGCAAAAGATATTAATTCCACATTAACTGATGTTTGTTCTTTAACAAGAAAAATCTCCACATCATTAAGATGTGCATTTAGCACTACTCATAGGGAGAAATCATTTTCACACATGAAATTCTTCTTATTTTCTTATTTTAAGCCACTTCTCAATGGATCACCCCTATATATATATATGCTAGTAATCTGCATGTGCGATGCACATTCTAATTAATTTTTTTCTTTTAATATAGCAAATAATAAGACGTAATCTAACCTCGAATCTAAGACCTTCATTTACTCATCACATACTCTTTACAAATTATCCCTAGTGACACAAACTTTTATTTTATATGAGTGACCTTTATAAATAATTATATCGTAATAAATTTAAACTTTGAGGGTATTATGGTAACTCACAACAGTTAAGTAAATGATTGGTTAATATAATTGCAACTTAAAAAAGAATGATTGAGATTAGATGGTTGAATGCATATCTACAAATTACAGTTTGTCTACAAATGACAACCCCAACTCTCCCATTATAATATACTAGTAATTTACACGTGCGATGCACATCTCTATAAAAATTCGATGTTGTCCGACACCGAACCTAAGACCTATTTTATATTAGTTATGCATGTGCATTGTACGTTTTTATTTGGTTACAAATAGAGTTTGTTTGGTGACAAATTTTCCTATTAAAATAGTGTGTGTGTGTGTGTGTGTGTGTGTGTGTGTGTGTGTGTGTGTGTGTATATATATATATATATATATATATATATATATATATATATATATATATATATGAGAAATGCTTCATTGAAAATGAGTTTGTTTTCACGGGTTGAAAAACAGCGATCTCGACCGTTGGATCGCTCTTGCTCGTGATCAGTGACTCAGATCGCCTCCGCCCATCACCCGTTATCACTTAAGTGGCGGAGGGTTATTTGAGAATTTCGTCCCAAATAACTCTTCGCCTGATTCGTTGTAAAAAAATGAATTAACCTAAGCCATTGTTGGGAACAACGACCTAGGTTATAAAAATTGAGAACAATGCCGTTGTTTATAAAAATTGAGAACATATGCCGTTGTTTGGAACAACGGCCTTGTTCTCAATTTTTATAACCTAGGTCGTTGTTCCCCTAGGTTAATTCATTTTTTTAGAATCCGTGAGGCGAAGAGTTATTTGGGACGAAATTTCCAAATTAACCCTCCTCCACTTAAGTGAGATGGGTGATGGTTGGCTCAGATCTGAGCCGTTGATCACGATCAAGAGCGATCCAACGGCTCAGATCGCTGTTTTCCAACCCAGTGAAAACAAACACGTTTTCAATGGAGCATTTCCCTATATATATATATATATATATATATATATATATATATATAGACACACACACACACACACACACTGGTAATCTGCACGTGCGATGCACATTCTAATTAATTAATTTTTTATATAGTAAATAATAAGACGTGATCTAGTCTCGAAACTGAGACATATTTTTACTCATCACACACTCTTTACAAATTACCCCTAGTGGCACAAACTTTTATTTTATATGAGTGACACTTTTGTAAATAATTATGTCGTAAATAAATTTGAACTTTGCGGGTATTATGGTAATTAGCAACAGTTGAGTAAATGAATAGTTAATATAACTCACACTTAAAAATAAATGGTTGAGATTAGATGGTTGAATGTCTACAAATGACAACCCCAACTCTCTCATTATAATATTAGATAGATAGATAGATATTACTAGTAATCTGTACGTGCGATGCACGTTCTAATTATTATTTTTTATATAGTAAATAATAAGATATTATCTGACCTCGAACACGAGAATTTCCTTTACTCATCACATACTCTTTACAAATTACCCCGTGTGGCACAAACTTTTATTTTATATGAGTGTCACTTTTGTAAATAATTATGTCGTAAATAAATTTGAACTTTGAGGATATTATGGTAACTAACAACAGTTGAGTAAATGAATGGTTAATATAACTCCCACTTAAAAATGAATTGTTGAAATTAGATGGTTGAATACATGCAAGGATAAAGCCAGAAACATTTCGCAGGGGGGGCGTAGCTGACAACAAATTCATAAATTGTTCTATTGGTCAAAAAAAAAACAAAAAAAAAATATTAGATATCATTTTGCATTAATCATCGATAAATTAAAGGTGGGAGTGTGACCAAGTAATAAATTGTAGATTTGGAGGAAGGTGGATGTTATTTTGAATATAATAGGGGGTTTTTTAGAAATTTTGAGGGGGGGCTAAAAGGGTAAAAAAAATGTAGGGGGTTTTTGGCAAAGTCAGGGGTGACCCCCCCCCCCCCCCCCCTGCCTCTTCATGGCTCCGTCACTAAATACATGTCTACAAATTACAGGTTGTCTACAAATGACAACCCCAACTCTCCCATCATAATATTAGAGATTAGAGATGAATATATCTATTTCTCTGCAACTTGTTGTTTAAAATTATATAGTTATTTTTTAAAAAATTGGAGTATAACAATCATAATTTATTAGGACTGAAGGACAGTACACTAATGATACCGAAGATGAAAGGGGGTGGAATCGGGAATCAAGCTCGATCTTCTCTGTCAAATCTATATACAAGTGGTTGAATGAAGGGGGCCTGCGAAATACGGAGACAGACATTATCTGGGCGTTAGGTGCTACCTTGAAGGTTAAAATATTCCTGTGGTTGGTTAAGAACGACGCAATCCTATCCAAGACGAATCTAAAAAAAAAGAAACATGATCATTGATAACATCTACGACAGGTGTAAACAGGATGAAGAAGACACAATTCACTTGCTTTTCCTATGCTCTAGAGCTAGAATCATTTGGGAGATAGTGGGCTTAGGCTTTGGGGGCTCTTTGTGTCCTAGGTCGAGTTCA
This sequence comes from Hemerocallis citrina, assembly GCA_017893485.1. NCBI lineage: Eukaryota > Viridiplantae > Streptophyta > Magnoliopsida > Asparagales > Asphodelaceae > Hemerocallis > Hemerocallis citrina. Next base: position 24,607,651 of record CM030358.1, read on the forward strand.
GAGGTTTGGGGATCATTCAAAATAGATAGAATTAAGAAAGAGGATAGATTGTCTTGGGATATTACAGTGGCTGCCACTATGTGGGGATTGTGGCTAAATCGAAATGAATTTTGTTTTCGTCAGATTAATCATACAATTTCATTTTTGATGATAAGATTTATTCCCTTATTCACGATTGGAATGATATGACAGGTGGAAAGAAGAGGTTGCACATGGGTGAGGGAGAGTAGTCTGATGCAACTTTCCAGGGTTAGGCAGCGGTTGGGTGTATCTGTATCTTTAATTTATGTTGTTCATTTTTGTCGTTTATTGTTTGTTGGTATTTTTGTAGACTTCGATTACTAAGCTTTGTAATATGTAGTTGGAACTACTGTGTTTCGTTAATTAATCGTTAATGAAGCGATGACGTTAGTCATCTTTTATCCCAAAAAAAAAACAATCATAATTTATTTAGTTGTCGACAACAAAATAAGCACAAGCTTACCTCTCATGTCAAGCACTTTGAATTAATTGTATTTCATTCATTGTCAAGTGAAGTCCTGAAAGTTTCGAAGTGAGCCCGAACTTGGATCAATTAACTTGAACACCAATCTGACCAGACCCGTCTGCAGCACTAAGCTGCTGGCCTTGGCCTAGGGGTGTGCACCTGGCCGGTTTGACCTGAAGCCAAACTAACCCAACCTGCACGTGCGGATATTTTTAGCATTGGAAGCCCAAGCCTTATTGGGTGGGTTGGAAAATGCCGATAAAAAGTCCAGGTTGGGTTTTGGTTTTGAGGGAAACCCACCCATTCAAACCTAAAACCGATCCATCTCATACTCGGTATTGTTTTGAACATTTAATTTATATGTTCGTTAGTTATAATTTTCAAAATCCTGATATAACATTATAACTTATATTATATATGAGAATAAGGAGGCTAGGAAGTAACCCTAGCTAATTTACCTAGGAAGACATCTCACAACCCATATTTGACCATCCAAAATTAAAATTCAAACTGAGATGTGATCTACATCAAAAAAATAATTGTGCACAAAATTTGAAATGAAATGGGTGTGTTTTAACCACCCATCATGCGAACTTAAAACATAGTAATTCTACACCATTTATAAAATGTCAATTTTTTCGTCGTGTGATAAACAGCTAAATCTCATCAAATTCATTTGAAATTTGCACACATTTATCTTTTAAGGTGTCGATCACATCTATTGGTGTGATTTTTCATTTTGAATAGTCTAGGTATGAGTTTTTGATGTCTGCGTAGCTAAGTTAGCTATGGTGACATCCTAGTCCTCTTATTATATATTACTGAATTCTTGATTTCCGATATATTACTCTCATTCGGTAAATCATTAATCTTAAATGGCTAAAATTGAGTAGGAATATGATTATCGAAGTAAAACAACCGGATTTATCCCCAAAAAAGGACCTGACTCATAGAACCCAAAACCCACCCGAACCAACCTGAAAATGATGGGTCCAGGTTTGGATATTAGGGTTGTTCACGGGTCGAGATGGGCGGGTTTTAGGTTTTTGAACCCTAACCCAAAAGTGTGAGAGGGTTTTTAATACCCAAGACCCGCACGAAAATTATGGTACTTAAAACCAAACCTGAACCTGCGGGTTCGGGCTATTTATGAATCCGGGTCGGGTTTTACAAGTCGTGTTCGGGTTCGGGCAGGTGAACCTCTTTGAAAAAAACATTCAAACTTTGTTTGTTGTAACATCAAATATAACAATATTATTTAATATTTAACTCAAGAGTATGTATATTCAACTTCAAGGTAATATCCCAAAATAAACAACCTCCGTATATTTGTATCTACAAAACGTACGAACACCTCTTATACTTACGTGAATACTAGTATGCTTGAGGCAGTACAAGTTGGGGGTGGCCTAGAATTTGGAGCCATAATCTTATTATAAAGAGGATGGGTAGAAACTTTAGTCACTCATCTTCTTATATGCCTAGGATTTGGAGCCATAATCTTATTATAAAGAGGATGGGTAGAAACTTTAGTCACTCATCTTCTTATATGAATGGTTGTGATTTAAAAAATATATATTGCAAGATATATTATATAGTGTATATAGTGTATAAAGTGTATATATTGTGTACTCAGACCTTACTTTTAATTAGCAAAAAGAAAAGAACCTTATATATAAAATACACTCATGCAATTTAATTTATTACCTTATGTTTAGGATGGACAGGTGGGGCAGGTTCGGGTTTGGTCCAGTGGTTCATTAAACATATGATGCCCGCCGTAAAAAAATGGTTACGAGCGAGTTTTTCAAATTCAAGTTAGGGTGGGTTTATAGGAGTTTCTAACCTTTTAATCGCGGGTTGGGTTTGGGCATGTTGGGTGAAACCAAACACATTGAACAACCTTGTTGGGTATAAAAGGACTAAAACCTAATGGGTTTCAATGGGTTTTGGATTAGAAAAAATGAAGCAGGCTAGGTTTAAAATTTTTGAAAACCACCCAACCCGACATGTGCACTTCCCTGGGCTTATGGGAGGAAGAGGGTCTGGATCGGCACGAAAGCACGTGGACCAACACGAACTTTTATGGTACGTGGGCTAGTACTATTTGAAAATGGATCAGGCATGGAATTCTAAATTGAGGCACGATTGAATTTGGGTCAGACTTGGGTATGCACTAGCATGACTCGCTGTCGACCCATACCACGACTCATTTTGGCCTAGAAGTATATGGATTATTTTACACATGCAAATATTTATATTCATGGATATGAAAGAGAATGTGGCAATATGAAAAAATAAAGAACATGAAGGGACAAGATTAATTAAACATTAAGTTTTATATCCTCTATGGGATATGAAGAGTCATATATTCATTAGTTGAGATACAAAACAATAATTCTCTCTTTAAAATTTGGATCATTCACAAAATAATGAAATGTTATACCCACTACCAAAATCACTACTTTTCTCTTCACTACCTTAGGTAGCACACTACCAGCGGAGGATATGTATAGAGTAGGTGATAGAAATATTCAATAGTTGTGTGCCACCTAAGATAGTGAAGAGAAAGATATTGATTTTGGTAGTGGGTGTAGTATTACACAAATAATATACTTATATCATCTTCTTCCGTTCACACCTAATTTCCTCAGTTTCTCCTTCCATATCCATTTCACTTCTAGTTGCTTTATTTTTTTCCTTGTTCCTTTTATTTCCTTAATTTCTTTTTTTTACTCTAAGGACATGAATGTTGATTTATTCTGAATGTATTTGTTGTTGTGCGGAATACTAACTAACCAACAATCAAACGAGAGAAACAGCGAGAAAACACAGAAAAACAAGCAAACACAAGGACACAAAGATTTAATGTGGTTCGGCAAACAAGTGTCTACATCCACGGGGCGGTTGGGGTTCTCTTCTTCTTCAAATTAATCACCAATGGGTGAAACAAACCCTTACAAGAGATGACGGCTACAAATCCGAATAGAGGTTTCTAATTTTCGTCACACCTTACAAAACCCTAACGGGTTATATTTATAGGAAACTATTGGGCCTTTCGAAATGGGCCTATTCTGGATTAAAAACCCGCCTACAGTCGACTGATCATCTTACCAGTCGACTGATAAATACTTCGGGACAGTCGACTGAACCCACATGCAGTCGACTGACTACTGCTGTATCCTTAGCCTTTGAAAAAATCCTCTCTGGACAGTCGCCTGATCCTCCAACCCAGTCGACTGATGTACTGGAACTTTCGATCACTGTAGATACAAACCAGAATCGAGCCATTATCCTACAATCTCCACCTTGGCGAGATCTTCCAAGTATCCAACAATCTCCACCTTGGCGAAATCTTCCAAGTAGCCCAAGCAATCTCCAACAAATACTCCAAAACAAATGCTCATCACCCAATGTAACAAAATTCCAAACTCCACCTTAGTATGATATCACATACTAGGCAAACAAATAGCGAAGCACCATTCCAACCGCCCATGCCAAATCATCAAGCATGCAAAATATTAGCCAGGTTCATGCAATGCTTGAACTTGGCTGCCCCGACAACTTTGGTCAACATATCAGCAGGATTATCAGCTGTTCCAATCTTCACCAAATGAATATCACCATCCTTTATCAAATCACGCACAAAATGATAACGGACATCAATATGTTTGGTCCTCGAATGATGAACTTGGTTCTTCGCTAAATGAATAGCACTCTGACTGTCACAGTGTACCTCCACCTTCTCCCGATGAATTCCCAAGCTCTTCAAAAGTCCATGAATCCAAATAGCTTCCTTCATGGCCTCAGCAACTGCCATGTATTCAGCCTCAGTAGTAGACAACGCTACAGTGGACTGCAAATTGGACCTCCAACTTATAGGTGCTCTAGCCATAGTAAACAAATAGCCTGTAGTAGACCGCCTCTTATCTAGATCACCTGCATAGTCAGAATCAACATAACCCACCAATAACCTGCTAATATTGTCATCCCTTTCAAACTTCAAACCCACATCTGTGGTGCCACTTATGTACCTCAAAATCCATTTAGCTGCTTGCCAATGCTCTTTGCCTGGATCATGCATATATCGACTAACCATACTCACCGCTTGAGAGATGTCTGGTCGAGTACAAACCATGGCATACATCAAACTGCCAACCACACTAGTGTAAGGTACATTAGCCATATACTGTCTCTCTTCATCTGTACTTGGAGACTGAGAAGCACTAATTCTGAAATGAGTGGCTAAGGGTGTACTGACTGGTTTAGTTTTCTCATCTATACCAAACCGTTTCAGCACCTTCAAAAGATATTGCTTCTGTGTCAAACTCACTATGCCCTTTGCTCTGTCTCTAGCTATCTCCATCCCAAGTATCTTCTTGGCTTCACCAAGATCCTTCATCTCGAATTCAGAACTCAGCTGATTCTTCAAATTTTGAATCTCCTTAGCATTTTTAGAGGCAATCAACATGTCATCCACATATAATAACAGATATATGAAAGAACCATCCTGCAATTTTCTGAAGTAGACACAATGATCATACTCACTTCTGGAATATCCCTGCACTTTCATAAACTGATCAAACCTCAAATACCACTGCCTTGGAGATTGCTTCAACCCATAGAGAGACTTCTTCAACCTGCAAACACAATTTTCCTTCCCAGCTGTCTTAAACCCATCTGGCTGCAACATATAAATTTCTTCATCTAGATCCCCATGTAAGAACGCAGTCTTCACATCCATCTGTGTCAATTCAAGATCAAACTGTGCTACCAATGCCAACAAAATCCGAATAGAAGGATGCTTCACAACTGGAGAGAACACTTCATTATAGTCAATTCCTTCCTGTTGAGCATACCCCTTTGCAACGAGTCTAGCCTTGAACCGAACACTGCCTTTTGGACCTTCTTTCTTCGTATACACCCACTTGCAACCGATAGCTTTCTTCCCCTTTGGCAATTGCACTAGATCCCAAGTCTTGTTCTTATGAAGAGAGTTCATCTCTTCATCCATAGAAACTTTCCAATCTGTATTTTCAGAACTTCTAGTAGCTTCTTTGAAGTTGGAGGGAACTTCATCATCCACAATGGGAAGAGCAAATGCAACTGTATCTGTAAAACGAGATGGTCGTTTGATATCTCGTCTTTGCCTTCTTGCTGCAATTGATTCTTCGTGCTGGGGAGGGTTAGGAACTTCTTCCTCATCCTCAGTATCAACCACATCATCTTCATTTTGGGCAGGATTTTCAACTGAAAGCTTTTCTAACTCCACCTGTTGGAGAACTCTCCCATTCTTCTGCTGCTGTAGATCACCAGTCGACTGACCCTTTACACCAGTCGACTGTCCCGAGCTTCTGCTGTTCACCTGTTGAAGAACTGTCCCACTCTTCTGCTGCTCACCAGTCGACTGTTCTCGTCCACCAGTCGACTGTCCCGAGCTGATCATGCTGGTCTCATCAAAAGTAACATCCCTGCTGATTACTAACTTCTTCTGTTCTGGACACCACAACCTGTAACCTTTGACACCAGTACTGAAATCAACAAATATAGCCTTTTTGGCTCTTGCATCAAGTTTAATTTCAGTTACATGAAAATAAGCTGGACAACCAAATATATGCAAAAAACTATAATCAGATGCAGGTTCACCACTCCATACCTCAATAGGTGTTTTGCCTTCAAGTGCTGCTGATGGTAAACGGTTGACGATGTGGCTTGCATATATAACAGCTTCTGCCCAAAATGTCTTCTTCAATCCAGACTGTGCTAGCATACATCTCACATTCTCAAGTAAGGTTCTGTTCATCCTTTCTGCAACCCCATTTTGCTGTGGAGTCTTCCTAACTGTGAAGTGCCTCTGGATCCCTTCATCTTCACACAATTTCAGAAACGGATCGTTCTTGTATTCCCCTCCATTATCTGATCTCAGAACCTTAATCTTCCTTCCAGTCTGGTTTTCAACTTTCTTCTTCCAACTTGTGAACAATGTCAAAACTTCATCTTTGTGTTTCATGGTATATACCCAAACTCGTCTGGAGTAGTCATCAACAAATGTAACAAACCAGTGTCTACCACTCATAGAAGGTGTCTGAGTAGGGCCCCAAACATCTGTGTGCACATAATCGAGGATACCCTTTGTCTGATACAGCTGTACCAAATTTCACCCTAGTTTGCTTACCCAAAACACAATGTTCACAAAATTCCAACTTGCACCCTTTAGCATCTTTAAGCAACCCTTGCTTCACAAGCCCCTGCAAGGCCTTTTCTCCTGCATGCCCGAGTCGCATATGCCACAACCTAGTAGAGTCGGGAACAACCTGTTTAGGCTTTTCAGTTACACTGGCAGCCTGACCCAAATATGTTTTTCCCTGCAAGAAAAACAAGTTCCTTTTCCTTTGCCCTTTCATCACCACAAGTGCTCCGTTAGTCACCTTCAGAATACCACCTTCACTAGCAAATTTCAATCCACTGGCCTCCAAAGCACCAAGTGAAATCAAATTCTTTTTCAAATCTGGAACATACCATACATCTGAAAGCTCCCTAATAAGACCATCGTGCATTAGCAATTCAATCTTCCCGATTCCTACCTTCTTACAAGGTGCATCATTTCCCATCAAAACTACCCCACCATCCATATACTCTAAAGAAGTAAACCACTCCTTTCTTCAGGACATATGATAGGATGCTGCTGTATCAAGAAACCATACTTCTTGATAAAGTGAGGGACTAGTTGCAAGTGCATAAGAAAAAACATCATCACTATCTACATTATCAACAATCACATTTGCAGTCGAATTTCCCTTATTTCGTAGCTTTGGACAATCCTTTTTCCAATGCCCCCTTTCATGACAGAAAGCACATTCATCTTTGGCTGGTATCTTTCTGTCCTTTGAAACTCCTCTCGATTTGGAACGAGATTTGTTTCCCTTTTTCCCAGATTTGGTCTCAGATCTGGTCTCAGTTCTGCCCCTTACAATCAATACCTCAGAAGTTTCTCTATCAACCATTTTATCCCTTCTCCTAGTTTCATTATTCAACAGAGCATTTGCAACATCTTCATATTTCATAGTATCCTTTCCATATATTAATGTTGTTGCTAAATGATCATAACTTTCAGGTAATGAATTCAACAGAATTAGGGCTTTATCTTCATCTTTAATTTGCTCATCCAAATTTAACAAATCAGCCAATAATTTATTAAATGATTCAACATGAGCGTTCATAGACATACCTTCAGTATAGGTGAAGCGAAAAAGCCTCTTCTTCAAATACAGCCGATTCTCCAAACTTTTCCTCATGTATTTGTCTTCGAGTTTCTTCCACAACACCGCAGCAATGGTATCCCTCATCAAATCATACTTCTGAGCCTTTGCAATAAAGAGCCGAATAGTCCCACATGCAACTCGATTCAACTTCTTCCAATCTACATCGGACATATTCTTTGGTTTTTCTACCTCCAAAGCAACATCTTGTTCTTGTTGAACAAGAACATCCAACACCTCACACTGCCACATTCCGAAATTGTTTGTTCCATCAAATTTCTCAACTTCAAATTTTGCGTTGTGAATCGTTGTTCTGGATGAACTCAATCCCACAACATCCTTGTTTGCATCCGCATCACTCGCCATCTCCCTCTAGGTCGAACCGAAAGCTCTGATACCACTTGTTGTGCGGAATACTAACTAACCAACAATCAAACGAGAGAAACAGCGAGAAAACACAGAAAAACAAGCAAACACAAGGACACAAAGATTTAATGTGGTTCGGCAAACAAGTGCCTACATCCACGGGGCGGTTGGGGTTCTCTTCTTCTTCAAATTAATCACCAATGGGTGAAACAAACCCTTACAAGAGATGACGGCTACAAATCCGAATAGAGGTTTCTAATTTTCGTCACACCTTACAAAACCCTAACGGGTTATATTTATAGGAAACTATTGGGCCTTTCGAAATGGGCCTATTCTGGATTAAAAACCCGCCTACAGTCGACTGATCATCTTACCAGTCGACTGATAAATACTTCGGGACAGTCGACTGAACCCACATGCAGTCGACTGACTACTGCTGTATCCTTAGCCTTTGAAAAAATCCTCTCTGGACAGTCGCCTGATCCTCCAACCCAGTCGACTGATGTACTGAAACTTTCGATCGCTGTAGATACAAACCAGAATCGAGCCATTATCCTACATTTGTTTATTACAATATCTTTATTGTCAACTCTAAAGTTGGATCGCAAAATATTGTTTACTTAAACTAGATAATAAAGGTCATAATGTGTAAGATATAAGCAAGAAAACGTTCAAATTTTTCAGTTCTGCCGGCACATTAAGCACGTGGGCCAGCCCATGCCCAATAGGACTAGTGCATGGGCTTATAAGTCTAGGCCCGCACTGTGACTAGGCCTAGGCACGAACCCAATTGTATATGTGTGGGTAGGGCCTGAGCAGAGCTAGGCATGACCCAGAACGACCCACGTCCTCCCCTATCTGGGCCTAGTAGTTATATATATATATATATATATATATATATATATATATATATATATATTCATACTGTGATATTTAGTAGGCATGCAGAACCTAGCCTTAAATTCATATTGTGATATTTAGTAGGCATGCGGAACCTAGCCTTAACCCTAACCCTAACTCTAACCCTAACCTTAGGCCAAAGAAAACCATAGCCCTAGGCCGTTGCACCATTGACAATCCAACATCGGAAAGGGATTTCCTATAGCCAATGGCATCAGGCAAAGAGATGGTGATACCATCGGGATCGGCATGGCATCAGGTAAGGAGAGTGATGCAAGATCAAAATTCAGGGTTGAAAATTTTGACAGAGAGTCTGATAGTATATGCTGAGGAAGTGATGTAACATCCCGTAGTAAAAAAAAAATTTAATAAAAATACATTTTTCATTTTTGCACGTGAAACACACATGCAATTTTATCTCATTTTTTGTTCTAAAATTTTCCTAAGATATGCATAAGTTTTCTTGTAATTATTTTGTCTTGTTTATATATATATATTTTAAGCCCATAGGCCTAAAAGACTAATTTAGATCCATTAGAAATAAAATAAATTAATAAAAACAAGAAGTCCACTAGAAAATAAACCCACTAATAAATCCTACATTTAATTTGTACACTTTTTTTTTCTACACTTGTCTTGTAACAAACTAGTAGCTACAAAAATTAACAAAATATAAAATAAATGAGAAGAGTGTGCATGTGCACTACACGTGCACGTGTGTATTGTGCATGCACAAGTGAAGGCCGACCAATGGAGGAAATGGGAGAGTGGGAGAGTGGGGGTGAGTTATCGGTAGTTATTTGGGCAGTGGGGTTAATTCTAGCCACACAAATTCCCTATATAACCCCCCCCCCCCACCCCCCCCACCCTATTTTTGTTATTTGCACCTAATCTAAAAGACTTAAAAGAGAGAAAAGAAAGAGAGCTAGAGGGATTTCGGTTTCTTCATCTTGGAACCTTGGAGTTGCTTTTTCTAGGAGGAGAAGTGCTAGGCAATCGGGGTGGAACCACGGGGCTTTCATTCTAGGAGTTCTAATTTCGTTTTCTTCAAAAAGGTGGGTGATTTCCTTACTTTCTATATAATTTGTAGTATGCATGCTTAACTAATTGTGATGATTTTGTGGCATGAATTCTTAGACTTCTAGTGTAATTATTTTGCATGTAGCATTGATCGTGTTAGTAGAAATTGCATGCTAGAGGAAAAGATTCTTATCAATTTGTCATGTTAGTAACTTGATAATATAAATAAAGTTATGGAAATGTTGTTGGGAACAAGTTAGTGTGCCATAACTATGTTGAAGGAATTGAAGATGATCTTTTTGCACAAATTGTTAATGTATACAAATAAAACAATAAGGAGAGTTGTAGTTTGATGGAAAATGAATTATTCTTATGAAATTGATAAAAAGATGAAATGAAATTATGAAGTTTTAGAAATGAGGTTGAAGGAAGCATTCTTTTTTTTATACTAATAAATGAAAGTGTATGATTATATTTTTCTAACAATTACCATTTTACAAGATGTATGTATAAAAATAAATTTTATTATGGTTAAAATTAATAGATAAATATTTTTGGAGATTTTAGACATAATTTGTAATCTATTATAATTGGGAAAACAAATAAAGTTGTAAAAGAAGAAATTAAAATAGAAGAATGAACAGAGACTAGTCTTATAAACAATATAAACCATAGTATACCAGTTGAGAACTTGGCTCAAGTGGCTAGTGGGCGTGCGCTGCGCCGATGGCTGCCACGTGGCACTGGGTTTGGGAGGTCTCTGGTTTGAACCTTCTCACGAGCAAAATGTGATTTTTCTTATTTTTTTGTTCTTTTGGCTTTTAAAAAAATCATAAAAATTATATAAAAATTCTTGAAAATTATGGGAACACCTGAGAACATTTCTTACTATTTTTAAACTATGATTTCATATTTTAAAGGGTATTTTCATGTGTTAAGATAAGATTGAAATTCAGGGAAACGTATATCAACAAGATAATAAAATTTGATTTGTGAGGAAAATAAAGTGGTAAGTTCTTAATAATGAATTCCTAAAGATGAGTTACAAAAGTTGGTGTTTTAATTCTTAATAAACACAAGGTTGAGGAAGTTAGATGAATATGATCTTGTTAAAATGAATAGTTGAAATTGTTCTTCATGATAGATAGATACACTAGTAAGATGAAAGAATCAAATGAGATATGAATAAATAAAGTTGAAGATACGAATTAAAAGAATATGGGTACCTATGATTATTGAATAAAGAAGGGATGTTTAGGTTAAAGATATTCATGACCTAATCTCTATTAATGAGATGATTGTTGTAATTTAGATGCTAAATGAGACTCCCGTACCGACAAGTGATGAAAGAATTAATTAATTTGAGAAATGACTATATGGGCTATAGTTCTCGGTATTTTGTTTAAGACCGGTAGGAGTGTAAATAAGCATCTAAGTTGTAATGATGTTAATTTAACTTCCTCAACCCCGTGTTTACAGAACAATACGAGTACATGACATTGACCCAGCGAATGACTAACGTCACCCATAAGCTGTTTATCCGATCACTCAACATGAAATATCCAAATACAATAATCCAACGTCTGTAAACAAATAATTAAATCTGGGACATAAGCCCTATACAATAATAAATCTCAAACACAATAGTAATAAGTCTCAATACAATAGTTCAATAAAATAATATTCAATTATAAAGCAATAGTTCTTTAGAAAGTTTGTTCTCCAATCACAACAGACAATTCTCCTTCATTACCTGTGAACATTTCATCTAAAAAAAGGAGAAAAATTGGCCTTGGAGCAAGTCATGGACAGCAAGAAGAGAAAACAAAGAACAAGGGAATAACAGTATAACAATAAATTCAATGGAACAATAGGAATTGATAACATGGGACAATAATCAATAATCAATATCATGGTAATCGATGCAATTGGTATAAACAATGATTCAATATTCGATAACAATGTTCAACGGTATCAATAACACTTAGACAATATTCAAAAACAATAGGAACAATGATGTACAATATGCAAGGTCGATGGTGTGTCAATCCTTATGTCTATTAATCATTTTAATTCTAACTAATGCACGTACTATTATATCCCATATGTTCCATACCACATGTTCGATGCATACATACAATTTCGTTTAGACTTAAGTGGTAAATTCTATAGATCATATACTTGGCAACGGTAAACACTATTCACCTTTCGGTACACGATACGGTCTTCGGCAACGATACGGTACACGATAGATTGGGTTACGGCTGTAATCCACAATCACACGATAAAACACTAGCTGGAACATTATTTAGGGAAACACAGGCCCCTCCTCCAAGTACAGCCTATACTTTGTTCACCACTTAAATCACCCTTTAAATCCCGGCTTGTTAATTATTTTATTGATGCAACAATACAATATGCAATTAAGGAACATTTCGATGAACGATTGTAACAGTAGAGAAACAATGAGATGATAACTTGAACAGGACAATGAAAATGATGAAAATAAGATACTAGGATCATGCAATGCAATATACATACTCTAAATCATGCAAGACTACAATATAAGAACAATTAATTCATGAAAACTGAAAAGTGAAATTCTGGACAGCAAAAGTAGTCTGTACTAAAACATAATTTCACATTGTTTCAGAACTCGAAAACTGAATCTGTCGGAAATTATAGAAACTAGACTTCCACACGATTCCAACTCATATTTAAAGTTCAAAATCCGACAACAGTAGCTAGGCCAAACACATTGTTCTTTACAGATTTTATATTCAGGCAAAAATTCGACATCGTGTTATTTTATATTTAGAATCAGCAAAAACTCAATAATAATTTCAGTAAAAATATTTATTAGGCTCCTAAACATGATCACTAACAATCTGGAAATTTTCAGAGCAATATTTTAACATTTGATCAGCCTTTTAACAGTTTAAAATTCAAATATACAAGAATCTGAAAATCTGGAAAAAAAAACACAGCTGTAGTAAAACGGACATAACTTTTTCTATACAATTCGAAATTCAGAAATTCAAGATGTTTTGGAAACTAGAAAGATAAGGCTAAAAATCGTATTCAGAAAGTAATTTATTATGAGATCATTTACTGAGTCAAAAATAGCAGGCAACATACAGCCAGCAAGCAACATACAGGTTTTTGGATATTTTTCACGAAATAAATTAATTAAACATGATGGGTATCAATTCTATAATCAATAACTTCATTATTAGCATGATGGGTGTCAACATAGGATAAATAAAATTAGAAATACACACATACGCTATTTTAACATCAGTCAAACATCAAATGCTCAATCAAACATCAAATGCTCAATCAAACATAAAATCTAGCAATTATCTCTACAATAATTAATTGTGTTATGATTATGTGAACAATCCTATTCTCAATTCTATATGAATGCACAATAGATTCAATTTTTAGAGTCAATAGAGGCATGATGTCAAGGATATCGGAGTTAGCTCGTGTAAACCCTCAATAGACCCAACGAAAATAGTCAATACAACGATATAATAACGAATAGGATCTACTTGTAAGAATTTCAATAAAACTTGAATTTGATACAATGTATAATTCAAAAGAAAAGTGACTTGCCTTATAGACGGTAAAAACGTATACCAAGAATAATGGGATAAGGATCCCGGAGCAATGAATCCACGAACTAACACAAATTAGCACGTGTATAATATGTGCAAAAGAGAAACAGGGCAGCAATAGAATAGAGCAAAAGGCAACAACAGTGGCAAGGGGCGATGGCGTCGCTGGTGGTCATCGGCGTCGCAAGCGGCGGTGCGACATGGACAGGAGGGCGGCGCTACGGTGCTGGTCGACGGAATTCCGAGCAAGGGGAGAGACAGCGCCGGGGGTTTGTCTTGGCACTGCTGTTGACGTCGAGGACGGAGGAGGAGGGTCGGGGGGTGGCTGGCGTCGACAGGGTGGTGTCGACGGGAGGTCGGGGTGCAAGGAGGGGGGGTCGCCGGAGGAGGGCGGCGCTCAGGAGGAAGCCAGAGAAAATGAACAGTAGGGGCTCGGGATTTGAGCGGTAAACATGGGGTTGAGGAAGTTAGATGAATATGATCTTGTGAAAATGAATAGTTGAAACTGTTCTTCATGATAGATAGATACACTAGTAAGATGAAAGAATCAAATGAGATGTAAATAAATAAAGTTGAAGATACGAATTAAAAGAATATGGGTTCCTATGATTATTGAATAAAGAAGAGATGTTTATGTTAAAGCTATTCATGACCTAATCTCTATTAATGAGATGATTGTTGTAATTTAGATGCTAAATGAGACTCCCGTACAGGAAAGTGATGAAAGAAGTAATTAATTTGAGAAATGGCTATATGGGCTATAGTTCTCGGTATTTTGTTTAAGACCGGTAAGAGTGTAAACAAGCATCTAAGTTGTAATGATGTTAATTTAACTTAGGGAAAGGCACTAGAAGAATATATGATAGAAACAACGATGAACATGGCCAGTAAAGGACGTGCAACTCCTAGGGGTCCAAGATGGCGGAGTACGGCCGGTAAATTCATGTTTATTAAGAAAATAAAGTGGTAAGTTCTTAATAATGAATTCCTAAAGATGAGTTACAAAAGTTGGTGTTTTAATTCTTAATAAACACGGGGTTGAGGAAGTTAGATGAATATGATCTTGTGAAAATGAATAGTTGAAATTGTTCTTCATGATAGATAGATACACTAGTAAGATGAAAGAATCAAATGTGATGTGAATAAATAAAGTTGAAGATACGAATTAAAAGAATATGAGTACCTATGATTATTGAATAAAGAAGAGATGTTTATGTTAAAGTTATTCATGACCTAATCTCTATTAATGAGACGATTGTTATAATTTTGATGCTAAATGAGACTCCCGTACCGGCAAGTGATGAAAGAATTAATTAATTTTAGAAATGGCTATATGGGCTATAGTTCTCAGTATTTTGTTTAAGACTGGTAGGAGTTTAAACAAGCATCTAAGTTGTAATGATGATAATTTAACTTAGGGAAAGGCACTAGAAGAAGATATGGTGGAAACAACGACGAACATGGCTGGTAAAGGACGTGCAGCTCCGAGGGGTCCGAGATGGAGGAGTACGACCAGTAAATCAATGTAAATGGGCTAGGGTATATCCATCTATCATCGGAAAGGTCGGTAAAGAGACTGCAGTCCCTAGGATCATGGGTTGTCATCCCCTAGAAATCGGGCTCCCTTCGCCTAGGATCATGGGTTTCAATGAGGAATCGAATTCGAGCGATCTAGGGCCAACTTAGACCTTATCGAAGAAATTTCTATCAGCAGCAGAATGAAAGGTATTACAACAAGAAAGTCCGTCCAACCGACATTAGGGAGGGTGACCTCGTGTTCAAGAAGCTTGCTATTTACGACCTTACCAACAAAGGCAAACTGGCCCCGAACTGGGAGGGCCCGTATAAGGTCTCCCAAGCGGTACGCCCAGACACATACCGACTGAAAGACCTGGGGGCAGGGTAGTCAAGAGACCATGGAACGCATAACATCTTATCAAGTTCCATGAAGGGCCATAAGGGCAATTGTATATGTCAGTGATTGTAATAAGCGCTACCTATTTTCTTTGGTAGCCAAACATTGAATAAAAGTAATGAGATTTCTTTTCAAATCAAGTCGAAATGCCTCAACTTTGCTTTCCCAAATGGGAGATTTCTCAATCTCTCATGTCCTCGCCGCTCGGCATCGATCCCAAACGCTAATGAGAGATTTCTCAATCTCTCAGGTCCTTGCCGCTCGGTGTCGACCCCAAACGCTAACAAGATATTTCTCAATCTCTCTGGTCCTCGCCGCTCAGTGTCGACCCCAAATGCTAACGAGATATTTCTCAATCTCCCGAGTCCTCGCAGCTCGGTGTTAACCCCGAATATTAACGAGAGATTTCTCAATCTCTCAAGTCCTCGCCGCTTAGCGTCAACCCCAAACACTAATGAGAAATTTCTCAATCTCTCAAGTTGTCGCTGCTCAGCATTGATCCCAAATGCTAACGAAAGATTTCTCAAGCTCTCAAGTCATCGCCGCTCAGCGTCGACCCCAAATGCTAACGAGAGATTTCTCAATCTCTCAGGTCCTCACCACTCGGCGTTAACCTCAAACTCTAACAAGACTTCCAATCTTAACAAGGGGTTTCCAACAATCTCTTAAGTACCACAGAGCAGCCAAAGTTTATTAATAAGATTCCTACAAGATTACAAGAAGTGTAAAGGTTACAACAAGTGGCGAAAGTCATTCGAATAACCTACCCCTCCGCCTGGCGGGGGGGGGGGGGGGGGGGGGGGGGGGGGGGGGCTGGGACTGATGCAGGCTAGCTCGGGTCCTGTCGAACATGTTCGATCGCCAACAAGCCTATCAACCTCAACCCTAAGGATGGCCAAAGTAATGTCCCAGCCACCGAGCTTTGGGCATCTCCCGCTTCTGAAAGGCCACCCACAGATGGCAAGCCACTTCCTAGAGAAGTAGTTCGGGAATGTCCCACCCCGAGCGCGACCTTCAATCTTTGTATCTCCAATTCCTTCTCCACTATTACCTCACAAAGGAACAATTCTCCACTATTACCTCACGAAGGAACAATTCTGAGGTCGGTCGCCTGGCGGAAGTACTAAACATCGATCATCTAGCATTGGCGCTCCCCAAGTTGCGGTCGGCAATCATTTTCTTCAGATAAGCTAATTTGAAGCTCAGTTCTTTCGACTTATTCATAAAATAAGAAACGACTATTTGCTAGTCCCGGACATCTTTGCCATAGCTCGCCAAGATAGACTCCATGGATTTTAGCTTACGTCTAAGGTGCTCAATCTCGACATCACGAGGGTCAACCACGAAAGACTCGTTCATCTGACACAGAGGAGGAAAGAGCATGTCATTCCGAGCATTACAAACTTGGCCAAATCACAAAACATCACATCACATCATAGGATAATATTACGTCAAAAATTTCAAGTCAAAGAGTTTGACCAAAAATCTATTTCATTCATCTAACTTCGTACAAAACAGTGGTGGCCAGTCCGCATTCGACAATTACAAAAAAAAAAAAAATCAAAAAGGGGAAGCCTCTTCAGTCACCGCTACGTCGACCTCGGGGTCGGCCGCGGGCATTATGTCCTCCTCACAAGGCAGTCGTTCACCCCCTCCTCACTGTCTCCCCCGGGGGTTTTCGAAAGCTTAGAAAGTTTCATGTCGTAATGAAACTCTTTGAGTTCGCATTCGGGATACTTATGCAGGACGTGCTGATGTGTCGAATTTATATACAAATATTTGTACTCATTTACCTATTAAAATGACTTGTTTTCGCTGATATTGTCTATAATTCATCTTATTTCTATATGATTTCATTTAATTAATTATTTTTGAAGAAATAATATTTTTGATGCAAAAAGTAAAGATTTGTGGAAAAAAATCAACAAACAAAGTAAAATAATGGATTTATAAATTTTTATTGTTTTGTTGAGTTAAAAGTGCGACAAATAATTTTTAAAAGGATTTTTATACGCTAATATGATTTGTAGTAGGTTTAATTAATTTTAAACTAATTAAATTTATTTTTTAAAAGTCCTAATTTCTGGTATTATTTTGTGTATGCAGCAGCACGTGGTGAGAATAAAAGGAAGAAAAGAAAGAAAGGGAAATAAATAAAATTCTGGATTAAAAAGGGAAGGAAATAAAGGAAGAGTGTGGACTTTTATGCAAAAAGCGCAACCCTAATTCTCCTTCCCGTTCTCTATAAGAAGAAGCAAAGAAGAGAGAGATGACCAAGAGGTGACGGCTGTACAATAACTTAAAAGAAGAAAAAGAAAAAGTAAGAGAGAGAGAGAAGGCGTGTGCGAGTTCCAAGGCGAAACAGCAGCGTGTGGGCAGTAGGGCTGCTGTCTTCTTTGGCGCAGTATTCGAAGTGCACCCAGCGATTGCTCTTTGACCTGACGACTCCTTCGTTCTTTCTCTTTTGCATACCGAACTAAGAACAAAAGGGATAGAGAGAAGCACAGGCTGCAGGCGGGACCCAAGCACCAGGGCGAAAGCGACAGCAGCAGACAGAGGTGACAGGCTGACTGCTCACTGGCGCACGGTTCGAAGTGCTGACCTGGCGACCTGGCGACTTCGACGGGACCCAGACCGTGCTGATGTGACATCCTCCTGGCGCGATCTTCAAGGCAACAAGAAGCAGCAGATCCACTCAGTATTTTCCTGGTGCTAAGTTCAAGATAGCAGTGCAAATTTTTGAGACAGCGGTTTGCATTAATTTTTTCTATCATTATTTTTTGTATCTCATCTTCTTTTATATATGTCTTTTAGATGCAATCCAAACATTTCTATTAATTGCAATTTGACATGAACTGAATTTATTGTTCTAGAGGCTAAGATGTAGCCGAGTTTTGTAGAACACAAATTTTAATTCCTTATTATTACTCTATTTTTCCTGATTGTGTTTTAATTTTTATTATTTATGCGTACAACATGATGGATAGACATTTGTATGATTTTTCAAATCATAAAGAGACCGAACAGGTTATTTGTGATTAATAAAAATTAACACCGACAACTTTGCACCCAAACTTTAAAATCACTATACTTCCACGACGACAGCGGCAGTTTTATTTGTAAGGCCCACTCCTCTGATTTTTGGAAAAATTTATGCAAACTGAAAGAACAATTTGATCAAGGAATTTCATGGGAACTTGGCGATGGGACTTTACTTAAGTTCTGGACATCAAAGTGGATTGACAAGAGCAACATTGCTACTCTTTATCCTAACCTCTTTGAAGCCGCTTGGAACAAAGAAGCTTCCCTAAGATCACAAGGGTGCTTTTATCAAGGCCAGTGGACTTGGTGTCCTAGTCTGCATACATCATCCAATAGTATCATCTTGTCGGAAAAGAGACTGCTACTGCAAACCATTTCCTCTCTTTAACCCTCACCTCTTCAACCTGATAGAGCTATATGGAACCATGACATCTCTGGGTGTTTCTCAGTCAAATCAGCTTATTGTTTCTATATCAATTCTGGCTTAATTTCTCCCTTCTTTCGAGCATGTTGGAATAACTGTGCGCCCCTCAAATGCAAGATATTCACCTAGATGTTGTGTGGTGAGAAGCTCAACTCCAGGGACAGACTTCATTCCAAAGGGTGGAATGGAGATACAGTTTGTAGTGATTGTGCATATCATACAGAGACCACCTATCACATCTTCTTTGAGTGCCCAAAGGCTACTCAAACATGGCTTCACTTCTCACGAGCATTTGATATCAACACCCTGCCTGAGTATATTTCGGAATGTTTCTCCACTTGGTGCTTTGACAACACAAAACACAAATTCACTCACTCATGGCATCTCATCACTATTGCTATCTGTTGGACTATTTGGAATGCTAGAAATGATAAAAAATTTCCAGCAAACAGACATCGGTGGTTAAGCTGATTTCTAACACTAAGTTCTGGTTTTCTCAATGGCTAGATTCAAGTGGTGATTCGAAGAAAAAGACCAGAATCTTGGAGGAGCTGGGAAGGACGGGCGACAGTGACTTAATGCGGCCCGATCAAGGAGGGGCGTCTGACGAAAATGCAACCTAAGTGCTTCGGCTCCTCTGTTCTACAGCTTTTGTTGTTTTTTCTAACTGTTATTTTGGGACTGCTCTAAGTCCAAAGATTTGTATCCTGTTAAGCTATACTTCATGTTTTGCTTTTTCTGCTCGGGGATTTGAATGCCTTGAATAGTTGTAAGGGAGGTGATGAGGGATGAGATCATGTTGGTGGCTCTAGTAGAGGTGTACGACAGATGTCCGCTGCCCTCTCTACGATCCACTGCCATGCCATCTCGAACTCGACTCCTCCCAAAATCCGAGCATCTCCCTCCAGCAGCTTTTGTACTGCCTTATGTTCTCTGTTTTTGTTTATATATATATATATTATCTATGAGGTAGGACTTTCCTACCTTTTGCCAGTCAAAAAATAAAAATTAACACCGTATATTGGAGGACGTGACCGTTAAGAGATCCAATTTCTCAATTAATAATTTGATGGATAGGCGAAGAATTAGTTGAGAATAATTTTTAGACTACGTTGATAGAGTGGTTAATATCTTTAGGATTTTGGTCGACAATTTGGGAAAGATAATATTTTTATTTATAAGGAATAATAATTTGTGTGTGTGATAAACGAGGTGAACCAAGAGCCCTAGAACTAATTTTACCATTAAACAAAGTACAAGTGCTTCATCGTTTCATAGCCCTCTCCCTCTTCACCAATTTAGTTAGATTTAATTAGATTAAGTTAATTTAGTTGTTTTATCATTAATTAAATTCGATCTTCCAAATAGTGATTAATCTAGTGATATCGGTACTCAGTAAAATATCTAGTTCCTGTGGGTTCGACACTCTACTCATCTATCTATATTACTTGTGCGATTTTGTAGACTTGCAAAAATTTCACATTAAGTTTTTGGCGCCGCTGCCGGGGACTAGTTATTCTTTTATTGATATTGAAAATTGCTAAATTATTGCTAGTTTGGATTTTTTTGTAATTATTTTTCTTTTATTATTATTTTACATCTTTATTTTCTTTTGACTAACTTTTTCTTTTATTTATTTTTCTTATTTTATTTTTTTAGTTTTTCTATTTTTTTTTTCTTTCTTTTTTTCTATACTTACATTTCAGGACATACAAGTACATTATCATGGCGAACGATGAAAATAGGCCTTTGAGAGACTATGATATGCCCTCAATTTATGAATCAAGCATAAAGAAGCCGGTTATTGAAGCTAACGATTTTGAGATTGAATCGGAGATAATTCTAATTATTCATCGGACTATTCAATTTTGGGGACTACCGCACGAAGATCCTTATGCTCACATTTCAAATTTTCTGGAAATTTGTGACACTTTCAAGTACAACGGAGTATCAGATGATGCGATCAGATTGAGACTCTTTTCTTTTTCACTGCGAGATAAGGCGAAGGCTTGGCTACATTATCTACCACCAGGTAGTATAACTACTTGGGAGGGACTTACACAAAAATTTCTAACCAAGTATTTTCCTCTAGCAAAGACAGAAAAACTAAGGAATGATATTGTCACATTTATTCAATTTGAGACTGAGTCTTTGTATGATGCATAGGAAAGGTTTAAAGAGTTATTAAGAAAGTGTCCTAATCATGAACTACCGAATTGGCTGCAAATTCAAACATTCTATAATGGTTTGGGAGTTACACATAGATCTATGGTTGACGCAGTAGCTGGTGGTGCACTTATGAGCAAAACTTACACAGCAACCTATGATCTTTTAGAGGAGATGGCATCAAATCATTATCAGTGGTCTTCAGAGAGAGCAATGCCAAGAAAAGTGGCTGGAGTTTTTGAACTTGATTCTTTTTCTACTTTAAATGCAAAAAATGATATTTTATCTAAACAAGTAGAAAATATGAATTTTCATGCTATTCATTCTAATATGATTTGTGATCTTTGTGCAGGAAATCATTCAAGTTCATATTGTCAAGTGGGGAACCATTTTGCTCTATCAAATGCCGAACATGAAAATTTTGTGTCAAACTTTCAAATGCAAAACAATCATTATGCAAACACATACAATTCAGGATGGAGAAACACCCCAAATTATCCATGGAACAACAATCAAGGAGCAGTTATACAACCTCAAATTTTTCCACAGCAAGAAAAGAAGCCGACGCTTGAAGATATGTTTGAGCACTACATGCAAAGGGCAGAACAATACATACAAAAGACAGATTTGGCTATCCAAAATGTTGCAAATTCAACTTCGGCTTCTATTCACAATCTTGAGGTACAAATTAGTCAAATTTCAAATATTCTTAATGAAAAAACTGCAGAAACATTACCACACAAAATAGTTGTCCATCCCAAGGAGCATGTCGAGGCTATAACACTAGGAAGCGGGAGGACAATTGAACAACCACAAGAAGACAATGGCGAACAGAATGTGGTTGAAAAGCAAAGTGAGATTGAACAAATTGTGGAGGAACAAATTCAGCATGAGGAAGTAATTTTTAATGTTTTTAATTCCATAAATTTTCCTCCTGAAGAACAGCCAGCCATTCAAGTAAGTGAAACTCATTTAATTGTGGGCAAGAAATATAAGGCTAAATTTGAAAAATCACCAATTGAAGTATGTCCAACAAGTTCAGAAATTTTTGAAACTAAGAAAGAAAATATTTTTGAACATGTCATGTATTTGGATGCTGAACCTTCTATTTATTCATTTTTGCAGCATAAATTCAAAGAGGTGGGGGAATCAAAGACATCATCATCACGAAGAAAACGCCTCAAATTGGAGCTTGAACCTGATCCACACCTGAAAAGAAAAATTAGAAAGAATGTTTTAATGTTGTTGGATCTTGGCGTTACTTAACCATCTCACCCCCATGTCTGGCTGAAGACTTAAAACTTAGCGCTTCTTGGGAGGCAACCCAAGTTTTATTTTATTGCATTTAGTTTTGATTTATCTTTTAGTTTATTTTATTTTAATTTTTGATTTTATTTTGTAGGATTGCATAAATTTTGAAAGTCGCCGGGCGGAACTGTTTTGAACACCTGCATTGATGGCTGTTTTTGAGTAGCATGGAGTCAGAATCTGGAAAAGTGATTCAAAGAGAAGTTGTAGACAATTGTCTTAGCTTTCCAGCAAAAAAAAATCAGCCCATTTCGACATCTACAGCTCCAGATATCGCCAAAATACTAAACGCTGCGCGTGCAGAAAATTAAAGACGAATCAGGGGAGATATTCTAAACTTTTTGCATTCTTTTTGTTTTTTTTTTCTTTCCCATTGAGGACAATGTGATATTTAAGTTTGGGGGGAAGGTTTACAAAATTCATTTTTATTATTTTTGAAAAGAAAAACAAAACAAAAGGATTATAATTAGGCTTACCTTTAGACTTTTGAGTTCTTCATTGAGATGAGCATTGAAATAATTTTTTTTGGTATAAACAATTTTTTTTTATAAAGTAATATTATGCATACTTATTTACTTTAGGATTATTGAGTTTCAAAATTCCTTACTAAATTGTGTGGGTCATGCTATTATACATAAAAGACAAATGTGATGCTTTTTCTCGTGATTATTCCCTTTGATCTAGTCCTAAACAGAGTTTAAGTAAATAGAGTAATAATGAAAAAAAAATAAAATAAAGTCAATCTACTCCAATGTTTTGAGTTGCTTAGTAACTAGGGGTATTCATCACAAATGTTTACTTTTACGTAAAACGACAACTTGAAATATGAGTATGCAAAGCACTTTAAGTTTGTGACTTGTTGAGTAATCGGGTGAATTCATCACAAATGATTTGCATTCGCGTAAAAAGGCAAGTGACAACTTAAAGAAGGGACTGAAAAATTTAAAAAAAATTAAAAAAAAAAAACTCTAGTTTGCTACTCGGTTTGTAGTAGAGAGAAGGGATAATCACAGATTGAGTTGTTGCATACTACAATTACATTAATTGCATGACAAATGCGATTGGGTTGGGAATTATGAATAAATAATTGCACTGGAGAAAGTGGGTATGCTTAGTTTTACTTTATTTGCAATTGTTTATACTTTTAATTGAAATTTTGATGCTTGCATGATAAGATCTCTTGGTGTGATGGGTTGAGTTTACTATTATTAATCCCTTGTTCATGATTCTACTTTTTGCTCGAGGTCAAGCAAAAATTTAAGTTTGGGGGTATTTGATGTGTCGAATTTATATACAAATATTTGTACTCATTTACCTATTAAAATGACTTGTTTTCGCTGATATTGTCTATAATTCATCTTATTTCTATATGATTTCATTTAATTAATTATTTTTGAAGAAATAATATTTTTCATGCAAAAAGTAAAGATTTGTGGAAAAAATCAACAAACAAAGTAAAATAATGGATTTATAAATTTTTATTGTTTTGTTGAGTTAAAAGTGCGACAAATAATTTTTAAAAGGATTTTTATACGCTAATATGATTTGTAGTTGGTTTAATTAATTTTAAACTAATTAAATTTATTTTTTAAAAGTCCTAATTTCTGGTATTATTTTGTGTATGCAGCAGCACGTGGTGGGAATAAAAGGAAGAAAAGAAAGAAAGGGAAATAAATAAAATTCTGGATTAAAAAGGGAAGGAAATAAAGGAAGAGTGTGGACTTTTATGCAAAAAGCGCAACCCTAATTCACCTTCCTGTTCTCTATAAGAAGAAGCAAAGAAGAGAGGTGACGGCTGTACAATAACTTAAAAGAAGAAAAAGAAAAAGTAAGAGAGAGAGAGAAGGCGTGTGCGAGTTCCAAGGCGAAACAGCAGCGTGTGGGCAGTAGCGCTGCTGTCTTCTTTGGCGCAGTATTCGAAGTGCACCCAGCGATTACTCTTTGACCTGACGACTCCTTCGTTCTTTCTCTTTTGCGTACCGAACTAAGAACAAAAGGGAGAGAGAGAAGCACAGGCTGCAGGCGGGACCCAAGCACCAGGGCGAAAGCGACAGCAGCAGACAGAGGTGACAGGCTGACTGCTCACTGGCGCACGGTTCGAAGTGTTGACCTGGCGACCTGGCGACTTCGACGGGACCCAGACCGTGCTGATGTGACATCCTCCTGGCACGATCTTCAAGGCAACAAGAAGCAGCAGATCCACTCAGTATTTTCCTGGTGCTAAGTTCAAGATAGCAGTGCAAATTTTTGAGACAGCGGTTTGCATTAATTTTTTCTATCATTATTTTTTGTATCTCATCTTCTTTTCTATATGTCTTTTAGATGCAATCCAAACATTTCTATTAATTGCAATTTGACATGAACTGAATTTATTGTTGTAGAGGCTAAGATGTAGCCGAGTTTTGTAGAACACAAATTTTAATTCCTTATTATTACTCTATTTTTCCTGAGGCTAAGATGTAGCCGAGTTTTGTATAACACAAATTTTAATTCCTTATTATTACTCTATTTTTCCTGATTGTGTTTTAATTTTTATTATTTATGCGTACAACATGGTGGATAGACATTTGTATGATTTTTCAAATCATAAAGAGACCGAACAGGTTATTTGTGATTAATAAAAATTAACACCGTATATTGGAGGACGTGACCGTTAAGAGATCCAATTTCTCAATTAATAATTTGATGGATAGGCGAAGAATTAGTTGAGAATAATTTTTAGACTACGTTGATAGAGTGGTTAATATCTTTAGGATTTTGGTCGACAATTTGGGAAAGATAATATTTTTATTTATAAGGAATAATAATTTGTGTGTGTGATAAACGAGGTGAACCAAGAGCCCTAGAACTAATTTTACCATTAAACAAAGTAAGAGTGCTTCATCGTTTCACAGCCCTCTCCCTCTTCACCAATTTAGTTAGATTTAATTAGATTAATTTAATTTAGTTGTTTTATCCTTAATTAAATTCGATCTTCCAAATAGTGATTAATCTAGTGATATCGGTACTCAGTAAAATATCTAGTCCCTGTGGGTTCGACACTCTACTCATCTATCTATATTACTTGTGCGATTTTGTACACTTGCAAAAATTTCACATCACGTGCTCGAGAGCCTGATTGTGCGCCTTGTCCTAAGCCTCAATGACCTTATCAATGGTGGAATTCCTCACTTTCTTCAGCTCCTTATTGTTGGTGTATTCCCTAGGGGCTAGTGGTGTATTGACATTACTAGTTTACGTTGTATTATGACATTTATTTCATATTTAGGCATTTCATTTATTGTGTTATTTGCTGTGAATTAAATGAAAATAATGAAGTCCTTAGAATAGTAAGTTCAATGTCATGGGATATCAAGTGCATGACTTGATTGTGAGATCCTATTGGCTGAAATCAGAATATTATTCTAAATATCCCTAGTCAAGTATAATTGTGAATTATGACAACGATAATACATAAAGACTAGTGTGTGCGTAGACTGATGACCATTCTCACGGGTCATATATATGAGATATCAAGTTTTCATATGGGTACATATTAGAGTAATAATGTACTGGACTGACCCACAATGAGAACGCTGTATGAATCGTTACGTGAGTGTCATAAGCGGTTCTCATAGTGTCCATGATGTACGTAATCCTTTGTCTTAAAGTAACTACGGTTCCCTACATGAGAAGCTATATGTTTTGATACCGTTAAACGTTGTCTGTAATAAGGTGATTATAAAGTCGACTATTGGTTATACTACAAATCATGAGGAGGGATGTGAGTGACTTAGATAGGATTTGTCCCTCTTTCATAACATGAGTGATATCTACGGGTCTCTTGATTGAGTGAGACTGCAAAATACATGGTTGTGTTCAAATGAGTCAATATGAGATATTGATCTCATTTGTTTTAGTAAGTCAACTCGAACATCATGAAACCAACGATTGAACTATATAAGGGTAACACGCTCTATGCCTTGTGATCAATTAAGATATCTGGACAAAGTGACTAGACTACATGGTAACATTGGTCACGGATAAGTTATGTTAACTTACTGATATTCTCGTTGCTTGAGTAGTAGTGATGTATTGCTAGATACCACTTATTGTTTGTAATACTAGAATATGATTTTAGTATTACTGTCAACATAATAGGAACCTACAAGATCACACACTTAGAATGGATCGAAATTAAGATTTAAATTTATAAGATGAATTTAATTAGGGATCCAAGTAAGACTTGGACTCCTGACATTAGTTGGACATTTAATTAGATTAAATGGGCAGACTAAAGTTCAAAGGGCTACACACGAATCTGACTCAGGTCAGATTGTGAGTCCAACAACTTCATTACTCTCTTAAAGTTGGTTTTCTGGATCTATATATATAATATGTATCTGTGGAAAAGACATACGTGAAAAAACCATACCCATCACAGAAAGTGAGAGAGAGAGATCGTGAGGAGGAACAACTCCTTCTCGCAGCTAGCACCGCAGTCTGAGAGAGAGTCATTTTTCGTTCCGTTCGTGTGGATATCGTAGAGGCACCGCAATATTGCAGTGCAGTGATCGGCATACTGTGGAGAAAGCAAATCCATTTTTAAGGCATAACTCCTAAACATGATTTATGGTTTTCTCATGGATCCATGGCTAGATTTCGATATTTTTGTAATTTTTTCACTATGTATTTAATCTATGATTGCCTTCGAAACCTACCACTTATCACCTGCCTTCTTCATCTCCCCCTCCACCCGAGCTCGATCATCTGCGAGAGTAGTCAATTCGGCCTTAAAACCCCACTCACGGGACTCAGCACCGTCAGCTCTCAACTTTTGCTCCTTCATGTCACGCTCGTACTGTTGAGCGTTCCTCACCTCTCACTGGAGCTCACGGGTGTATAGCCTCCTCAACTAGACTCTAGACAGTGTTGCCTACGAAAGAGAGGATATGACTTAGAAAAGTAAAGTATATTTTTTTTTTTGATTTTTTGAAGTTACGAAGTTCGGAAATACTTACCAGAACGTCGGCCTGAGCCCATCTCATGAAGCACGAATCAAGAGTCTCGGTCGCAAGAGCCTCTCTATCGCGAGGTGTGGCCAGATGTTCCACCTCCTCAATGGCTATCGCCTCCTCAGTCATCGAATCAGCCATCTTCACAACCCAATTAGGAGCCCACAACCTAAGCCCTTCTTCGCCCCACGATCTCCTAAACCGCGGGGTGGACGGGCAGGATACCGCCTTTCAGCATGTCAGTAACCTTAAGGTTACATGAGCTCGATGCCGCCTTCGTCGAGCTTGGGGTTCCTGGAACTAAGCGGGCTCTCTACTTCTTGGACTTCAGACCAGAAGTCCCTTCAGAGCTGCCCTGAGGGGACCTCTTTTGCAACTTCGACTGATTGGCAGCCTTCTACTTGGCCAATTGGGCCCTCCTTGCGTCGATAGCGGTGTCTCCCATTGCTTTGAAAGAAAATCAAAGCTGTAAGAACGGAGGAAAAGAGATGGTGGAAAAAAGGAATCGAAAAACATACAAGGGTCGACAAGGCTCAACCTAATCCGGGCTAAATGTCTCTTGCTCACGTTCTGCCAGCGGATACTCTGGCCCTCGGTGACCCGTTTCACATCATCTCACTCCTCCGTCGTTAGTTCCTTCCCTTTCAGGGGTTTGTGGTTCGACTTATAGAAGGTCATTCGGTCGAAATGTCCCAAGGAGTCTGACTTCGGATGATGAAGTACTTGCTCTTCCATCCCTTAATGGAATCTAGGTGCCCATGAACTATCAATTTATGTGGCCGAGTGGAGATGTAATATATCCCCTCATGCCCCGGATGAGCTAATGCGAAGAGCGGCTCACAAATATTTCAACTTCAGTGGCAACCCCTCTCCTCGCTGAGCAGTATGAAGCACACCAGCTGCTTCCAGGAATTCGGACTATACTACATCAGACTCGAACAGGTCCAGTTCAATACTTCCTTCACAAACGGATGTAAGGAGAATCTCAGCCCTGAGCTAAATGCATCGACCGAAAACATACAATACCATTCGGCAAAATTAGCCATAGGCCGGAGTCCAGGGTTCGACAACATCAGCTCGTACTCCAGAGGGATGAAGTAAGTCGCCCTTATGACCGGGAGGTCACTGCCCGTCAACACACTCTGCTCGCCATCTATCTTAAACTTAGGACGGCTCGGAGAAGAGGGATGTACCCCGAATCGGACTAATTCTTCAAGGTAATCCGGGTACATTCTAATCGAACCCGATTGTTGAAGATAAGGGACTTCGAGACCATGCTTCGGGAAGAATTCGGGTGATTCCTTGGGGGCTATCTAGAAGAGTCTACCTCAATCTCCTTCCTTAGATCCGAGGGGCCTTCGCAATGTACGGCTTGGTCAGGGGCCTCAATAGAGGAGTCTCGCCTGAAGGATCGACCTCGAGGTCCTCACCTTCTTCCTCATCACCTTCACCCTCGTCCTTCACCTCTCCTTCGTCATCTCCGACTTCTTCCAGTTCCACCTCACCTTCGCCAACTAGTCCACCCTCGTCGACCACCTCCATCTCTTCGACCTATTCATCTGAGTCGCTCGACTCCACCATGAAGGGCTTAAGAGTCCGAAGCGGCTGGATATTATATACCTTCTTGGTCTGCTCAAATTCTTCCCAGTTTGAAGATTCGAAAAGATGTTCATCACCCCGCCTGGCCAGACGTAGAAGCTTAGGAGCTGGATCGAGCCCTCGACATAATATAAAAATACTAACCTGTTATCAGTGCCTAAAAGTTCATCGGAAAGCTAGTCGCTGGTTACTGAACAGTGCCTAGAGAGAGAAGCTCTGAGAATCAAAGAGAGAAAGCAAAGTAAAAAGTGAGAGGGGGAGTGGGGGATATATAGGCAGCTCCATAGCGCCTTGATATCCACAAACGATCTCAACCACGCAATCTAGATCCAACAGTGGACAAGATTTTGATGCCTTGATTTTCAAAACCATGAAGTTAGCAATTCACGTGCAATACACATGCCCAATATAACCACAATAAGCATAAGCTGATCCATCAAAATCTCAAAAAGTATACTTCGCTCGAGCTCGGCATGCTCCTTGAGCTAGCTGCAAGCTTTCTCACCAAGTTCACTTCGCTCTAAGCTCGGCATGCCCCTTGAGCTAGCTGCAAGCTTTCTCACCAAGTTTGCATCGCTCAGCGTTCAACATGCCCCACGAGCTAGCTGTAAGCTTTCTCACCAAGTTCGATTCACTCAACAGTCGGCATTCTCCTCGAGCTAGCTGCAAGATTTCTCACCAAGTATGCTTCGCTCGATGCTCGACATGTTCCTCGAGCTAGCTACAAGCTTTCTCATCAAGTTCGCTTCGCTCGACGCTCAGCATGCTCCTCGAGCTAGCTACAAGCTTTCTCACCAAGATCGCTTCGCTCGATGCTCAGCATGCTCCTCGAGCTAGCTACAAGCTTTCTCCCCAAGTTCGCTTCATTCGACCCTCGGCATGCTCCTCGAGCTAGCTACAAGCTTTCTCACCAAGTTTGCTTCCCTCGATGCTCGGCATGCTCCTCGAGCTAGCTGCAAACTTTCTCACCAAGTACGCTTCGCTCGAAGCTCGGCATACTCCTCAAGCTAGCTACATACATATTCACCAAGTATGCTTCGCTCGATGCTCGGTATGCTTCTCGAGCTAGCTGCAAGCTTTCTCACCAAGCACGCTTCGCTTGACGCTCGGCACTTACTTCGACCAACCCGCTGGCTTCTGCCCTCCACCGTTGCGGTACGAAGCTCGAAGGTCGGAGATCGGAGCTCGATGTCACGGAGCTCGGTCTTGACCCTATGTCACTCTTTGTAGGGATCTTCCATTCTACCCTTATGCACATTGTCGACTGATCTTCTCACCCACGAGATTGGACTACTACTTGACGGCTGGTACACCCAACCCTCAAAGAGTGGGGGGCCTATGATGTGGGTAAATAATTCAGCTTCACCTGAACCGTCAGATTTCCTCAGGATTCTCAAATCTCCTTAAATCAGGCTCATATGCTCTATGGGCCACCTACTGATCTAGCACACCAATCAGACCCACAGAAGATGGTCAACCCGGCCCACTAGAGTTTCCTCTCTCTGCCTATAAATATCAGGTCTCCACCACTGTTAGAAGGTAATACATTTTTTGCCACTCAAACCCTAATCCACCTTTATTAGTGACTGACTAGATCAACGGAGAGCCTGTCACTGGGATCTCTCCCGGTGTTTCTAGGCATCTTGCAGGTATTCGGCGGCCGTCAAACACCACCAGATCCACCTCACCAGCTACTTGCTCAGTCACGAATTTGGACCAAATTTGTGCCGTAGATCTGTTTCTCCCTCTTCAAGTAACAAGAACTCAGTTGCTCCCACTCCAAAATAGCAGCATGAATTGCATTGGATATTTCGTAGTATAGAAAAGTTGCATTGGATATTTCGTAGTATAGAAAACCCTAATCCACCTTTAATAGGAATTTACCAACAACGCTCAACAAATCAAGGAATTAAGTAAGAGCTTGGATATTTCGTAGTATAGAAAAGTTGCACGCACAAGAATCCGTTCAGGACGTCGCCGGGGGACTGAAAAAGATAACATGGAATTTTATCCAGGACGACTGGATTGAAGCGTGAATGGCCCTAAAACGATAGTCAAAATTGGCACGTTTAGTGAAATGAACTGTTTTTTAGCGACAATTATGGACAATGCTCAG
Organism: Hemerocallis citrina; assembly: GCA_017893485.1. Lineage (NCBI taxonomy): Eukaryota > Viridiplantae > Streptophyta > Magnoliopsida > Asparagales > Asphodelaceae > Hemerocallis > Hemerocallis citrina. Next base: position 24,638,867 of record CM030358.1, read on the forward strand.
GCAATGAAGAGATTCAGTGAGAGCTTGGAAAGTGACGGCATAAAGAAGTTGCGTGCACAAGAATTTGCAAAGGAGCAGAACCTTCATTTGGCTAAATGTGTACAATCTGCCACCAAATGTATACAGCTTTTTAAGCAGTTCGAGATAGATAGGCCAATATAGAAGCTGGTGGTCGAACGATCTGATGTCGAAATCATGCTGATCCGTAATTGACTGCCTAGAGAAGGAAAAAGTAAAAAAGAGGCAGTTCCGTTTGCCAATGAAGATGAAATGATATCTGCAAATACAAATACTGTAAGCATCTGTATGGCATGGCAGGCGTGTTGTTGTTGCTGAGAGATGGAATTAATGCTACTTTGGGAGATGTGGCAACAGGATTCCCAGAAGCTATATTCTGTTGGAGTTGCAAATACAATGCCAATAGGAAGCCTGAGATCGCTATGGGTGCGGTGAACGATGTGAAAGAAGAGGTGGGCCAGAAAGTTCTTGACATGCTGGGTTTATGACTAGAGTAATGCTACATTCACTACCAATTTCACTACATTTCTCTTCACTACCATAAAATAGTGTCCCAATGGAGGCTATGCTGAGGTTGAAGGCACAGTTCCCTAAATTTACACAGGTAGTAGAATTGGTGGCAGAGAGGTGACGATTAACAGTTATTTCCAAGTGATTATCACATTTAGGCTAGTTAGAAGAAATTATTTGCGTTTTTAGGCCACAAGCCAAACTATTTGCGTAAAAGGCAAGTTGAAGACAATCTTACAAAAACAATCCTATCTTTAAAGATATTTATACTGCATAAAAACAAAAAAATTGCATAACTCAATACCCCATTTAAAAACTAGATATTTCACAAAAAGTAAAGAAATTAAAATTAAAAAAAATTCTCAAAATTTAAAATTAGATATATTGATAGAAGATTAACAGAAAGAAAACATATAACTAATAGGGAAATATCAGAATACTTGTTACTAACAAGAAAATTAACTAATAAACTACCTAAAGAAATACAAAAAGAAATAGCATACAAAGTATTAGATTACAGAAACGAAGAAGCAAGTTGGTATTACCAACAACTATTAGCATACAAAATAACAGGCTAAGTATGGCCAATAAAGCAGTTGCATTAAATCCTAACATAACCCCAAAAATTTATATGATAAATATACAAGAGTTGGAAGAAGACTACAATGGTCCTGAAATTGTAAGAGATATAAGAAAAGATTTTAAAATCATAAATAAAAATATAAAAGAATTAGGTAGATATATAACTGACTACCTAGAAGAAGAATCAGGCATAACGGAAGAAGGTATGAAAGAGTTAGAAGTCATAACAAAACTTAATATAAATATATTGGAAATAGAAGATTTAATGGCAAATCCTAATTCAGAAGAAGTTGAAGAAGCCTTAAAAAATCTAAATATAACAAATGAAGAAATAAAAATGGACCAAGATAAGATTATTTCAAGTAACATGTACGAAATCTTAAGACCAGCACCTACCAAAAAACCTTACCAATTACCATGAAAATGGCAAAACACAAAAAGAAGAATGCAGCCAGGAAGAGACAAAGAAAAGGAAATCCCAAAATATGAACCTACAGAACACTACAAAAAAGGAATAACAGGAAATGGAGAATGGTTAGACTTAGATTGCGTTAAAGACGTAGATAGGACAATTGAAGAATGGGTAAAAGCCTCACTAATAGTAGAATTTAGGCAGAACCTTATCGGAAACGCATTTGAGAAATTTATAGAAGCCACCTTTATGGGAGTAGTAGTAAAATGGTGGAATGGGCTAGAGGAAGAAGAGAGAAATACTATAAGAAAATCAAGATCAATTGATGATAGAGGAACTGAAGAAAGCTCAGCACAACGAACATTAGGTCTAAAAGAAATAATTACAAATTACGAATAAGCAATAAGAACAGAATTCAGTGTATACGATAAAGAAGAAAAACACATTATATATAAAAAGAATCAAGCAAGATGGAGACTAAGTAACTTAGAAATTTGCGACATGTGCTATTTTGACAACTATGCTTGTGAATTCTGAGAATATTTTCAAGATAGTTATTATACATAAGAAGAACGGAGTTCAATTTTGGACTCATTCTTTCTAAAACTACCTGATCCATGGAGTCTAAACATATATAGTGCATACATAAGTGAGAAAGTAAAACCAGAAGTAGACACTTTAGGGTATAGAACACAATTTGTAAAAGATTATAGAGACAAAGTATGCCAAGATGCTAGAGCAACAATGAAATATTATAGAACATATAAATAAAGAATTTGTTGTGAAGATGCAAGACCGAATCATTGGGGATACAATAATAACTATAATTATACAAAGAAGAATAATCACAAATTCCAAAAATATAAACCAAAATATAGAAAGACTTTTAAGAAATATAGAAAACCCTATAAAAAATACTTTAGAAGAATAAATATAAATAAAAATAGACAGTATACGAAAAACCCTAAGAAATGTAATTGTTACATATGTGGAGAGCTGGGACATATATCACCAAATTGTCCTAAAAGAATGAAAAAAGAAAATGTAAAATACGTAGAAGAAAAAGAAGAAATGAATAACATAAATTATGAACCCATAGAATATGATGAAGAATTGTCAGAAATACGTGAAGATGAAGAAATAATGGTAATGGAAGAAGATAGTGGAAGTAGTGAAAGGGAAACAGAAGAATGTGAAATAAACATGATGACAGAAATAATAGAAATATGAGAACCTTCAAAAAGAGAAGAAAACAATAAAGAAGTAAGAGAAAGAATGTGCTTTGACATACAAAAATACGATAAAATAAGAGCGACCAAATTAGATATAAATCCAAAAGAAAATTTTAAACTACCAATATTCGAAAGGAGAAAAGTACCATCATAATAGCTAGAAATAATGAACAACCTATAGACATTGAACAAGCACAAAGGAAAACCATAATCCCATTAATAACCGAAAAAATAATAAGATAAGAGATGGAAAAAATAAATGAGAAAACCAGAAAAACATTAAGACACATACATTTAGGAGCAGTACAAATAATAATAAAAGCCTATTTTAAGGAAGAGATAAATACACCCCTGGAAATATACCTAATGGATGATAGGATAATATCAAGTACACAAGATGTCTTAATAGAAATAGTACAAGGAAACCTAATGTACCAAAAGATAAAATTTACAATAAAACCTAATTTCTCAATAAGCATGGCAGAAGAAAATAAAGACAAAAGTCTAGTCATGTATCATAGGTTATCAGGAATAGAAATGATAGAAAAAAAGCAAAGTTATGAGTATACAAATAAGAAATATTTATGCTTTCACTAGCAAACACAAAGTAAAAAATAGAAATACAGATAATTTTAAAATAGAGCCGCTATTCAGCGAAATTATAAGATACAAACCAGCTAAAGAAAACCCTGAAATGACTATACCAACTTATATAGAATTCGACTTTAATAAAGCAAAAGAAACTGTAAAAGGAAACGCACCACAAATAATGTTCGGAAAGATATCACTATCAATAAGAAATAAACAACAAGCATTGGAATTAATACCAATAATAAGTACATTAGAACACCAAAATAATAATCAATTTAAAATAGAAATAGAATATTATGACAATGGGAAATGGAATAAACAAATAGTCTTAGTAGATACAGGATCTACCAATTCACATATTAAACAAACAAATGTAAAAATCACTGAATTAATAACATTAGAAAATTCATATTACTACCTAGACTATTATAATAATAGACACCCAATTGTACATAAAATTATACTACCACTAAGGATAAATGGTAAAAAGGAAATGTTATTACAGTTACACGTAGACCCAGAACACCATGTTAATGAAATGCTATTAGGAACTGACTTCCTTACATCAGTACAACCTTACTCAATTCAAGAAGAAAAAATCACAATAACAATAAACAATAAAAGTATGATAATAAATAGAATATTAGATAAATGAATCCATTAAAGCAACAAAAAATACATTATAATACTAACAGAATTTGTTTACGAATGATATAAATCAAGAAACTACCATAGTCTAATAGACACCGGAGCAGGCACTAGCCTATGCCGCGAAAATATACTACCAAAATAAAAACAAGATGGATATAATACAAAACAATAACTGGATTAACTGGACAAACTATCATACTTGATAAGTATCAATAAAATGTTAATATATAAATAGGAAGTTACACACTAACAATACCAATAATATACCAGTTTGATGATATGAATAATGATGTGCTCTTAGGAAATGACTTATTCCAACAATACTATCCTATAACGATATCACATAAATTGGTTGTATTTACAACACCTTGTCAACACCAAGCAATAGCAATCAGAATAATCTAACCTTATTCTAGAACCGACCTACCATACATCAGAGTTTCTTCAACCAAGCGTGGTGAATATCAATATTTACCAAACAAAACTAGAATACAACAAGTCCAAGAAATAACTACAAAAGAAATTTTACAAAAACAATTAGAAGATCTGTGCGGAGAAGACCCCTTGGCAAAATGGGACTTAAGTAAACCCAAAGCACACATAGAGTTAATAGTAATAAAAATTAAAGCTATAAGACATACTCCAACAGACCTAGAAGAGTTCAAAATACACATAAAAGAATTAATAAAAATAATTACATAAGAAAATCACAAAGTCCACATTCATCACCAACATTCATAGTAAGAAAGCATTCAGAAAAAAAAAATAGGTAAATCTCGAATGGTAGTAAATTATAAGGAACTAAATAAAAATACTAAGAGGTTTGGATACCCATTACCGGACATGCAAATACTACTTAACGCAGTAAGAACAAAAAAAATATATTCGAAATTTAATTGTAAATCAGGATTTTATCATGTACAACTAACAGAAGATTCAAAACCTTTAACAGCATTTAGCACACCTCAGGAATTTTACGAATGGAATGTATTACCATTCGGTTATGAAAACAGCCTAGAAATATTTCAAGAATATATGGATAAACTTTTTGAAAAATACAACAATATCATATTAGTCTATGTAGATGATATTCTAATAGGATCCGAAAACGAGGAACAACATAAAGAACATCTACTAAAATTCATAGAAATAGTGAAAAATGCAGATATTATACTATCAAAAAAGAAAATGGAATTATTCAAAACTAAGATAGAATTCTTAGGAACAAAATTATCACATGAAGGAATAGAATTACAACCACATATAGCAGAAAAATAAATACATTTCCTAATGTCCTAAAAGAAAAAAGAGAAGTACAATCTATAATAGGGTTACTAAATCAAACAAGAGGTTACATACCAAATTTATCAGCAAAAATAAATTGATTACAATAAAAACTGAAAAAGTTTAAGAAATGGGAATGGACCCGAGAGGATGAAGAAAGACTTAAAATATTAAAACAACAAACTTCTGAATTACATAAGCTAAGATTACCTGTTAAAGAATGTTCATGGATAATAGAAACAGATGCGTGTGGAAATAATTGGGGGGTAGTATTAAAATTCATTGAAATAGGAGAAAAAGAAGAAAGACTAACCAGATATACTAGTAGATCGTTCACACAGACCCAACAAAATTACCACATAAATGAAAAAGAACTACGAGCAATCTTAAAAGCTATAAAAAATTTTGAGTTATTCATAATACATACAAAATTCACACTAAGAACAGACAATACACAAGTAAAGAGTTGGCTTAACAAGATAATAGACCCAACTATAGTAAATAAAATGTTAATAAGATGGCAAATGGAGTTAGCACATTATGACTTCTCAATAGAAAATATAAAAGGAAAATATAACATCCTAGCAGATTTCTTGTCAAGAAGCTAACCATTTCAATTTTTACAGGATGAAAAATATAGTGCATCATATAGAACAGGATATAGTCCACCTAAAGGAGACAGTGGAGCAATTAAAAGGAGCATTTAACCAACTACAGCTGCAAATATGTGGTCTTCAAAGTATATTTTACCAACATATAAATACAGATCGTATTGAAAAAATGAGCGAAGGGAGTGAACCTATTAACTTACAAAATACAGGTGGGATCACAAAAATAGCCACACAAGAGGAAAACTCCACATCCATACAGCCTACTACCTACAAAGTTTACTCTCGGATCCTCCAAAATACTACAAGAAGAATTTATTTTTACAATATATTGAGAAATTATACCAGACCACTCAGGTCAACCAATTTATCAAAACTATTTCTCAACAACATATTAACAAAGCGATCATACTACCAGGAGCAAATCAAAAAACAGTGAGGGTATTGTTTGAAAGAGGACTTATCCACTGCATCTATCCATCTCGAGAATGTGAAGAACTTAGCCAGTTACCAAAAGAAGTATATAAAGCTGCTAAAAATTATTTTGGTCTCACAAAGGCATCTAAAATATATGTCCGTGTATTTTCAGCTATTCCAAAATTCCTTGAAGATAATGAAGAACTACCAGCTGAACATATTATAAAGATAGGGATGACTACACAAATCCTGTTTGGAGCAACCAGTATTGTACCATATAAGAACGAAGAATTTGAAAAACTAATCCCAGAAAGAAGAGCTACAGGATTTAGAACAATGTATTATGAACTGAAGGACAAATACAAAACAGAGACAGTAACATATGGATCTATGATAACCCTGATCCACAAAAATTAATGATCTACAACATAGCAAAAATTAAACAACCAAAGTCAAAGAAAGAAGTCTTTGACAGCTGGTATCGAATCCTAAATAAAGGTGACATGACAATGACAGAAGAAATAGCTGTCCACTACTGTAGATTGATGAGGATGGAACCACAACATTCATGTGACTATTGTAGAAAAGAACAAGAGAAGGCTGACGAAGAGCTGTTTCTGATGTGAAGCACATGAAGATGTCTTCAACGTAAGCAGTGACGTAATTAGCTCAATTATTTATCTATGATGTAAGCAATGATGTAAGGAAAACAATAATTGTATTTGATGTAAAGTCATCCCTTCTTCTATAAAAGGGGAGGCAGGGTAATGGAGAGAGGCAGAGAACCTGGGAGAAAAAAAATTCCACAAAATCTTAAAGTCTTTGTTTGTAACAAGTTTGAAGGAAATAAAAATTATCTTTTATGAGTTCATGCATCTACCAGATCTTGTAGAAAATAAGGTATGGATAACTAAATCTTTTTCCCTTAGGGAAAGTTTTGTGAGGCTCTGCCTGAATGATCTTGCAAAAAGACCCATTTGCAACCTTCTATAGTTATGTTGTACACCTAGTGGAAGGAAACGAGCTAGGTTGTGGTTGTCTGTACCGAAGTGCTACTAGTTGTTCCAGACGTATCTCTTGGATGAAGCTATCTTAAGGGCATAGTAATCCTGAGATGGGAGGAACATAAAAGGAGCACAGAAATCGGGGTGCATACCAGCGGTATTTTATCCACTGGTAGTAACTGGTACAGAGCAGCTCAAAGAGGTTTAACTAGGTCGGAAGCATGATGAGCCGTTTTGTTTTGATTTTTTAGGCATCCTTAGGAACCTCTCTCTACTCTTGATTTTATAATTGATTATTATTCAAATTCAAAAGAACTAATGGATAATAATAATTTTGGTATTGCCTCACCAATTTTTGAATTAATGGTTAATTACCAAGGAAGTGATAGAATGCTAGTTTTTTATGTTTATTATCCTCATAGAGAAATAAGCATGAATGATTGCTATGAATTCAAATTATTCTTTTTTAGTGTACAACGAGTAATAATCATAACAATAAACCAAATAAATCCTAGAGAAACTAGTAATATAAATATTGAAATAATTGACGACCTAACTTATCATGAAAGATCTTTGTTATTTTATGAAAATGGTATATTTAGTAGTTATGTTTGGAGTCCTACAACTGCATACAGACAATTTCTAGAAGAAAATGAACAGAATGGAGGAGAAAATAGACATATGGAAGAACTCGAAGAATCCCCATATGATAGTAATAGTGAAGGATATGAGACAGAATCAGAATATATGAGAGAACTTGAAGACAATATTCCTGACATTCCTTGTTACTTTTTCAGAATAGACAATATCCATTATTTCGACGAATATTATTTTACACCAAACTATCATCTTTAGAGTTTTAAAGTTTTTGATACTCTCTTCCTTTTGATTTTCAGGGCTTCAAGTAATTACACGCTTCGCAACCCCAGTTGATATCAGAGCGGTCGTTTTAAGTAAGAAACTCTTACCTGGTTTTCTAACAATTTTAGTAAAATATTTAATAAATTTTAAGCAGTTAAAAAGTCAATTATGTAAGAAAAATAGAAATAATTACAAAAACAAATGTTTAAATTGCAGAAAGGTCACACATCCTCTAGAAAATAATATAGAGAAGTGTAGAAGTTTATTTTTAAAACTAGCCCTTAATCGTAAATACTTTTGGAGACTAGGCCTTAATCGCAAATAGTTTTGAGATTATGCCTTTTTTTGTAAATAGTTTCAAAAAGTAGCCTAAATCTCTAATTGACTCGTTATTTCCACGGGTATGAGAAACGTACTTGAGCAGTGACCCTGGTGATCGAGGTTGTATTTTGGTTGAAGGCGAAGTTCCCGAAAATTAAAGATCTACTAGGAGACTATAGGAGTTTGAGGTTGTATTTTGGTTGAAGGCGAAGTTCCCGAAAATTGAAGATCTACCAGGAGACTATAGGAGTTTATCCAGCTAATCTATTGTTCAATGCTAGCTAATGCATTTTCGTTTGAGTTCGAGTGTTTCCGTCAAGTGTAATGATAATATGTAACCATTTACACTATGCCACCGCAGACATGTTTATCGGCTCAAGTTCATTGACAATTATAAATTTTGCAGACTTTCTTGGCTAGCTTCTTAAGAAGGAACAAACAAAACAAAAAACTCGAGGGATTACCTGAAAGTCCTGCATTCTCAAATTTGTGCACGAGTGGAGTGGAGGCCATTTTCAGGTAAAGAGATTGGTGGGGTTCGTATGGAAGGCTATAAAAATGTAAATGAAATGCTCCCAACTAGAGGGCTCTCCTTAAGAGGCGACACCACAAGCAAACGTTGACATTGAGAGATGTCCCCTTTGTTGGGAAAGACCAACAAGAGACGGTGCCAGGGCCGGCCCAGGCCTGATGCAAGTGAAAACATTTGCATCAGGCCCTCCAAAAAAAAAAAAATGTATATGTGAAAAAGAAGTAACTGAAGAATAGACAGAAAACCTAGGTCTAATCTTGATTCTCAGCCGTCCGATATAACCTGGAAAAGAAGTAACTGAATAGGAGCCGCACGATCTAACTTGGAGTTGATGATTGGACTGAAACGACCTAACAAATCGAAGTCCAAAAACGAACACAGCACCGCGGTCGGTCGACCGTCCAACAAGACTGGTCGACCGTACCACCCTCTGACATTACCTGTATTACGAGCGGTCGGGGGGCGCGGTCGACCGCAACATAGGACAGTCGACCGCAACTATGCCTGCACCTTGCTGCTGCTGTTTTCCCTTCTACTCACTTCAACGCTTCGACCTTCGATCTTCATCTTACCTTCTTCTAATATGAACAACGAGTATTCAAGACACAATCCTAACAAACTCCACATTGGATTGCATACGAGTGCTATCACATGATGTGTTACTCATCTCCAAACTCTAATAAATTCGACTTGCAAAAAAAACTTAAAACAATAGCTTCTTCTTCTAGTTGAACTGATCTCTACCCAATGTCACCAATTCCAGTATACCCCTTCAAGAGTACACCTCCGTAGATGTACTCATGAAGTTGCCAAACTCCGCACGAACTCCACCTACCCTTAGGCATTCTCCACATCTCGACGATATTCGAACGTCGTGGTCTCGTCTCGATGATTCTAGTTGTGGCAAACTAGCTGAGCTTGCGGAAATAATGGGAAAAGAACTATCAACCCCTACGCAGGATTTTTAAATTTTCCAAAGCTTGTAGAGATTGTATTGGCTTGGCCCAACCACTCTCAGACCTCTAATCACTTCACGACGACCTTGAAAAACAGACAGAACTCCACCTCGAGCTGTGTACCTGCAGTCCCGTGCATCAAGAGTTCCCAAGAAAATCAGATTCCGTTTCAGCAGAAGAATATGCAAAACATCCCTTAAAGTGAACATATTTAGACCTGGCATCTTCAACTCAACTGTCCCCTCACCCACTACTTCACAAAACTCCCCAGTTTCCGTTGTCACACAATGCCCCGTAGTAGACTTACAAGTAGAAAACAACTCCCTCTCGGAGCAAATATGAGAAGAACTCTCTGAGTCAAGAAACCAACTAGAACCAACTTCTAAAGAATTTGAAACAAATAGACACAAACCACCTGAATCAAAGGCACTAACCACATTAGCGACTGAACTCCCGTTCTTTGCGCTCTCCTGATTCTGCAACTTTCAACAGTCTTTCTTGATATGCTCTGGCCTCTTGCAATATCGACAACAGATCAAATCCTTTTGCAAAGCACTTTGTCTTTCCCCCGAAGGACCATCCACTGCTAGACAACTTGTAAAAATAGACGATGATGATTTATGGGTCTCCTTCCTAAGTTGATTTTCCTTCAATGCTTTGATTACACCATCTATCGAAATACTCTCCTTGGCAGATCTACCGTGTAGCATGGTAGTGATCAAAGACTCGTACGAATCCGGCAGTGAATATATCAGGTTGAAAGCTTTATCTTCCTCACACACATCTGCGTTGATCGCCTAAGTTCAGATAATACCTTATTGAACTCTGTAATGTGGTCTTGGAGATCGGTACCTTCCTTCATAGATAAACGAAACATCTTCCTCTTCCAATGTATTCGATCTAATAACGACGAACCAGAGTAGTCAGCTATGAGTTTTTCCCACAAACTCGTTGCATCAGTTTCTTCAAGAAATCTACACTTGACCTCGTCGGCCAAGGATAGTCGGATCAGACTTATGGCTCTTTCACGAATATCTTCCCAACCGTCATCCTTTATATCAGTTGGCTTTTCTTTCTTCTTAACGGTTAACTGCAAACGTTCTTGAACAAGAACATCATACATGTCAGTCTTCCAAAAATTGAAATTGATCTTTCCATCAAACTACTTGATCTTCAAAATACTGTGGCCTGTCATCTTAACCAAGGGACTCAGCATCCTGGAGCACTGATACCAGTTGTTGGGATTGGGTCGTCAACCAACGCCCGTTGTCGCAGCGGAACTAATAGAGCAATGAGGAAGTCGGAGTAGATGAGACGAATAAATTGAGCAAGCAAGTAGATCCACCAAACTAACACAAACACACCGATGACTTATCCCAGTTAGCTTTTGCTTAATCCGGAGGAAAATATAGGAAGATTTGATATTCAACTAGAAGAGATTACAAGGAGTTATTGATTCACTCAGTACAAGGAATTAAACTCACTCACCAAGAACTATCTCTCTCTCGAGCCTCTCTTTGTAATGGAGAAAAGAATCTATGAAGTACTACTCTCATATTGAAGGAGTTTACAATATATATAGAAGAATAGAGAGAAAACCTAGGTCTAATTTTGATTCTCAGTCGTCCGATATAACCTGCAAAAGAAGTAACTGAATAGGAGCCGCACGATCTAATTTGGAGTTGATGATTGGGCTGAAACGACCTAACAAATCGAAGCCCAAAAACGAACACAGCACCGCAGTCGGTCGACCGTACCATTCTCTGACATTCCCTGTACTATGAGCGTCGGGGGTGCGATCGACCGCAACATAAGACAGTCGACCGCAACTATGCCTGCACCTTGCTGCTAGCTGCTGTTTTCCCTTCTACTCACTTCGACGCTTCAACCTTCGTTCTTCATCTTACCTTCTTCTAATCTGAACGAGTATTCAAGACACAATCCTAACAAACTCCACCTTGGATTGCATACGAGTGCTATCACATGATGTGTTACTCATCTCCAAACTCTAATAAATTCCACTTGCAAAAAAAAACTTAGAACATTAGCTTCTTCTAGTTGAACTGATCTCTACCCAATCTCACCAATTCCAGTATACCCCTTCAAGGGTACACCTCCGTAGATGTACTCACGAAGTTGCCAAACTCCGCACTAACTCCACCTACCCTTAGGCATTCTCCACATCTCGACGATATTCGAACGTCGTGGTCTCGTCTCGATGATTCTAGTTGCGGCAAACTAGCTGAGCTTGCGGGAATAATGGGAAAAGAACTATCAACCCCTACGTAGGATTTTCGAATTTCCCAAAACTTGTAGAGATTGTATTGGCTTGGCCTAACCACTCTCATACCTCTAATCACTTCACGACGACCTTGAAAAACAGACAGAACTCCACCTCGAGTTGTGTACCTGCAGCCCCATGCATCAAAAGTTCCCAAGAAAATTAGATTCTGTTTCAGCAGAGGAATATGCAAAATATCCCTTAAAGTAAACATATTTAGACCTGGCATCTTCAACTCAACTGTCCCCTCACCCTCTACTTTACAAATCTCTCCAGTTTCCATTGTCACACAACGCCCCGTAGTAGACTTATAAGTAGAAAACAACTCCATCTCGGAGCAAATATGAGAAGAACTCTCTGAGTCAAGAAACCAACTAGAACCCACTTCTAAAGAATTTGAAATAAGAAGACACAAACCACATGAATCAAAGGCACTAACCACATTAGCGACTGAACTCCCGTTCTTTGCGCTCTCCTGATTCTGCAACTTCCAACAGTCTTTCCTGATATGCCTTGGCCTCTTGCAATATCAGCAATGAATCGAATCCTTTTGTAAAGCACTTTGTCTTCCCCTGAAGAACCATTCACTGCTATACAACTTATAGGAATAGACGATGATGATTTATGGGTCTCCTTCCTAAGTTGATTTTCCTTTAATGCTTTGATTACACCATCTACCGAAATACTCTCCTTGGCAGATCTACCGTGTAGCATAGTAGTGATCAAAGGATCGTACGAATCCGGCAGTGAATATATCAGGTTGAAAGATTTATCTTCCTTACACACATCTGCGTTGATCGCCTAAGTTCAGATAGTACCTTATTGAACTCTGTAATGTGATCTTGGAGATCGGTACCTTCCTTCATAGATAAACGAAACAACTTCCTCTTCCAATGCATTCGATCTAATAATGACGAACCAGAGTAGTCAGCTATGAGTTTTTCCCACAAACTCGCCGCATCAGTTTCTTCAAGAAATATGTACTTGACCTCATCCGCCAAGGATAGTCAAATCAGACTTATGGCTCTTTCACGAATATCTTCCCAACCATCATCCTTTATATCAGTTGGCTTTTCTTTCTTCTTAACGGCTAATTGCAAACGTTCTTGAACAAGAACATCATACATATCAGTCTTCCAAAGATTGAAATTGATCTTTCCATCAAACTGCTTGATCTTCAAAATACTGTGGCCTGTCATCTTAACCAAGGGACCCGGCAACCTGAAGCTCTGATACCAGTTATTGGGATTGGGGCGTCAACCAACGCCTATTGTCGCAGTGGAACTAATAGAGCAATGAGGAAGTCGAAGTAGATGAGACGAATAAATTGAGCAAGTAGATCCACCAAACTAACACAAACACACCGATGACTTATCTCGGTTAGCTTTTGCTTAATCTGGGAGAAAATATAGGGAGATCTGATATTCAACTAGAAGAGATTACAAGGAGTTATTGATTCACTCAATACAAGGAATTAAACTCACTCACCAAGAATTCTCTCTCTCGAGCCTCTCTTTGAAATGGAGAAAAGAATCTATAAAGTACTACCTCTCATATTGGAGGAGTTTACAATATATATAGAAGAATAGAGAGAAACCCTATGTCTAATCTTGATTCTCAGTCGTCCGATATAACCTGGAAAAGAAGTAACTGAATAGGAGTCGCATGATCTAACTTGGAGTTGAAGATTGGGCTGAAACGACCTAATAAATCTAAGCCCAAAAACGAACACAGCACCGCGGTCGGTCGACCGTCCAACAAGACCGGTCGACCGTACCACTCTCTGACATCCTTGTACTACGAGCAGTCGGGGGGTGTGGTCGGGAGGTGCGGTCGATCGCAACATATGACAGTTGACCGCAACTATACATGCACCTTGCTGTTGTTGTTTTCCCTTCTACTCACTTCGACGCTTCGACCTCCGTTCTTCATCTTACCTTCTTCTAATCTGAACAACGAGTATTCAAGACACAATCCTAACACTTAGTTTGTTGTCATATGTGTGTGTGTATTTCGATGGTCGTTACCATCTTTTAATCCAAAAAAAAAAAGTATGCAAGGACTATATGCCAACTTAATAAGACGTATATAAACCTCAATTACGATTAGTCGTACAAGCATCAATGCACATACCTTGTAAAGATAGGTTTGAAACCAAATATAAAATATTGATATTGTTGAGAGATTATATACCAGTTCAATAAAGTAACCTTTTTTATATCAACATGAACAAGTGGTTAGGGACACAATTACTTCCAACCCACCATAAATATCAAACAGCTGTAGATTAATTCGGACTTGCAAGCATCCCTCCCCTAATCATACTGCATCTAAATACAATACCACTACTCTCCGAATATAGAATAGATAACCATTTAATTCAACAAAAATCCAAGGTATCAATGAACTTCACAGAGACCAAAATTCTCCATTTACTTCAGCTAATATCGACCAATTTAATATATTAACGACAAAATTCAAACCAGAAACTGCACACAAACCAATTAGTTCGAACAAGAGAATTACAATCCGCATGTTCTCATTTCACCAATATGCTAAAACTGGGGTCTAATTGGTTCAGAAAAGCAAAACAAACAGCTATAGCTCAATCTGTTACATACCCTGCAAATTCGGCCGTTACCTTCTCACATATTCCTTCGGCTTTTCTCATTTTAGATTTTGCATATCTGAAAAATATCGCGTCAAGGAAATCCTCCTTCACTGCAAATGGAGAAGGACGAGAAATACATATATAAAAGTATAAAACAAAATATTGTGATGATTTCATTGACCTCCAATATGGAAAATAAAATAAAGAGACTATATAGTGTTCAGAAACTTCATTTTTGCTATATAGGAGTTGGTGGTCTTGATCTTGTATTAAATTGAAACCTTGTGTAGGTGGATGTGCTGGTTTCGCTTGCTATTTTCTCCTTAATGAAACGAAAAGAATTTATTTATTTATTATTATTGGTGATATATAATATATACACACAATTGTGTGTACGATTCTTAGACCATCTCCAACGCTACTCGCTATTCCTCCCAATTAGCCAAAATAGCGACCTAATCCCCAAAAATCCTCTCCAACGGCCTCGCCAAATCACTCGCGATCCTGGCGAGCTGATTTCCGCTCGCGATCCGCTCGCCAAATCTGGCGATTCGAATCCCGCTCGCCATTCTCCTTCTGCCGGAGATCAAGGGAGGTATAACGGTAAGATTTCTTTCCCGCTTATTTAAATCGAATTGATTTTCTTCTTCTTGTTCATTGGGTTCATCTTCATTGGGTTCTTCTTCTTCATTTGGTAAAAATTTGTGTTTTGAATTTTGTTGTTGTTGTTTTGGATATGAATTTACTGTATTTTGAATATGAATCAGTGTAGTTGTTTGTGATTTTATTGAAGACTGTCTTTGTCATCAAATCAACTGATTCGAATCGAAGATAATTAGCTATCAGTGTCCAAATCAATTGAATTCAGAGCTAATCTTTTGTTGGTTGGTTCATACAACTTGTAGAAACCTATATTGGAAACTAAGTAAAGGCTATATTGGTATTCATCATAAGGAAAAGAGATAAGAAAAAGCTTTTATTGACTCTCAAAACTATTTAACAATGCTGTTTTTAATAGTTTTTAGTTTATTCATACGACTATTTGTGTTATAAAAGCTTTGAAGTTGTTGTTCTTGTTTAAATAATCTATATGACAATTGTTAGCTACTTGTGGACACATTTGACCTGATCAAACCTTTTAAAAGAAGGAATAAAATGTGAACAAGTAGTCAACAGATCATTATCTTATGGCAAAGATTATCAGAAACCATTCAACAGATTGCAATATGTTAGACTGTCATAGGTTGAATTTTGTTCTATTTTACAAGCTGCATCTGATAATACTGTGATGGAAACAGAATCCCTTGTTTACTTGTTACAAACAGTTCTTTTACATGATGATTAATGGATAGTTTCAATCCAGTAAAGTAATACCATAAATTTGTTTTAAAACAGTAATTGGTACTCAAAGAAATTTACTAGGATGTCATCGTATCATCTCAATGGTACTCGAAGAAATTGGAAAACTTAAGTGCAGGCATTTGGCATTATTTTGGACGCTTGTAGATATCAAGAAACATTAGTATACTTCAGTTTGCAAATTCATCAAGACGATTGAATATGACTCCGATAGAAATAACTTTCACCTTTCTCTAGTTACCAGTTAACATTCCAGCTGACAAGGATGGATCGATACATGTAATAAACATTCCAAATTTTCAATATGAATGTTACGTAAGTATGTCTGTCCTACACACAGTTTGATGTAATCTTACTTTCATTAATGTGTCAATACTCAATAGTCTCTTATTAAGTAAGGCATAAAAGAAAAAGTTTGGTAACGTACTCTTCACTGTGTACTTACTACTACATGCAAAATGCTTGGAACAAGATGAAGATGATCTGACATATGATTACAAGTATATGAGTGTAAATGTCCAAAACTCTAACATTAGAATCTTCACTTGATCACTTTCTACAGAGTACTACATAATCTCCTTCAGCTTTCCTAACCTTTGTTATCGACTACCTAATCCAATGCTATATTTAACAATATTGGTACACATTCATCATAAGGAAAAGAGATAAGAAAAAGCTTTTATTGACTCTCAAAACAATTTAACAATGTTGTTTTGAATAGTTTTTAGTTTATTCATACGACTATTTGTGTTATAAAAGCTTTGAAGTTGTTTTTAGTGTTTTGAAGTTTATTTAAACGAGTTTGGTGCTCAACTCACCCTCTAGGCCACGCTATTATTCAACGTGATAGAGCTCAAGGATATGAAAGACTATTCAATGACTATTTTTCTGAAAGGTCTGTATATCCTCCTCATTTCTTTCGAAGGAGATTCCGAATGAGACGTCCTCTTTTTTTAAGAATTCAGTCTGCTATAGAAGCCCATGATCGATACTTCATTTAAAGAAGGGATGCTTGTGGAGTTCTCGGATTGTCTTCTCTTCAAAAGATGACAGCCGCAATAAGGATGCTTGCTTATGGGGTATCAACAGATTTAGTTGATGATCACATACGTATTGGAGAAAGCACTGCAATTGAGAGTCTTCGTCATTTTGTCAAGGCAATTGTTGGAGTATTTAGCAATGAATACTTAAGATCACCAAACAATAATGACATTACTCGATTATTGACAATGAACGAAGATCGTGGTTTTCCAGGTATGTTAGGAAGTATTGATTGTATGCAATGGAAGTGGAAGAATTGTCCAGCTGGATGGCAAGGAATATATACTGGCCACATTCATAAACCTACAATTATTTTAGAAGTTGTGGCTTCACATGATCTTTGGATATGGCATGCATTCTTTGGGTTACCAGGAGCTCTTAATGACATCAATGTGCTACATCTGTCTACTATCTTTCATGATCTTGCTAATGGAAGAGCGCCCAAGGTTAACTATTCTATCAATGGTAATAACTATACGTTGGGATATTATCTTGCTGATGGTATATATCCAGAGTGGTCAATATTTGTAAAAATTATTCCATTTCCACAAGGTAATAAGAATAAATATTTTGCTGAAGCTCAAGAATCGGCAAGGAAGGATGTAGAGCGAGCATTCGGTGTTCTTCAAGCACGTTTTGCAATTGTTCGTGGTCCAACACGTTTTTGGGATCAAGAGACGCTTCATGATATTATGACAGCATGCATAATAATGCATACCATGATAGTCGAAGATAAGAGAGAAGATAATAATAAGGATTTTAACTATGATGCAGTTGAGGAAAATCCGTCCATAGAAGTATCACATGATTATACGCCTGAACTGTTTACATTTATTCAAACTCATCATCGCATCAGAGAAACGGATGCATTCCCAACTCCAGTTGGATCTTGTAGAACACTTGTGGCAGCGACACGGACAATAAACACTGGTATTTTTGTTTCTTCCCTAAGGTTGCGAATGGAATGAAATTAATAGAGTGAATAAAATTAGTAGATTGAGTTCATAGTATTGCAATATCATGTAATTGTTTAGTGCTATTTGGAAACTAATATTTCATTTGATTCCAAAATTTTTGAGGAATGGAAATGTTGTCATTTTAAAAAATTATTATTGTAACTATTTATTAGTAAATAAAAATTAAAACATTTATGGTTAGCTAAAATAGATAGCATGGTTGGAGTGTGAGTTTTTTTCGCTAGCCAAACTATCTATTTGTTATCTATTTTGGCTATTCTAGCTAGCCAAAATAGCTAGCGTGGTTGGAGATGCTCTTAGGTAGTGGAATTTTTTTCCAAACTGCCCCACTTTTTGAAAGTTTTTCCCAAACTGCCCTACTTTTTTTTAAAATTTCCAAACCATCGCACTCGGTCTTTGAAAGACTGAGTTTAGTTAAAACTAACTCGGTTTTTCAAAGACCGAGTGTTAGTCTTAGATTTTTCGAATTCTAACACCCGGTCTTTGAAAAACCGAGTTATTTTTAACTAAACTCGGTCTTTCTAAGACCGAGTGTGTCATTTTGGTAAATACTTTCGAAAGTGAGTCAGTGTGGTATTTACTTTCAAAAAGTGGGTCATTTTAGTAACAAGTTCACATCTCTACCTCCACATGTCGTGCAGATTTTTTAAGCTAAAATTTCAAAATATTTTTGAATTGGAAACAGAAAGTGTATATACCTACAGAATATATATATGTATGTCGTATATATACACACTGATATCCGATTGCATAATTGAAATTTTTTTAAAAAAGAAAATTGAGTAAAAAATAAGGAAAGAAGTAAAATTTTGAATACAAGTCAAAATTAATGAAAAAAGAGAAACCCAAATCAGATAATGCTTTCATATTCAAACATGAGATATATATAAGGTGTATAATAGCAAGTGAAGGAATGCAAAAGTTGGGTAAGTAGATATATCTGTAGAAATATATCTAATTAAGAGACCTTATTTCCATCATAATGCTACATTACAGCTACTAAACAAAAAGAAAAACTATATACATATTACTTACACCAATTAATTACATCATCGATGATAATCTATCACATATGTTGAGACACAAAGAAATACTATGGCGTTAATAAAAATAAGAGCAAGAAGATTACAAGCACACCAAATATCTCAGTCAAGACTCATCATCAACCACCCATCAAATCAGATAATTAATTAATTGAGGAACCTAAACATGCAATCTACAAATATCATGAGGCAAGAGTACGTGCTCTTGAACCAATTGGCATACACATTAATGCTCTTTAGTATATAAATTAATTCCTTCTTTGATTTCCTTGTTGTTCCTCGCAATATGCAGCTCCAGATGTTCACCCATAGCTCTCGATCGCATGATAGAGAGTAGTTGCTTCTCGCGGTGTCAAAAGTGCATCTTTTTGCTTGAGCAAGTTCATGCGTGATTGTGCAGTCATTGTGTTTTTCTTGATTAGCAACAAATCATCCGATAAAAGAAACGTTGATTAATTGGATACTGGTTCCACATTTCTGCTACAGAGCGTACAAGAGGGATTGATGATCTTTTGGCATCTGTACAAAAGAACTATGTTCAATTTTTTTGGCATTATGTGTGCAATTCATAATTGTTGGGTGGCTACGATGCCAAATATGAATAACTACATCATCAACTAGATCATCACAAGCATATCACAAGTATGCTATTGACTTGAACAAGTTTATATCTTTTTGGCTTTTTTTTTTGCACTTTAGATCCTGACACTAATATCAAGCCGATTTTGTAATGCCTCTAGAAGTATATAGCTAAGCAAGATCTGATGGTATATATATATTTGTTAATTAGCTAGCTAAGCAAGATCTCATGGTATATATATATTCGTTAATTAGCTTGTTCGTCTTTCTAATTTTTTCATTATTATGTATATTTTATTGAAGAGAACATAATATTTTATGCCATATTAGTCCTTTGTTATATTTAATTTACTTATTACATTACATTACATTACATAGTTGTATTTAAATGTATATAGATAGAGGAGGAAACTAGCTATATTTCGAACATTTACCAAAATAACCCACCTTTTGAAAGTATTTACCAAACTAACCCACTTTCGAAAGTATTTACCAAAATGACACACTCGGTCTTTGAAAGACCGAGTTTAGTTAAAAATAACTCGGTTTTTCAAAGACCAAGTGTTTGAATTCGAAAAATCTAAGACTAACACTCGGTCTTTGAAAAACCGAGTTAGTTTTAACTAAACTTGGTCTTTCAAAGACCGAGTGGGATGGTTTGGAAATTAAAAAAAAGTAGGGCAGTTTGGAAAAAACTTTCAAAAAGTGGGGCAGTTTGGGAAAAAATTCTAGGTAGTGGCACCCTACCTTCATTAATCAGAATTTTTTTCCAAAATGACCCTTTTTATGAAAGTTTTTCCACAAACGACCTGTTTTTTTTATTCCATAAACGCCCCACTCGCTTTTTGAAAAAGCGAGTGTGGTATAATCCATCACGCTTTTTCAAAAAACGAGTCTTAGGATTCAGAAAATTTGAAACCTAAGACTCGCTTTTTGAAACACCGCGGGTGATAATACCACACTCGGTGTTTCAAAAAGCGAGTCTTGGCCTTTGGCCCCAGCAACACTCGCTTTTTGAAACACCGCGGTGAATTAGCCCACACTCGCTTTTTCAAAAAGCGAGTATCGTTTGGGACTTAAACCCCCCACCCCCAAACAGATCTCACTATTCTCTCTTCTTTCTCTTCCTCTTCTAACTGAAACCCTAACCCATCTCTCATCTCAAATTCGTCATAGTACCCTCGTAATTTGTGGAATAACCCATAAAATTGCTTTGGACAACTTAAACCCATCTTCCGATAGAGGTTTAATTTGTTGGAATTTGGGTATACTTGAAGAGGAAAGCAACTTTATTGTGAAGGTATGATGTTTATTGCCCCATTATTTTGTTAATTTCATTAGGTTTTCTTTATGGGTAGATAATAACTCGCTTATTGGTATAAATTAACGTAGGTATGGATTTGGAAATTCCTATTTGGTTTTACTTTGGTGGTGAAATAATTCGTGATCCAAAGATTGGTTGTTGTTATAGCGTGTTGGATCCGGAAATAGTTTGGGTACCCCGTACCATTACATTTGAAGAAGAGTTGAGAAAATATATGAAGTTACTAATTGGGATAGGAATCAATGGAATGTGAAAATTTTTAGCTCGATACGCAGCAGGAAGAGGAGATGGTCAGTATTTTATGACAGTGCCCGTACCTACTGATAATGCGCTGAAGTCATTGATTGCTAGGACATTTGATCCCAATTGTTCTTGGTCTGCATTAGAGTTATATATTCAACAAATTCAAGTTGTGAATGCTCAGCCACATGATATTCCCAGTGCAAGCTCTATAAGGGTAGGACCTACACAGCAGATGAGGTCTAACCCTGTTCAATCTTCACAACCAAATCCAGTATCCTCCAAGAGAACACCTTCACAAATACAACAATCCCGGATTCTGTAAATGTTGAGCTGCCACGCCAACCTAGTCCGGTTCCTGACTCTGTTCCAAATGACAGTATATTTGAACTCTTTCAAATTGCAGTCTGTAACAACAGCTTATTAGACGATGATGAAGAAGAGGAAGAAACAGACGATGAAGATGTTGATAGTGGTGAAAATGATGACGGAGACGAAGATGATGATGATAGTGGTGCAAATGTAAATCCTACGAACAACAGTTCTAATGAAGTCAGAGCAACTTATAGCTACGCCAATGTTGACGCTCATGTTACCGAGGAGATCGCTCAAGGTGCTAGAGTACACCTAGTTCCACAAGAGTCGTCTGGTTCGTCCAATGTAGACGAATTGTACGTTGGACAGGAGTTTATAAGTAAGCAGTCGATTCAACAGGCAGTGAAGTTGTATTCTATCAAAAAACATCGTGAATTCGTAACTTTGAAATCTACACCGTCACTGTACACTGTTAAATACAAAATGGTTGAAAGATTTCTGGAATTCCTAGTGTGTTTGTTGCGTTTGTATCAAAAGTTTTATTTTAATTGTTGAAAGATTTCATTAACATAGGCAAGACTCGCTTTTCCAAAAACCGAGTCTTATATAAATAGGCGCGGTGTTTGGGAAAGCGAGTCTTCCGCCTGTAGTTTTTTTTAACAAACCAAAAACTCGCTTTCTCAGAAAGCGAGTTTGGTATAAATATGCGCGGTGTTTAGGAAAGCGAGTCTTGAATCTGTTGATAACCAGAGCTCAATACTTCTTTGGTTTCACAGTCGCTTTTGCAAAGACCGTGGAAGTAATGACTAGACTCGCTTTCTCAAAAAGCGAGTCTTGAGTCTGCTAGCAAAAAATAGAACAGACCCAACACTCGCTTTTGCAAAAAACGAGTGTGGGTGTGAACTTCGTGCTTTTTCGAAAAGCGACTGTTGAGTGTGCTTCATTCCCAGAGACTACAACATCTCTGGAATTCCAAAATACAACACTCGCTTTTTGAAAAAGCGGGGTATTTATACCAAGACTCGCTTTTTCAAAAAGCGAGTCTTGCTCTGTATGCAGAAGAGAGCAATTTGTTCATCTCTTGGTGGGACAATTCCACAATACAAACAACTCCAGCATCTCTAACTTCATCTCCATTCCACAAAACACATATCCAACTTCATCTCCATTCCACAAAACACATATCCAACTTCATACAAAACACATATCCATTCCACAAAACACAAAACTTTAACAATAGAACACCACACTCACACACCCCATACCAAATTTTGAATTTCATTGATTCCACATTTCAAAAGTTGATTACAAGATTTCTGTACACAATAACTCACATTATAATTAAAATCAAAAAATCACTTAAACAAAAAATGAAGTCGCTTCACGGGTCCGGGGTGAACATGTTGGGACGTCGCCGTTGCCTCTTACTTCGCGGTGATGGAGTTTTTTGTGTCACACCCTCTACCGGCTCCTCTTCCTCTTGTTGGTCTCCACCCTCTACCTGCATTTCGGCCTCTTCAACTTAACAGGCATCTCCCCGACTGAAAGGTGGAAGCTGTGGGTCTCAGGACACCATCTCTCGAGGAGTGCTGTAAGCAGTGGGCGATCGCACTTGATGCCGCTCATCAGTGAAATACCGTAGAGTCCGCAATCCCGTAAGATCTGGTGAATCCGTGGGTGCATAGGGATGACCCCCACGGAATGTACACTCCTTCGACTCGCCCTCCCACACATCTCTAGAACGATGGTGCGACTGAAGAGTAAGAAGAGCGGGGTCGAGGGGACCTGGACCTCCAAGGGGAATAGTAGATGAAGAAGGGGCCGGGGAAGAAGTACCAGCTACATTTGGGTTACTTGGGACCTACAAAATAACATTTACACCAGCAAAGAAATATAACATTTAATTGTATGATAATGAAACAAATCGAATGCAGAAAATTATAAGCTTACATTAGTAGGTGCGGTGCCACCACGACGACCACCACGTCCACCGCGAGGAGGTGGGCTGAAAGATGTACGTGGTCCATCGCCACGATTGGGTCTACTACTAGAACCTACCTCCACATGTCCCCTAGTCCGTGGCATTTTTCAAAAAATACGAGTATCCTACAATGTGGAGCGAGCAATCATTATTAACAACACCAAAATATAGAACACATCCAAACAATTTGATTATTAATAACTATATCCTAATTTTACTCGCAAATTCTACATTTATCCACTTTTTCAAAACGTATAGACCTCCACCTCAACCGACTATCCAAATTTTACACCCTAAATACCCATAAATTTTATACCGAATTTTACACATTTTCAACAACGAAGCAAATTGTACCTCCAATATAATCAACCAATTTCTAACTAAATAATTCTAAATATAAATACAACATTAGAAAATGTAGAGTTTCAATAATATACCACAGTATTCGCCGAATAATCGAACCACACCTGAAGCACCCTCAAATCGTTCAAAGCCCTTTTGGAAGAACACCACGGAAATCACCAAAAAAATTCAAAAGAAACAGCAAACACAAAGTGGGCAATTGGAGTGGGATGAGATATTGAAGAATTTAGGAGTGATTCGACCACTAATTTGATGGAATAGGGCCTTAAATCGAAGAAATTGGACGTTGGGTTAGGGTTTCGCGAGCGAAGAAGGAGAAAGAAGAGAGAATAGGGAGATCTGTTTGGGGGTGGGGGGTTTAAGTCCCAAACGACACTCGCTTTTAGAAAAAGCGAGTGTGGGCTAATTTACCGCGGTGTTTCAAAAAGCGAGTGTTGCTGGGGCCAAAAGGCCAATACTCGGTTTTTGAAACACCGATTGTGGTATTATCACCCGCGGTGTTTCAAAAAGCGAGTCTTAGGTTTCAAATTTTCTGAACCCTAAGACTCGCTTTTTGAAAAAGCGCGAGGAATTATACCACACTCGCTTTTCCAAAAAGCGAGTGGGGCGTTTATGGAATAAAAAAAAAACAGGTCGTTGTGGAAAAACTTTCAAAAATAGGGTCATTTAGGGAAAAAATTCCATTAATCCCATATATATAGTGTTGTTTCTATTAATGTCCTAAAAAAAGCACGTGGTTAGTGGCGGAGCTATGTGGGGGCAACCCCCTAGAATTATTTAAAAAATTAAAAAACTCCCCTTAAGTTTTATGATTTTGCACCCCTAAAAATTATGAAAAAATTTCTATGTATCTATATATAGTTATAGAATTTTTTTTTGGTCCCCGACAAAATTGTTCTGGCTTCGCTCCTTCATGTGTTATCATCAAAGGAGTTCTCCCAGATCATAACCCTATATATCTTTATATATCTGTATATATAATCTACTACACAAGTTGAGAAGGAGCATGTGTAAGTGTGTGGCATGTCAAATATGGGCCCTACATCAATGACTAATAAGTGTTCGAGATTGGCCAATAAATTAAATATGGAAAGAAAGTTTTAAGTAGATATAGCGAGAGGTACAGTGTTATGGTATTGTAGGATGCTCCAAATACAAACCCTCCTCATCAGCAGAGCCCTGCAAAGTACCTCGGAGCTTTTCCCTCACTTCGGTTGAGGATTCAACATCCTGCAACAACATTTTTTTGCAGAATCATTTAACACAGTATCTTTGCCCATACTACGATTTCCAGATCTAATTGCCAGAGTCAAAAGCATATATTTGTCTCGAGACAGAATTCCAAGACAGATTTTTCAGTGGCGAAAATATTTTATTGTTGGAATCTATCAGTTATTGGAATTACTGCAGGAGCAAGGCATCCTCCCGTCACAGTTGGACGAGGAGCTCAGGTCTTGCAGGCATGAAATCTATCAGTTAGAGTAGATGGAAGAATTGTATTGAAAGCAACGGTCCAGAATCCAGTGGTTGAAAGAAGGAGACCCGAATACGAAGTTTTTTCATAAGACAGCAAATGAAAGGAAGAGGTATAATAAAATAAATGGAGTAGACATCGAGGGTGTTTGGTCTGAGAATGAAGATTCAATCAGGAGTCACATAGATGCAAAATTCAAAAGCCTACTCGGGGGTCGAGCAACTTATAGATGCAAGCTTTGTATAGATATGTGGGAGTCCTCAAGGATTGGAGGCAACGAAGGTATTGAAGGTTTTTTCACAGAGGAAGAGGTGTTTGAAGCAATAAAAGAGTTAGGTCAGGATAAAGCGCTGGGGCCGGACGGATTCCCTTTATTTTTCTATAGGAATTTTTGGGCGATTATAAAACTTGATTTAATGAATATTCTAAAAGAGGTTTTCGAGGGTACAGCTCAGCTAGATAGGCTTAACTACGCTAACATCATCTTAATTCCGAAGAAGAAAGAGGTGCATTCGATAGATGATTTGAGGCCGATTAGTCTGCTAAACGGGTCGTTTAAGATTATTACTAAAGTTCTTGCGGGAAGGCTAGCTCCTAATCTCAGGGACGTGGTTGGGGAGGCTCAGAGTGGATTTATCAAGGGCAGAGACATCATGGATAGTATCGCTTCGGCTCACGAAGTGGTGTATAGAGGACACAAAGACAAAGCTGACGGGTTTGTGCTTAAGATAGATTTTCAGAAAGCATATGACTCGGTAGAGTGGGAAGCGGTGGATGAAGCTCTAATGCTGAAAGGTTTCGGGGTAAAATGGCGACAGTGGATTCAAATGTGTTTAAAGGGAGGTAAATCAAATGTGCAGGCGAATGGATGGAGGGGTAAAGAAATTAGGTGTCAGAGAGGGCTCAGACAAGGTGACCCACTATCATCTATGTTGTTTACCATAGTTGCGGACGGGCTAGCTGAGATGGTCAAAAGAGGAGAGAAGGGGGTACTATCAAAGGGATTTCGGTAAAAGGTGTGAAAGACACTATTTCCATTCTTCAATACGCGGATGATACTTTAATGTTCGGGAAAGCTACGGAGGAGGAAGCAACTGCTATGGGGATTCTGATTAAATGCTTTGAAGCATGGTCAGGGATGAAGATTAACGCGGTCAAAAGCTGTGTCATTGCAATTAGTGAAGGGACCTCATCCTCTATAGCGAACATTGGTACTATATTAGGGTGCGTTGTGGGTACGTATCCAGTATCATATTTGGGTTCGATACTGAGACCAGGTCCGCCTACTAGGGAGGACTGGAGTCATCTTATTGATATAATTGGTAAACGATTGTATGGATGGAAGGGAAGATTTCTCTCTCTGGGAGGAAGATTGACGCTTATCAACTCGGTCCTAAGTTGCATTCCAATCTATATGATGTCGATGTACGAGCTTCCGAAATGGGTCATAAGTAAAATCGATAGATTCAGGAAGAGATTTCTGTGGAAAGGCGCGGGCGAGAATAGCAAAGGAGTGCACCTTATCCAATGGGGCAGGGTATGCAAACGTAAGGAGCTTGGAGGTTTGGAGGTTTTAGATCTTAAAGCAATGAACAAGACATTGCTTTGCAAGTGGTGGTGGAAAATGAGGAACAAGAATAATATATGGTGGAGTAAATCATTTGATTCGTATAAGAAGAGAAAGAAATTCTGATTCGAAGGAGCTACGGGGCGAGGGAAAGCGTCACCTATCTGGAAAGGAATTGCGAAGGTTGGGACGATTTATCATGACAATACTTTATGTAGGATTGGAAACAGGAAAAACACAAGATTTTGGAAGGATAAATGGTGCGGAAGCAACACTCTCGTTAGTCTTTTGCCAGAAGCGGCGTCTGCGACATTAAACATCGATGTACTTGTAGCAGTCGTGTGGCGAAGCAATACCTTGATCATAGATGTTCACAATAATCCAAATCCGGAAAGTCTAGCACAACTTTGGAATCTGAATACTTTTATTAGGAGGGAAGGGAGATATTCAAATGATACCGAGGATGATAGAGTTTGGAATCTTAATGCAAGTGCGTCATTTTCTGTCCAGTCTATGTACAAGTGGTTGAACGATGGAGGTTTACGGAATTATGAGTCAGATCACTTCTGGGGTATAGGAGCTCCCCTTAAGGTCAAAGTGTTCCTATGGCTGGTTAAAAATGACGGAATCCTGAGTAAGATCAATCTAAAGAAGAGAAAGATGATCAGCAACACTATCTGGGATAGGTGTCAGCAGGAAGATGAGGATACTAACCATTTGTTGTCTCTATGTCCTAGAGCGAGTACTGTATGGGATATGGTGGTTTTAGATTTTGGGGGGTCAGGGAAACCTAGGTCGTTCTCAGATGTGTGGGGAAATAGCAGATTAATTAGGGTTCAGAGTGAGAGTACACATCGGTGGGATACTATAGTAGCTGCAACCATGTAGGGGCTATGGCTGGATCGTAATGAATTGTGCTTTCAATACATTAATCATAGATTGTCATTTTTGATGCATAAAATATATTCAATATCTCATGAGTGGAATGTATTCACAGGTGGAAAGAAGAAAATGCGTCTGGGAGACGAAGAGTAGGTTGATCGCAGGAGTGGATTTTGGACAGATAGTTATGGCGTCCATTGTTGTTTATGCTATCGGTTATTTTGTAGTCGTTATATGGAGGTAGTTGTACTGTGTTGTACTGGGAAGGGTTGTAATATGGAGGTAGTTGTACTGTGTTTCGTTAATCGTTCGTTAATGAAGCGATGACTTTAGTCATCTTTTATCAAAAAAAAAAAAAAAAAAAAATTATTGTTCAAATAAATAATGAATAATAAAAATCTCACATATTCCTATGGATATCAAGGAAATACATCAAAAACAGTTGGTAGAAAGCATATTAATTAATGTATGGCATAGTATTTCAACATTGATTTTCCATCACAAAGACCTAGTGTAGGATTCTTTGAAGTCCCCTAGCCGAGTGACTAACTATACCAAGCTTCAATGACTGAACAACCTTATTAGTTGCCCGTCAGCTTACTAATGATAAACCAAAGACCCACCCTACATATTATTGGTACTAATCTTGTTTAAAGAGTACCTCGCACATTAGATTTGACAGAAACTACATTATGCACCTATGTATTCTGGAGAAACCCTAAGCATGCAGATTAATCTAAGAAGATGCACATAACCAAAGCAGGATAAAGCATATACGGCATGCAGCACCTGCAACAGCATTTGATTTGAATGTTTGTCACACCTACAATGTGGAAAGAACAGCAGCAACACCAGCACTCGACCGGCCTCTTTCTCCCACGAGATTATTAAAGAATGATACTTAACAAATGGTCTCTGATATTAATGTAGTTCGTTGGCTGAATACTAGTGGAATAGCTAGAGTAAAATGTGTATAAGTACTCCCTAAATATCCAAATTACAACCAACTTACAATTAGCAAGAAAATGTACCCTAGTTGGTGGGGCGACGGTAGTCCGACAATTTTATGGTTTGTGCTCTACTTTGTCCTATTCAGGTCAAAGTGAGGGGTGCCTACAGTCTTTCTCATGTCAGGGGGCCTGGAGGAGGTGGTGGCGTTTGTTCAGCAGTCAGGGGACTGGACAACCTACGTTGCGAGCGGCTAATGCGAGTCAACGAGAGTCAAGCGAGGAGATGAGAACCATGACTAAATCTGTACAGGAAGTTGTCAGATTGGTGGAGTGCTTGCGGTCTCTCATATGGTGCTTGAAGTTGATGCGTGAGTCATTAATGGTAGCGACAGAGGTGTCCATACGAGCAGTCAGAGGAGAGAACATCCTTCGTTGCGAGGCGCCAGTGAGAGTCAACAAGGGTCAAGCGAGGGGATGAGAACCAGGACTCAATCTATACAGGGAGTTGTCAGATTGGTAGAGTGTTTGCGGTCTCTCATATGATGCTTGAAGTTGACGTATGAATCACTGATCACTGATGGGGGCGACGGAGGTGTCCGTGCGAGAGACGGAGCGGATAAACGGTGTACAAGCAAGGGACTGAGAGAGAGAATGAGCTCAAATTAGCACGAGAAATTGATTTGGACGTGGTCACCCGATCAGTAGGATTAGATTTCATTATATTTTTGTTTATTGGTTGGGGTGTATGAGTTTCAGGACCCAGCATGTTGGGATCTGAACTTCACAAGCCTTATTTTTGGTTGTATGTTTTGTTAAATTCCTTTTAATGAAACGCGGGGGTATTCAACCCACCGTTTAACGATATAAGAAAATGTGTATAAGTATACATGACTGTAATTATAGACCTGATTATCCAATAAAAGTTTCATTAAAATTACTAATGAAGAAAGAACAGCAGCAACATCAGCACTCAACCGGCCTCCTTCTCCCACAAGATTATCGAAGAGTGTGATACTTAACAAATGGTCTCTGATTAATGTAGTTCGTTGGCTGAATACTAGTTGAATAGCTACAGTAAAATGCACATAAGTATTCAATACTGTAATAATAGACATGAATATCCAATAAAAGTTTCATTAAAATTACTAATGAAAATATTTTGGTAGGTTTAAGTAATATGTTGAAAGAGTCAAATTATTTAGTCAAAAGATTATAAGATTCTCCCTAGTAAGTACTCAGCAACAATGACAAGATTGACTTTATACCTCAAACGATCAGTACATGAGAGGTCAATTGTAAATACGTCTGATCAACAACAACAAAGATTGTGCTTCAATTAAACAATGAAAGAAGAACTGGATTGTCATTATCTAGAGATTGTTGGATAACATCATCTCGAATGTTCAGTTCTCTCTGAGAGATTATATTATATTATGTTATATATATATATATTTTTTTTTTTGGTTGAATAAGGTCATGACCCCCCCAAGTCTACAAGTAGAAATCTACAGTACAACAGGCCTATTTATTTTTTATTTTTTTATGTAAACAGATAGAGTCAGGCAACTCCAACCATATCAAAAAATATATTAATAAGCAAAAGTACAAAGAAGTTTTACAAGCCGTAAAACCCACTCCAAAAACGTGACAAATGACCAAGGGAAGAAAAAATAAAAAGAACTATATAGGGACTAGGACACGACTCAATGCGAAAAACGCCACAATAATAACAGCGGATGAGAACGAAGATAGAGCGAGCGCTAAATAAATGGGACGGAAACAGGAAACCCCGGGAAAACCAGTGCTAAACCCACGCGGAGAAGAAACCACACCGCAGAAAGACTAACGTCGGGCCGCGAACAGGACACGCCGATAACACAGACGGCGTCGCTGGAGAGAGGCCGACGACAAAACAAAGGCCGCCCTCCAAAGTCAGCACCACAGCAATCGATTCACCAGGGGCCGCAAACAGCAAGGGATGCCGCACACGACACGGAGATAGGAAGAGCCCGCCACTTGGACCCACCGATAGAAAATACGCTGCGGAGCTACCAGAGAGCCACCGCGAGGTGACCCGGGGAAAGGCACCAAGCACACAACCAAGAAGCAACCCATCAAAAAAGAAGCTCATACTAGAAAAAATACCACAACGGCGAACAAACACCAACCAGAAAAAACCACACCAGCAGCCAAACCAAACAGAAGCGAAGGCCGAGAGCTCGATACCAAAACGAAATCAGGGAAACAAAAATGCTAGGAACAAGCACACCAAGGACCATAATGCACTCATCCATATATGACAGAAAAACTAATGGAAAAGACTAGATAAAACGAAACAAGATCCACTAAACCCATTCATCCACATCCAACAAAAGGTCAGCAGGAACAAAACCCTCTAAACCCATACCATAAGAGCCAGATACCACAACAAGACCACCATAGTCCAGCCCGGACCCAAAAAACTGCCTAACAGCCTGACTCCAGAAAGAAACCCGCCGACTAGCGAAGCAAAAACACAACAAACACAGGAGCGAGAGAGCACAGTCGGCCGAAATGAACAAAATAACAGGCCAAGGGGTACAAAAGAGGGAGAGAGAAATATACAATAGCCACTGAGATGGCGCTCAGCTGAACACAGAAAAAACAAACAGCAAAAACATAAAGAGGAGGCGCCACTGTAGAGAGAAGCCAGCACCAACATCAGACCTGCGAAAACGAAAGTTATAAGCACCATGCCGAAAACAGAAGATCATAAAGCATTAAGAGAGCTAAGGCAAAGAAAAGATTCATCTAATCGGTGACAATTGAGTGAAATTCTGGTTTCGGTATTTACATTCGAAGACCAGAATTTAAAAAGAAATAAAAACTCCTCTATAAGATAAGAGATAGTCAAAGCGCTATGCGTGAATAGCCATCGATTTCTTTCCAACCACACAATCCAAATAATAATATGAACCGAAAGGTTCCACCCTTTGCGAAATTTTTTATGCGAAGATGGAGAAGACCAACACGAGAATAAGCTGGAGGGAATGGAAGGGTTTTCCCAAGCCAGAGAGACAATCTTCCACAGTGGAGAGATGAAGGAACATTGCACAAAAAGGTGATTAACATCTTCGGAGGCTTCCGAGCACAGGGGACAGAGTTGTCCCCATGCTAAATTCCTTTTGTTAAGAACTTCGACCGTGAGCAATTTGTTGTTTAAAGCTAGCCAAGAAGTGATCTTAACCTTAAGGGGAGCGGAGGAATTCCAGATGAATTTAGCGACTGGGGAATGAATCCCTCTAAAGTTGAGAAAGTTATAAAAAGATTTAACCGAGAAAATCCCGGCCGAGTTCCATCGCCAAGCGATATTTTCAACAGGCTGCCACTCGAAGTGATTCAAAGAAGAAATGAGCTCATTAAAAGCAGAGTACAAGCGGGAAGACAGATCTTCAGAGAATGGGATGATCTAGTGCCTGATAGAATTAACCATGGTGAAAGACTCCGCCACAGAGGCGTCGGGATTGGAAGCCAGACGGAAAAGATGCGGATAAGCCGAGGAAAGTTTGGTGTTGCCTATCCAAATATCGGTCCAGAATTTGGTTCTGGAACCATCAGCACAGATACGGGAAATACCGCATTGGAAGGCTGCAGCCGCTTTCCAGACTCCTTTCCAGAACGGGAAAGCAAAACGATGAATAGTGGGGGGGAAATCCCACCAGTGGTTAGAAACAAAATAATACTCTTTGATACATTGAACCCACGGTAAGTGATCAAGTTTAAAAAATCTCCAGAGCTATTTACCTAACAGAGCGATGTTATGGTTCCAGAGATTTAAAACCCCCAAACCCTCGCTAGCTTTAGAGGAGCAGATAAGGTTCCAGTTGCAAAGGTGAGAACCTTGCTTAAAATTGGAGGAACCAGTCCAAAAGAAATTACATCTGATTTGGTCTAACCTCTTGAGCACCCAGGAGGGGACATAATAGAAAGACATCATATAAAGAGGGATAGCGGAGAGAACGGAGTTAAGAAGAACTAATCTACCTCCGCGGGAAAGCAATTTACCGGACCACACAATGAGTCTGGCTTCAATTTTATCAATGAGAGGAAACCAGTCAGATTTTAGCAACTTGCCCCATCGAAGGGGAATACCCAAATATGTAATGGGGAAAGATGTGATAGGGCAGTTAAAAAAGTTGGAAACCTCGGTTTGACGATTGGGATCACCACCCAGCCAGAGGACTGAGGATTTTTGAAAATTGATGGAGTGGCCCGAAGCAAACTCAAAGCAATAAAGGAGGAGTTTGAGGTTACGCATAGAGTGATTATGCGGTTTAGTGAAAATAATAGTGTCATCAGCAAGTTAAGAATACCATCGAAGCGTTGTGAGCGCCCGAGGCCTTCGATGACTTGCGATTCGTGAGCGTTGCGAAGCAGCTTACTGAAAACATCTGCAACCAGGGAAAACAAAAGGGAGGAAAGGGGGTCCCCTTGGCGGAGACCACACTTAATCTTAAATTTGTGGCCTTCCGAGCTGATAAAGATAGAGGAGGTTCCGGAGAAAATGCTGGATTTAATCCACGCAACCCATTTAGGGCCGAAGCCCCGATGAAGGAGAATATCAAAAAGGAAATCCCAACTCACATTGTCGTAAGCTTTTTGAAAATCAAGTTTGAGGATGATGCCTTCAGAACGGGAGTGGTGGCAGAGGGAAATAATCTCTTGAGCTGACGTAACGCTATCAAGGATAAAGCGGTCCTTGATAAAACCTGATTGAGCAGGATCAATGAGGGGAGAAATGATCGCGCTTAACCTAGCGGCTAGAACTTTCATAATGATTTTGAAAGTAGTGTTGATCAAGCTGATAGGTCTAAAGTTCGCCAACACATGCGCTCCCGCCATTTAGGGAATGAGAACAATGTGCACATAGTTAATACGGTCAAAAGAAAAGGAGCCCTGGTGCAGGTTCTTGAACAAATTAAGAAGGTCATTCCTAAGCTAGGGCCAGAATTTTTGAAAGAAAAAGGTCGGGAAACCATCCGGCCCAGACGCTGAGTCGCTTTTCAAAGCGAAGACAGCCGATTTGATCTCTTCCAGGGAGAAGGGAGATTCGAGATAGGACAGCTCGAGGGTTTGGGAACCGTAGAGTTGATGCCAATCAAGGGAAATTAACCGCGGTTTATGAGAACCGATAAGATTTTTATAGAAAGAAAGAAATGCTAGATGAATATCTGATTCAGTATGGAGATCCACCCCGTTGTCATTGATCAAAGAGATATGGTTACAACGTTGCCTATAAGACGCAAAGTTATGGAAGAAGGCGGTGTTGCCGTCACCTTCCTTCAGCCATTTGACTCTGGCTCTTTGAGACCATTTAATATGGTCCTGAAGGAGGATGTCGGCATACTCGAGCTTGCAAGCTCGCCGCTCGTTGCGAAAAGAATCTGACAAGGGACCTTGCTCCATTTTGTCAAAAGAGTCAATGGATGAAAGGAGAAAGCTTTTAAGGAAGTTGGTGTTGTGTTGTCTTTCCCGACACCAGATCTTGCATCTATGTTTAATGGCGTGGAGCTTGAGAAGGAGGTTGCCAAGACCGGAAGAACCGGTAATAGAAGCAAGGCATTCCTCAACCAGGTTGACAAAAAGCTGGTCTTGAAGCCAAAATTTTTCGAAACGAAATTTGTGATGATGAGGGAACTGAAAGTTTGAGTAGAGAGCGATAGGCACATGATCGGAGGACGGGTTGGGTAAGGACTTGGCGAATGAGTTCTGGAACTGGGAGATCCAAACATGAGAAACGAGGAAACGATCAAGTTTGGCCAACGTCGGAGGATGATGCTGGTTAGACCAGGTGAAGGATCTCCCATTAATCGGCAGGTCGATTAACTGGAGATCCTTGATGCAGTCATTAAAGCTGCAGGATTGGGAGAACGAGACCACCGGGTTCGACCTTTCGGAAGCGAACCTGGTAACATTGAAGTCTCCGCAAAGAAAACAGAGACCGTTAAAGAAATGGTGTAAAGATTGGAAATCGGTCCAAAAAAGAGGCCATCTCTGGGACGAGGAGGCCCGTAAACCGAAATCACTGTCAAGGCACAATTGAGTACCGTCCAGTGCAGTTGGACGATCAAGAAAAAATTAAGACGGTGAATTGCGATCAGAGAGAAAACCGATTCCTTGTAACCCAGGAGGATGCCTCCCTTAAAGCCTATAGTGTCAAGAGAGATCCATTTAGAGATGGAGGAGCCTCCTAACGAACGAAAAAGGCGGTGGAAGGGAGAATTGATTTTCAATTCCTGGATGGAAATGAGGTCGCAATGGGAGGAAGCAATTAAATCAAAGACCGCTATCTTTTTAACGGGACAATTGAGTCCCCGGATATTCCAAGACATACTAATCATTAAAGAGCTTGTGCTCCCGGACTCTATTACGTTCATTCTGTCTAAGGATATTGAGAGGAAGCGAATCGCCGGATGCAATCAGGAAACCCAAATCCTGAGCAAGGGACACCAACTCAATATCCAAAATCGATTCGAATTGAGAGTGAAAGATGGATCCTAAAAGATCAGGAGGAGGAGACAAGTTGGAAATTGGAGTAGGCGGACCGGCGGGAGGACCAGGGGAGGAATGAAATGGTTTTTTTGCCATAAGACGAGCACTCGATCTAATAATACGATTAGAGCGTCGGCCAGACGAGGAAGACATGGGAGTAGAGGACGTAACTTCCTTAACATGGGAGGAACGGGGAGACACTTCACAGTTCTTGAAAGAGCAAACCGAGGGAGTAGAGATAAGAGAAATAGCGGGGGGATAAATAGCTTCGAGGCTCTCAAATTCGGTGGAGAGGGGAGAGCACCGGAAGTAGGGACCTTTCGACTACCTCGAACCCGGTCTACCAAATCTGGAGATAACCAGTGGGCCAAAGAAGAAGAAAACAGGGGGAAATTGGCCAGGCGAGTTACACGAGGAGCGAAAAAATACATAGGAGCAGAGAAATTAACAAAGAAAAATTGCCAAAAACAATCAACAGTAATACAACTAGAACACAGCGATGTATCGGGAATAAAATAAAAAGATACCTGTTTGGTAGAGTGCTCTTTGTTCAGATCAGCTTCTTCTTCCAGAAGCAAAGCGTCTTGATCAACCCATCCCAGAGCTTTAGAAGGAGGGGATTGCTTGGCAATGTTGGAGAGCGGGAGAGGAGGAACACTTGAGGTAGGGAAATGCGCTTGTTGTTGAAATTTCTCCCAATCGGATGCGAAGGAGGGATTAACATCCCAAAAAGGCCACCGATCAGCGACCGCGGAAGAGGGAGCGGGAGAGGAGGGAATAGCTTGAGAGTTCTTGCCAGGAGATGGTGCCTTCGGGGGGATCAAGGGAGGAGACAGCAGGGTCGCAAGGGAGGGGGCAGAAGACGAACCCCTCGGCACCTGCTGAGAAGAGCGCTCAGGGTTGATCCAAACCAAATTTGGCGCCTTAGACGGCGAAATCTTCGAGATGCTTGGAGAAGCGAAGGGTTTGTGCCGAGGTGGAAGCTTCCTCCTGGCGGGAGGGATAAGGGAAACTTTCACAACCCCCGGATCCGACTTCGACACCAAAGATGAGCCAAGATGAAATTGAGGGGAAGAGTCAGGTTTAAAGGACAACTGAGAGGTCCCAGAGGAAGGCGGAACAACATCATGGTATTGAACGGAAACGGTGAAGGTGGAGATCCCATCTCTCAGGCAAAAAGCCTCAATGCGCTCCTTCTTCTGAGGACAACGAAAAAGGGCTTCTACCTGAAGGCTACCAGAGGCAAGCCTAGCAGAGGAAGCAACGCTAACAATCTCACCAATACCTCTCGCCATGAAACCAACCAAGCGCAGTGAATCACAAAAGGGGGGAAGACCCACTAGTGAGACCTTGGTAGGTGCGGGACACAGAACCGGTGAAGGTGAATTAATCTGAACCCATTTGCGAATGGAGAGGGAGATGGTTCCAATCGAGAGGGAAGCATTTGCACAAAGTTCCTCAAGGATCTTGGGAGAGGGGCATCGGATCACTACGTCTCCGTTAGAGCAAGTGTAGAGCACCCAGTCCCAATCTTTAACGTTACAGGAGTTGCAAAGAAACGAATTTAAAGTGAAGAAAGGGATTGAACCTCCGAGGAAGGAGATGGCCCCATAAGTGCCAAAAAACTTCAATCTATCAGTAAGCTCCGTACTCGGAATGAATACTTGAGTCACAACCGGCCCTACAGGAAGAAGAGAAGGGGCGGATGGAGCAGGAGACTCAGTAGGAGCACTAACAGGGAGACGAAAGGCAGACGAGGGGGAAGGGAGAAGAGGCGACCTAGTCGAAACTTTTTGTTTCTTAGGCTTAGCCGAAGGCAGGTCTGCCAGCTTCCGTTGAAGCGCGGGAAAGTCTAGAGCAGCTAGCACCTGGTCTGCAATTGGAACCCCCACAGAGAGACCCAAAAGTTTTTGGAGGGCAAAGCAGCGGGGACGCGCATGGCCATCCTTAAGGCAGAACAGACATTTCATCTTCAAATTGCAAAACTGCTTCAAGTGACCCGGCTGAAGGCACCGGAAGCAGGTGAGCGGTATGCGATGAGAATAAGAGCGATGGGGAGTGGCAGATGAAGAGATAGAGGAGGCGAAGAGGCGGGAGAACGGAGGATAAGAAGCCTCTGGAGAAAACAAGCGACTGGGCCTAAAGGACCCGGGAGCAGGAGGCCCAAGACCGGGTTTAGGCCCATCAACAAAATGACCAGACTTAGACTTTTTCTTCCTCTTCACTACTTCAACCCAAGAAAGCTCCATGGGCCCGATGAGAGAAGGCCCACGAAGGGCAGAGAGAGCACAGGAGGAGAAGGAGAAACTCTGATGCTGAAAGAGAGCACAACCACCAGAAGACCTCACGCTCGAGTGGCGGAAGGGAGAGAAAATCACGAGGAGGAAAGGGGGGAGAAGAATTAGAGCTAAGGGGGAGAAGAACTGTAACGAGAAAGAAATAGAGGTGGAGGAGAGAGGTCTAGAAACAGATCGTCAGACAGGCAAACAATCCGCCGAAAAAAAACGACCACCAAACCACTACCGAAGCGCTAGCAAAGACCACAGCCGCCGAAACACAATAAAGAACATAAAAGAAAACTTACAGTGAATGGATGAGGCTAAGCTAGCTAACTGGAACAAACCAATCTTGACAGTACCTGCTCTAGAAGGATGGAGCGGCCAGGGCGGGAAAAGAGCTGAGGGAAAGTGACTGCTACACACTAGCGAGGTAGGAGACCACCGAAGCCGGTACTCGACAGCCTGAAGAAGATGGGGGAACAGCACCAGGAAGGGGAAAAGAGGCGCGGTAGCAATACGAACAAACTCACGGAGGGAGAAGCTACGGAGGGTGCAGGCACAACACCAGGAACCGCCGGGGGAAGCACCTGGGGACAGCGGAACGAAGGAGCACACCGGGAGGAGAGGAAATGGGAGAAGGCGAAAGCGGGGTGGAGAGGGCGAAACGAAAAGGGTCTGAGGAGAAGGAGCAGACGAACAACTTTAAAGAAACGAGATCAGGGTGAGGAGGAGCCGGATCGCCGGATCTGAGCACTTAGGAGGAGGATGAAATTTTTGGGTTTTGACTTCTTGACATTGACCAAATACCCCCTTAATTCAATCTAATCATGCAGTATACTGACGTCCAACCTCGTACTCATATGTTTTTGAACTAAATCAACAGGGCTATTTATTTATGACAATAAGATAGTAATGTGATTAAGTTGCATAGTTTTCCTTACATATATTTGAAATACTTCCTTATTCCCGTTCTATGCCATTATCCCTGTGTAGTACGCCATTTTAATCGTATATTTATGATTACTGCATAAAGATTGACAACAGATTGCCTAAGTTTCTGGTTAAATATTATTAAAGGGACATTATCCACATTTAGATACTGCCCCAGCTCACTCAAAGTTTAACTGAATGACAAACTTCATATTTATAAATGAAGCAAAACATTTTAGATGCACAGGAACGTACTGCAAAATTAGCAAAGGCAACTGGCTTTACACGAGTCCCTTGCATTTTTAGCACCAGGAAGCCAGGGAAGCTAGCAACATAACCCAGAAGGTTAGAAATGCATCAGGGAAAGAATAAATTGCAGAGTGGAATACTCATTGAATAAAGGACAGACAAAGATCAGGGACTCACTCTGACAAAATTTGCTTTAGTTCTTCGTGAGTGCAAGTCGGACTTAGATTTGCAATGAACAAAGTAGGGCAAGGTGAAACATCACTTGATGATGCCTTGTTTGCCTTGGCCTAGCAAAGCATATGAGCAGACATTATAAACTGGATGATTACCAAATATGTATTTACACACAAAAAAAGTATAAGGAGAAGAAAAGAAAGAAATGCTGAGACGACCCTAAAAACAACAACTCTAATTATTGAAAAGAAGTAAAGACCCAAGAAGTATCCAATAAATAGAAGTTCCACGATACAAGCATCGTAAGCAAGCATACGGGAACAATATGTTTTTGTGTGTGCATGTGAGCAACTGCATAATGGGAAAGTCAATATTTGTAACTAATTGTGATTAACTTGATGATATTACATGTCGTTCTGTTTTATAATTTGTCTTACAATACAAATTGAAATTATGAAGCAGGAAGTTACGAATGCCAGTAGAATCAGTTTTATATATCCACCTTGCTAGGAAAGACAGAGTGACAATATCATTCATCAAGCCAAAAAAGAAAGTATTCTCCATTATTCTACTTGTTCTTTCCTCCTTTGGCCTTTTACTTCTCTTTTCCTGATTTTCCTTTTCTCCATTGCTTTTCCTTTAACTTTTTGGGGTTCTCTCTTTCTTCACTCAGAGTTCTTCAAAAATCCAATGCAAAGAAGCTAGGAATACTGATGTGTGCCCCTTAACAGATCACTCTAATTAACAATCCAATGCATCTGAAATAATATGTTGGGAATCAGGTGACTGCTGATAAATCAGTGTTATTTAGTTGACTCTTGGGATGCTTCATCCGTTCAGTTCTAATACTAGCCATTTGGTTGGGTGTTGTTGAATTCTAACTGCGGAATAAACTCAACAACGACGACGAGATGCAGGAACTATAGAATCAAAATAAGAGAACAAAGAACAAGCAAAAGCAACACACAAGAACACACAAGATTTTTATCGAGGTTCACCCAAACAATGGCTACTTCCCCGCGCAGAGGCACTCCTGCAATTTTCACTAGAAATATGAAGATTAGGTTTACAAATCTCTCAAGAACTCACCTCCAGGGTGTAAGGTTTCTCTCTATCTCCCTCTCTCTTAATGACGATTGTAGATCTCTCTTTTTCTTTTGGCTTAACCCTAAAATCGTACACAATACAATATACATAGGATTCCACAACTTTCCATCTCAGCCGTTCATCTATTCAGCATCGGGACAGTCGACCGGTCCATCCTGACGGTCGACCGGTCTTCTCCCTCGACTGCACTAAATCCAACAGAGAGCGGGTCGGTCGACTGCGCGGTCGACCAGTCATTCCATCAAGCTATAGAGTTGAGTCAGAGAGCGGGACGGTCGACTGCGCGGTTGACCGGTCTTCTTGCTTGGGCGGTCGGGGGGTGCGGTCGACTGCAACTCTGTTGTAGCCACTTTCTACTCTTGACATGTTGCTCCCACTTCGACTCTCCTTCCCGACTATCTTCTTCAACTCATTATCGTGTATTGGATCCACAAACCCCAACAATCTCCCACTTGGAGACATATACACGAAATCTCTAACCTGTTCTCCATTCTTCCATTGGCCTAGTCTAGGCCTGTGCCTCTACGAGTCTCCTCAACAATTAACCTGGAGACAATCCGATAGCGGTATAGAAAAACTAATGTTTCTTGCTATCCACCACCTTAATGAGCATGTCCACCGGATTTTTAGTACCAAGAATCTTAGTTAGCTTCAACCATTTCTTCTCAACCGCCATTCTTACAAAATGATACCTCATTTGAATGTGTCAAGTCCTAGAGTGATATGCTGAGTTTTTCACCAAGAAAACTGCACTTTGACTGTCACACCATAGTTCACCTGTGGGTTGCTTCCTGCCCAACTGTTTCATAAGCTCCGAAATCCACAACATGTCTTTCGTTGCTTCCGTAAGTGCCATATACTCGGACTCCGTGGTTGACTGCGCTACAACCTTTTGTAACTGCGAAGCCCAACTAACAGCTGTTCCACCAACTATAAATACATACCCTGTAGTACTTCTGCAACCATCACGATCGCCCAAAAAATCTGCATCTACATAACCATGTATATGCAAAGAATCTCTCCCAAAACAAAGAGAGTAATCTGAAGTACCTACTAGATATCTAAGAATCCACCTAACTGCATCCCAATGCTGTTTACCTGGATTCTTCATGTAACGGCTGACAACTCCCACTACTTGTGCGATGTCCGGTCTTATAGACACCATCGCATATATCAAACTCCCAACGGCTAAGGCATAAGGAATAGCAGCCATTTCCTCCATCTCTGCCTCCGTCTTGGAACACAAGTCCATTGATAACTTGAAGTGAGTAGCCAAGGGACAAGTGACTGGCCTCGCGCCATCCATATTGAATCTCTTCAACACCTTCTTCACATAGTCCGCTTGTGATAACCAAAGCTTCTTGCTACTCCTGTCTCTGCTGATCTTCATGCCGAGGATTTGCTTTGCTTCACCCAAGTCCTTCATTGAAAACTCCGAAGCTAGCATCTTTTTCACTGCCTTAATCTTCTCCATACATGAACCTGCTAACAGCATGCCGTCCACATACAATGCCAAGGTAACTGTATCATTGTCTTCATATCTACGGACATACACACAATGATCCGTTTCACATCTATCGAAACCTTTTCCTCTCATGAAGCAATCAAACTTCAAATACCATTGCTGCGGTGCTTGCTTGAGCCCATAAAGACTCTCCTTCAATCGCCACATCATGTCTTCCTTTCCTTTAGCGTCAAAACCTGTGGGTTGTTTCATATACAGCTCTTCTTCGACATCGCCATGGAGAAATGCTGTCTTCACATCCAACTGCTCTAAGTGTAAGTCTTCAACTGCGACAACACTGAGCAGAATCCTAATAGAAGCCATCTTCACAACCGGTGCAAAGATCTCACTATAATCGACACCTTTCCTTTGAGAGAATCCTTTCACAACAAGCCTAGCCTTGTACCTCTTACTGCCATCTGCCTCATCTTTGACTCTAAAAACCCATTTGTTCATAAGAGCGCGCTTCCCTGCGGGTAACTTGGTCAACTCCCAAGTTCGGTTCTGTTCCAAGAAGTTCATCTCGTCCCTCATGGCTGACTCCCACTAAATTCGAGCGTCATCCCTTAAAGCCTCCTCATGAGTCTCGGGCTCCCCCGAATCCGTGTACAGAACATGCTCGTGAATAACATTAGCTGATGGATCAAATATCCTGGTTGACCTCTTCTCTCGTATCGATCTCCTCAACATGGGTACTGGTTCACCAACCGGTTCAGGTTCCCCGAACTGTTCTGGCTGTACCTGTTCGTCTTGGATAACCTGCTCATTCCCAATAGGCTCACCATGAGCCTCCTGTGCTGCCTGTGGTACCTGTACCTGCTACTGCACTGTAGGGCCCCCACCACTAGGGCTGCTTTCAAAATCTAAATCTGAGTGAATCTGAACCCCAATATGACTTTGAACTGGTTGTACTATCTTGACCTGTGTGCCTGTCCGTGTATAGAACCTCTTTATTGAACACATCATTCCTGCTGCGAATGACTTTGTTATCCACAAAATCCCAAAGCCTGTAACCATACTCATCGCCACTGTAACCAATGAAGACACACCTCCTGGACTTAAGAGTCCAGCTTCTTTCTTTCTTCCCTGTCAATTAGTGCATATGCCATACAACCATAAACTTTCAGATGTGAATAATTAACAGTTTTACCTAACCATAGTTCTTCTGGAATGGCCCCATCAAGGGTACTAGACGGGCAACAGTTAATCAAGTACACTGCTGTATCAACTGTAGCGGCCCAAAGAGGGACCGGAAGACCCGCATGAAGTCTCATGCATCTCGCCCTTTCGAGTATCGTGCGGTTCATCCTTTTTGCTACACCATTCTCCTGTGGAGTCTTAGGAACTATCTTGATTCCTCTGATACCTTCCTTTGCCAGATAGTTAACAAACTCTTTGCTTGTGTACTCACCTCCATTGTCTGACTTGATTGCTTTCACCTTGCAACCCGTCTCATTCTCAACCCTGACCTTCCAAGCTCTGAAAGCCTCAAAAACTTCTGATTTCTCACGAATTGCATAAATCCAAACCTTTCTTGTAGCATCATCGATGAATGTGACGAAGTATCTCTTACCACCATAAGAGAATTCCTGAGCTGGACCCCACACATCTGTATGTACCAACTCTAGCTTCGCAAGCTTCTTCTCGTGCCCACCCAACTGAAAGCTAATTGTCTTCTGTTTGCCCATCACGCAATTCTCACAAAAATCCATCTCAACCTTCTTCAGCCTCAACAAAAGATCCCTAGAACAAAGCTGCTTGACACCCTTTTCACCAAGGTGCCTCAACCTGACATGTCATAAAATTGAAGAGGAACTACCTGCTGATGCTGTAGCAATGATATTACCTGAATCACCTTCCTTGAGTAAGTACAACGTGTCACCACACTTTCCTTTTGCCACCAACCTGGCACCTGTAGTCACCTTCCATTCACCATGCCCAAAGGTTGTTGTAAACCCTTCTTTGTCTAGTTTGCTAGTTGAGATCAAGTTTTTCTTCAAGCTCGGAATATGTCTTGTGTCATACAAGACCAATTGCCCACCATTGCGAGCCTTCACTCTCACAGTGCCTCTACCCACAACTGGGCATATCTACCCATTATCAACTGAAACTGCACCAAAATCACTTGTCCTGTAATCCTCAAAAACATCCCTCATGGGGATACAATGGTAAGAAGCACCTGGGTCTATACACCAATCATCTTGCAAAATATTAAATCTAGCAGATAAATACAATTCATCTAGACGGGGTTCAATACTTACCACATTGGCCACCTGAGACCTTGCTTGTGCTTTCTTATACTCCTCGCATTGGTCTCTCC
The DNA here is from genome assembly GCA_017893485.1 of Hemerocallis citrina. Taxonomy (NCBI): domain Eukaryota; kingdom Viridiplantae; phylum Streptophyta; class Magnoliopsida; order Asparagales; family Asphodelaceae; genus Hemerocallis; species Hemerocallis citrina. The sequence continues at coordinate 24,682,927 of CM030358.1, forward strand.
TGTGTCCTGGCTTCTTACAGTACCAACGCTTACCTTTGCGATTTCCTGTTCTTGACTTGAACCTGTGATTCCTGCTTTGCGACCTCCCTCTGCTGTTACTTCTACCACGGTTATCAACTGACAGCGCAATATTTCTAGAATATGACACCGAAGTCTCTCCATGCATTTTTCTCCTTGCATCCTCATTCATGATGCTGCTTATAATATCCTTTAGGGTAGTCGTATCAGTCATGGTGCTAGTAATAGTCTGCTCTACTGTGCCGTAACTATCGGGAAGACTGGATAGCAACAACAACGATTGTGCCCTCTCCTCAAACTTTAAACCCGACGATTCCATTTGATTGTAAACCATACAGAAATTGTTGGTGTGCTCAGCAACCGAACCCCTTTCTGACAACTTCAAGTTAACCAACTTCTTTAGATGTAAAATCTGATTCGCTGCATTCGGCTTCTCAAACATATCTGTCAAAATCTTCATTGCCTCCTTTGTGATTCTTGCCTTCTCAATATGAAATAGCGCCTTCCTGCACAGCGACAACTGAATCTACCCAAGCGCTTTCTGATCCAATCTATTTCAGCCCGCCAAGGCAACTAGATCGACCTCCGCCCCTTCTGGCTTCACACCAAACAACGGATCATCAAGATCCTTCTGCCGGAGATACGCAATCATTTGGATCTTCCACATTGTGAAATCCGTTCCATCGAACTCCTTACTCTTGTCCCCCATCTCAATCAATACTACCAACTTGTAGCTCGGATACCACTTTGTTGAATTTTAACTATGGAATAAACTCAACAATGACAACGAGATGCAGGAACTATAGAATCAAAACACGAGAACAAAGAACAAGCAAAAGCAACACAAGAACACACAAGATTTTTATCGAGGTTCACTCAAACAATGGCTACTTCCCCATGCAGAGACATTCCTGCATTTTCACTAGAAATATGAAGATTAGGTTTACAAATCTCTCAAGAACTCACCACCAGGGTGTAGTGTTTCTCTCTATCTCCCTCTCTCTTAATGACGGCTGTAGATCTCTCTTTTTATTTTGGCTTAACCCTAAAATCGTACACAATACAATATATATAGGATTCCACAACTTTCCATCTCAGATGTTCATCTATTCAGCATCGGGACGGTCGACCAGTCCATCTTGATGGTCGACCAGTCTTCTCCCTCGACTGCACTAAATCCAACAAAGAGCGGGTCGGTCGACTGCGCGGTCGACCGGTCATTCCATCAAGCTACAGAGTTGAGTCAGAGAGCGGAAGGGTTGACTGCGCGGTCGACAAGTCTTCTTGCTTGGGCGGTCGGGGGGTGCGGTCGACCGCAACTCTGCTGTAGCCACTTTCTACTCTTGACCTGTTGCTCCCACTTCGACTCTCCTTTCCGACTATCTTCTTCAACTCATTATTGTTTATTGGATCCACAAACCCCAACAGGTGTGACATCAGATGATAACTTGAGTTCTAGGAATTCACATTTTATGGAAATAAATCTTACATCAACCAAAAATATTGAACTCCACTTATAACTATAATGGAATTTTAAATTAGACACAGCAATCACACAACTAAAAGAAACAAATAAACAGTATCAGTTGGCCCATTCACTACAAATACTGTAATTGGAGATGCTCCAATCAACAGGTCAGGAGATTGAGTGTGTGTGTCTGCGTGTGTTTATTTTTTAATGCAAAAAAGAAATATTGGGTGAAAGTTGTCCCCCCCCACCACAATGTTTGCCTCGAAAATTAAGAAACCCCCTATTAGATCAAATGAAACCCCCCCCCCCCCCCTCCAAGCATGACGTCATCTTTTCTATTTATAATTTTCTAATATACGAAATGACCAAAATACCCCTATGCTATACTAAAAATGAAAAAATTGAAATCTTCACCCCTACACTATAATTTTTTCTGAAATATGAAAGGACCAAAGATATCTCTGCATTATATGGTAGTGATGGGGTGTTTGGTCGGTAGCAAGAGAGAGAGAGGGGGAGGGGGGATAAGGCGGTAATTTTTTTAAAATATTGTGTATGAGTATTTTGGTCATTTTATATCAGAAAATTATAAAAAGAGAAGATGATGTCACCCGTGGGTCATTTGATCGAAATGAAACAGTAGGGGGTTTCTTAATTTTCGGAGCAAACATTAGGGGGTTTCATGACTTTTACAACAATCTTTAAATATAACACCAGGCATTCAACCAATGCGAACCCTAAGGCCAATATCTCTGGTTCTGGGATTTCTCTCCATGCTGAATCTGTCTCTGATCTAGGCTACCATACAAGTAGTTCTCCCGCAACGTTTCTTCTGGCCAATTCATAGAAATGCATTTTTCTTATTATATTATATTAAGAAGAAAATAGCATTTCCTATTGATTTGTCCCCAGGACCAGGACTGGACCTATGTTGATTCTGAATTATCCATCGCTACACTGTTCCCAGGGACTAGCAGAATCAAAATAGCGATATTCTTGGGTCATCTCCTAGGAAGCACGGATACTTCCAAATGGCCGACGTACCCGTGTCGGGTGCGTATCGGGTGCCGATACTTCTTGGGTACTCCCGGGTGCGTACCCAAGGAGCATCTAATTTTTTGATGCATTTTTTAGCAACTTTTAGACAATTATATTTAGATGCATGCATGAGATCCTATAGTAATTTCAAAAGTTTGTTATTTACAATTATACTCAAACACAGAAAAAGTCTACACAAAGATTTGATATTCTCCAAAATGCTGATAATTATAATGTATTAGTTATAGTTCTATGAAATTGTTTAAATGTTTGCATTTTTAACAAGAAAAATATTTTTATACCTATAAATATAATATGAATTATCTTATATTTAACGTACCCACCAACGCACCCGTATCCTACTTTTTTGTTAAATCACGTATCCCCGTACCCGTGTCGTGTCGTACCCGCACCCCGTACCCGTATCCGTGTTTCATAGGTCATCTCAATGGGTATTTTAACATGGATTTAAGGTCAAATCTGTCAATATACGGAAAATTTTGATTCCTCAGTTTGTTTCTTCAATAATTAACTTAACTGTTGTCAATGCATCTACTCGTAATGCTGTCTAAAAACTAATTAAGTACTAAAAGGAGAAACTCAAGACTGAACTTCACATGCTATACTCGGGAAAACATGAAACTAACTATTCAAATTGTAACTTCTATAATATGTTTTAACTCTTACATTTGAAGCAGCCTGAGAATTATCTGACTTATGCTTCCCATCTCCGCTGGAAATTTCAAAGAAAAATTTATTAGTTAATTTAAGAAAAATAAGACTTGAGTGGCAGACAAGCTAAAACACTCTAGAGAAACAATAGCCTAACCCAAACATGATTTAGAAAAATGGGGAACTATAATATTTTATTTTATCATCAATCCTATCACCGTTCACGTTTTCCGACTTGCTCAAAGGCGGTGGGCGAGAGGAAAGGCCCGGTCTTGAAAGAACTGTCGAATCAGAAGTGGCTCAACAATTCTTGGTTCGGAACGAGTGTGATGAGAGTTTGATTCAACCACTTTACTGCCTTTCTTGGACCAAACTCGTCCAGTTCTGTCTTAAAGTGTTGCATCGCTAAGTCGCACCTTTCGGACAGGATTTTGAGTACTATTCAAAATTCTATTCAATCCTTTTCCTTCTTGTTGCTGGATATCTCGTTCATATCTCATTGAGAATGAAAGGGGCGCACAACACATTTTATTGGAAGTCCCATATACCATTATGTAGTTAAATAATTATGTAGTTATCACAAAAAATTAAAAAACTATCTTTTATGTGAAGTGCATTTCAACCTGTGTCGCAGCTAAAGCACCCTTCTTGCTGGAATTATCATCAGATCCACCATCTCCTGAATGTGCAAATGTGCAAAACACTTGCAAGTGAGCTGTAGAATAATGTTGTGGTGACAGTGTCTTTGGTGATATCTAGTCTGCAATTCTCAACTAAAAGGTGTGAATTAACCAAAATATATGAACGAGTTTTTTGCAGCAATAATCCAATAGAACATACAATTTGAAATTACTAATTACAAATGGAAAAGTAAATGTTTTACATATACTCCAATTCAATGTTTAAAATTTCCATTACCATCGTGGCTCCAGGTATCTTCATCCTCATGTTTAAATTTAGTTCGCTTGTCAATTATATCGTATGCTCCATCTCCTGCATGAAAGCAACCCATGTTATTGGGACCTAAAAAATTCCTATTAAATGATCAACAAAGAGAGCAGGAAGTGATGAGGTATCGAATCTGTTTTATTTTGTTTTGTTTTGAGATTTTTGACATATTTAGTAGTTTTGCAATTTGCACCCTTTATTTTCAGCATTAGAATATTTTGGAGATTTGTATTAAAATTTTGTTTTGAGTCTATATATAGGCATTAAGAATAATGAGAAGGTATGCTATTACTGATTAAAGAAATTACTGTGTTGAGTTATTGCTCTGCACTCTTTTCTTTATATGTGTATGATACCATAAGAAATTATTAGGGTTTGTGAGAAATCCTAAGAAAATTTTAGGGTTTGTGGGAAACTCTAAACTACGCCCCCAAATCCTCAAATCTTATTTTAAACCCTAATCCTAATACCCTCTCTCCCTCTAGTCCGCCATTTACTTTCCCTTCTTCTCTTTCCTTCACCGGAACCCTACCCCTGCCTTTCTCTTCTTCGTCCCTTAATTTCCGAAACCCATCGCTAGATCCACCGCCACTACCACCGAATCAAAACCCGACGCCCCATCACCACTCACCACCACCGACCACCTCGCCGCTGCCCTTCATGCCACCGACGACCCCGACTGCACCTCTCTCCCCTCCCTGACTTCACCGATCATCCCTATAACCTCCACCATCACCACCGAAGCTTCCCCCATACTCTAAATCTCAAATCCAACTCAAATCTGAAACCCTAATCCCCAAATTCACTTCAAATCATAAACCTTAATTCTCACATCAAGGAAATGAGTTTTTTTTAGGAGTGCAACGCTATTGGCTGAGACGAGTGGCTTCTTCATCATCTTCATCTGTGACGACGTTGTCTACGAACCCAATAATTTTTTCCACTCTTCAATTATTTGTGGTACTGCCAATTAACTCTAGAATATTATCTACATTTACTGTCGTCCACAAATATCGAGTGTGATTCTACTTGCTAATCAGAGTACAAATCATTATCACATATCTTACATGCTAAGAATGGTTAAGTATAATTGTTGATTGTTAGGCGTGAATCTTTAATTGGGTTTGTAAACTTATTTCAATTCTGGAAAATCTATCAAACCAATTATTAGTTTTAATTTTCAATTTAATCGGGCATTACATGTTGGTAAACTTAATATTTTAATATTCTTGAAAAAATTCTACTTAGGGTTAAGTTTACATCATTTTGGTATCAGAGCGATGGTTTCTAAAATCCTAGTTCTTGCATCATTTAGTCATAATTTTTGCATTCATTTAGAATCATCGTAAGATTATTTTTAGTTCATTTCAGATTTAAAAAAAAACAGGTGCATTTAGGACACGTTTTCCAAAATTTCAGCAAACACACATTACCACGACACCTAATTTTTCACCGTTAATGAATGCGTCTTCGCAGCACCATCAAAAATTCCGAAGAGCCTTTCTTGTCCCTCCTAATCAGGAACCACCCACCAGGAGCCCTAGAATTCAGCAAGCCCCTCCTCGAACTGAGATAGACAACTCTGATATTTTTACTATCCTCGCTTCCATTCAAGCAACTATTGTCAATATCAATCAGAGGCTTGAGCAAGTAGAATTGAATCAAAATATTGCCCATGAGCTTCATCGTCAGATCCCTCAAGAGAATGATCGTGACGGCCGACATCAAAATCGTGACCCTGACGAACAATACAAGAAGAACGTTAAAGCTGATGTTCCCCACTTTGAAGGCTGTATGGAACCCCAAGCTTATCTTGATTGGTTCCGTGCCATGGATCACTACTTCGGGTGGTTTGACATGAGCGAAGCCCGGAAGGTCAAGTTTATCACGATGAAATTGACTGAAAAAGCTTAGCAATAGTGGACCAATCTTGAACACGCCCGCAGAGGCCGAGACCTGACACTCATAGCCACTTGGAAAGCCATGAAAGAGAAGCTCACCGAGATATATGTGTCATTGTCGTTCCACACCAGATTGCTAAATTCGTGGAACCAACTCTATCAATGAAGCAAATACACCCAAGAGTATGTTGAAAAGTTTGAAGACTTCCTTATTAGGTGTAATGTCTTAGGTAAAAAGAGCAAGGGACAAACTCTCTCTAGGTTCAGAGCTGGACTACGAGCCGATCTTATAAACGAGCTAATTCATAGAAATGTGGACTCATTAGCAGCAGCGTATGCCCTTGTTCTCGATATGGATTTCCTTAAAGCAAGTTTTTCCTAAAAGTACAGTGATTCGAGAGATCATTCCTCTAAACTGACCTCTACTTAGCCCTTTAGACCTAAGCCCTCTTCTCAGTATCCCAACAAGTCTTACCCAAGCAAGCCTACTTCAAATTTCTATTCACCTAGAAATAACAACACGGGTAAGAACACTGAAATAGACTACTCTAAGATAGATCCTCTCACTAAGTGCTATAAATACAAGGGATAGAGTCATGTTGCTGGAAAATTGTCCCAACCCTTGTAGAATCAATATCGTAGAATGTACCACTGTCATTGCTGATGAGCCCGACAATGAGTTTACCTATGAACCTCATATAAGTGATGACTTCGGTAAAGAAGATGATGACCAGTCTCTGAACTGTATTCGGTCGATCCAATTACCTTCATTGAATGTACCTGAGTTACCAATTCCTTCCCAAATCACTTGGCAGCTCATAGATTTTATCTGTGTTAGAACATCATAGTTTCATAGCCTGCATCCAAATTTGCATCCCGTATTCATGATTTGCATAAAGAAATTTTCAAAGAAATTAATGAGAATAATTTTAACTACAAGTTAATAGCAGATCCTAGAAAATTTTTAAAATTTTTAATGTTGCTAACGAAGTGATGGTTCGGATTCGCCCGGAACGGTTTTCAGCTGGATCCGTTAAGAAATTGAATACATGTGCTGCAAGCCCATTTAAAATCCTGCATAACATCTATGATAATGCCTATATCGTTGACCTTCCTGAAGATTTTGGCATAAGTAAGATTTTCAATATTGAGGATCTAGTGCCCTATGAAGGCTTAAAAGTTAATCCTAGAATTCTTCTTATAGATGAGCCTACCCTGCAGCCTAATTGTGAGATTTCCACATTTTTCCCTGTACCTAATACTATTTATCCACCGACGGACAAATTGAATAATATTTTTGATAATCAGATAATCTCTACTAGAGATTGTGGTATTCATAAATATTTGGTGAGATGGAAGAACAAGCCGAAGTCGGAGGACACTTAAAGTGATCGTGAGGAGCTCCAGTGCTTAGATTTAGATCTTTTAGAGCACTATGACATAATCACTGATTTTGACTCGACTGGGTCGAGCTCTCTCCCATCCAGAGAGAATGATGAGGACATTAGTTCTGTTTTATTTTGTTTTATTTTGAAATTTTAGCCATATGTAGTAGTTTTGCAATTTGCACCCTTTATTTTCTGTATTAGAATATTTTAGAGATTTATTTTGATATTTTGTTTTGAGACTATATATGCATTGAGAATAATGAGAATGTATGCTATTATTGATTAAAAAAATTACTGTGTTGAGTTATTGTATTGCATTCTTTTTTTTGTGTATAATACGATAAGAAATTATTAGGGTTTGTGAGAATCCTAAGAAAATTTTAGGATTTGTGAGAAACTCTAAACTACACCCTCAAATCCTCAATTCCTATTTTAAACCCTAATCCTAATACCATCTCTCTCTAGCCGCCATTTACTTCCCCTTCTCCTTCTCTTTCCTTCACCAGAACCCCACTCATGCCTCTCTCTTCTTCCCTTGATTTTCGAAACACATCGCCAGATCCACCGCCACTACCATCGAATCAAAACCCGACACCACCCCATCACCGCTCACCACCACCGACCACCTCGTCGCCGCCCTTCACGCCACCGACGACCCTGACTGCACCTCTCTCACCTCTCCCTGACTTCACCGATCATCCCTATAACCTCCACCATGACCACCAAAGCTTCCCCCATACTCTAAATCTCAAATCCAACTCAAATCCGAAACCCTAATCCCTAAATCCATTTCAAATCATAAACCCTAATTCTCAAATCAAGAAAATGAGTTTTTTTTTAGTGCAACGCTATTGGTTGAGACGGGTGGCTTCTCCTTCATCTTCATCTGTGACGACGTTGTCTACGAACCCGGTAATTTCTTTCCACTCTTCAATTATTTGTGGTATTTTCAATCATCTCTAGAATATTATCTATATTTACTGTCATCCACAAATATTGTGTGTGTGATTCTACTTGCTTATTAGAGTACAAATTATTATTGCATATCTTACATGCTAAGAATGATTAAGTATAATTGCTAATTGTTAGACGTGAATCTTTAATTGGGTTTGTTAACTTATTTCAATTCTTGAAAATACATCAAACCAATTATTAGTTTTAATTTTTAACATAATCGACATTACATGTTGATAAACTTAATCTTTTAATATTCTTGGAAAATTCTCTACTTAGGGTTAAGTTTACATCAGGAAGTAACATCAATTAAGATGTATGATATATTATGGTACCTCTTGGGCATCGACGAGAATTTGATCTAGCCAGTTCAATATGGAAAGTAGCTCCAGTTGCAGGATCAAAAATGGCTCCCTAAAAAGCGATGGAGAAATCAAAATTAGTATTCTAGAAAAATCTTGCACAATAACAAATATTATGATCAGTGGAACATGATAAACTGCCAGTGTATTTGACAAGCAATGAATCATGTGAAACACAAAAGCCAAGTAAATTAAACCAGTGTGGTTAATATTGTATGATACTCTATACATATCAAACATTCATAAAGAGAAACAATATGCATCGGATGTGACATGTAGCTTACGTGAACATCTAATTTTGTATTTTACAATTGGTATGTACCTTATGAGACAATGATATGATAGAATACACTTGCACATAGAAAACTGCATGAATAATTTAACTTAAGTATTTGGTTTATGACGGTTATTATTTGATCTGATGCAACATAGGTATTTGAATTATTGCACTTGTAGATTTGTGGTTCTAAAAGATCAGCAGAAACAATATAGATTGTTACACTAGTTCTTTATATATGTAATATCATCATTCATTCTTGTATCAGTAGTTACAAACTTAATGGTTTTCCTGGATCAAAAGAAACTAGTAAGAAGTCACTAGATTTCTGGTGTATGTAAATAACAGGAGATGAATATTAACGGGGATTGTGTCAAACAGAGTCGAGGATGACTTAAAATCTTTGTCATTATAATAGGAATTTGAGGATCTCTCTCATATCTGTGCACACAATGGGGTATCATGTGGAATCTGAGCAAATCTGATCTAAAGCACAGTCAAAGCAAAATTAATTAGCCAATTATCATACAATAACCATAATGTGATGGATCTAATAATAAACAGATTAAATTTAGATCCATGGACAAAGTCAAATCAGGATCTTCTAGGTTCAGTTTATCAAATGAATAGTAATATCATAGAATACAAAGCTTCTGGATTGTACTTCCAGACAACCATATTCTCCAAAATTTTGTATATTTCTGCATTTGTATTTGGTATAATAGATCATTTCCTGTATAACAGTAACGGTGATAACAACTACATGGTAGCAGCAGGAATTACAATGTAATTGTGCGCGGGGTGGTTTTGGTGATGGCAATAATAATGATAGAGCGACAGTGGTGGTGGGATAGAAAGGTGACCAAGAGTTTTTCCTTTTTTGGAATAAGGCAGTAGCCACACACCCATATTTTACCCCCGAATATATATTAATTGGGAATTTTCTTGTGCACGCGGGAATCGAACTCCCGACCTCTTTGTTCACCTGCGAAGAGGCTTAAAGGAGGCGGAGAGTTGGTGGTGGCAATAGTGGTAGTGGTGGAGCGGCAATAGCGATGATGACACGACAAAAAGATGTTGGTGATGGCATTAGTGATGTGGTGGACCAGTGGTGGTGATGATGGAGATGTAGTGGTTGTAACCACTAGCGGTGATGCCATCATGGCAGCACTAGGGCAGAGCACGGTTCGGTTTTGTAACCGCACCATCCAAAAAATCGAACCGAAGCCGACCTGATTGAGCCCTAAAACCGGATCAAATCCGACACTAATTGTACTTGAACTGCAACCAACCAACCAAACCGTTCATCCACAGTTCGGTTCGGTTTTTTTGTCGGTTAAATTTAGGGGCTGCAAAGAGAGTGAGTGTGGAGAGAAAGTAGCATCACTGAGGGATAGTAGGTTGACCGGATTCCGAAGGTGGATCGATGGATCTCGAAAATGGAGAAACGGATCACGGTGGTGACGCGACGGATCTTGGAGGTCGAGCAGCACGCCGGCGGTGCATACAAGTGAAAGAAGGGTTGAGTTTTGAGTTTTGTTGATGAGGATGAGGAAAATGAGATTTCGAGGGGGGAAACGCAGATTACGTTGTTGGTTTATGTTTGAATACAAGTGCAACTTTTCTCAACCATTCTACAACTTTGAAGTTTTAGCTTAGTGACAGGGACTTTCACATTGTATCAGAATAACCCAGATTCGAATCTCACTAGCTACGCAATTTAAATGTGGATTAAAAAAAATACCGCTGCGTATAGTCCAGGTATCAGCCCGCAATTTGTTGGGCATTTATCTCGTTTATTGGCCCATAAAAAATGGGCTCTCGATCTGAGTGGGCGTGTTAGAATACAAGTGAAATTTCCCTCAACCATTCTACAACTTCGAAGTTTTTGCTTAGTGGCAGGGACTTTCATCGTTTCGAATTATTAGTTTAGATATTTTAAAGATATTTTTGTTAGTTAATCTCTACTATTTTAATGGGAGAGTTGGGGTTTGTAACAAAGAAACCCTAACTTTGTAACTATATAAACACGTATAACACGCGTCTAAACTATATTTAACAAATATAAATATGTACCGCACGTGTAGCCCAAATAAAAAACATTCAAATATAAACTATTTTTTTTCTTATTCGATATATATTCATTTAATTTGATGACTTTACTTTTTTTAAATGTGCATCGCACGTACATTATACTAGTTAATATATAAATATGTAAGAGAATCTTCAATGAAAACCACTTGAGATTACATTGTTGTATTGTATAGTGTGCAGGCAGCGGGTAGTGGATTTAAAGAGTAGTATATGTACTATGTATATCTATAATATGTTTAAAAAGTCCATTAGTTACCTTGATCGGTTTACCCGACCAGAACAAATCTAAATCTTAGAAACTGAGACCCGACACGAAAAACTTATTTTTTGGAAAATGAGAACCGTAACCTGACCTGTTACACCAGAAACTCGGACAGTTTTGACCGATTTGGGTCGGTTCAGCAGTTTTAACCACTTTGTGCTCAGCCCTAGCCAGCAGTTATAGAACAACAACTGAGTGATGGTGGAACAGTGGTCATAACGATGAAGGCAAACAAAGGAGCTGAGGATTCTGACAAGGAAAAATTATTAAAAACCCACAGTGGAACTATGTTCCGTCAAGATGTGAATACAGTAAACACGGTGATCGACGATTTCTTGATATTCAAAGTTGGACTCAAGCTCAGTGCAATAATCTGGATAGGCGTCAATATTCCCTCCAAACTGTTATCACTTATTGATACAAGTGTTTGTGTAAATCCCCATTGGCAAGATAGACGGCTAATATCCTCCGAATGGTTATCAATTATTTCTAAGTGTACAGTATACACTACTATTCGCCTAAGTATTTAAACCAGTTTTTATGTCTAACCAAATATGCGTAACCACTTAATTTTTAGTGTATGCTACTATTCCACCGAGTATAAACCAGATTTGTAGGTTTCAACTGGTAATAACCAAATACTTGGTTAAAACAAACATCCCAAAATCTAACGAGTTCCAAATGCTAAAGCAACATTAAATCAAACAAACCTAAAACATAGCAATTCATTAGTGCTTTACCTAAAATCTCATTTCTTTACACAGAACTACAACGACAATATATCATTAGAGACCAAGAGTAAACAACTACTGACTACGCGAAGGTATAGCATTCTTACTAATTAGTAGATATGGCATACCGCATACCAATCAAAATTCAAACCTACAATTTATCAGAAAAATACCCTAAGTCTATGAGTCTATATAGTAAAATATCCACATTTTATTTTCTGCAACTATCCTTTAGCATTTTTTACCCTTCCCTATCAAACAATCGTAATAGACAATGGTAAAAAGTTATGGAAAAAAGTTAAGGCCCTGATACGAAGGTGGGATACCTAGGTCATTTTTAAGTAAAGATAAGAGGAATGCAATATATAAATTGCATACATGTACCTTCATTTTTGACTTACAAACTATATTTGAGTGGAGTAGGCCCTGTTTAGATATGGAGGTTAGTGGATGTGACTTGTCTACATGTAGTTATCTAAACTTTGGCCCGTTTGGATCATATTTGCCACCTCAAAGTTAAGAAAAATTGTAGATTATGGTAGACATCTATGCTCCAATCTAACCAAATTTATTTTTTAAGCCAAAATGGAGGTACACGTATGTAACATATAGGCTACCTTCACTTAAAAAAATACCTACACATAACATGTCTTTGTATCCCAGCAAGATACCTATGGTTACCTTAACTTTGAGGTGAAAAAAATGGAGGTAACGTAACTCCAAAATATAAAATATAACCCAAGCAGATCAAAGTTTAGTAACTACAAATAGACAAGTCACCTCCACTGACCTCCATATCCAAATAGGGCTACCTTTTCATCTATAAAAGATTCCAATCTCTGAATTACAAAATGCAGGTCACCGAAGCATGGTATTTCACAATAAAAACTAGTAAACTTTAGGGCATTTTCGGATAAAGTTTAACTTCACAGTATTTTCAGATAAAGCAGTAAACTTTATGACATTTTCAGATTGAAAAACTCAACTTTACGGCATTTCCAGCTCAAATACCCAATCTAAACTACAATTTTACAAACAAAAACAACAACAACAAAAAAACCTAAAATTAATCCCGAAATCTCACATTCAGATCAGCCATCGCCGCCACAGCCGCCTGATGGTTGAAAAAAGTCGCAAACGCCACAACCTAACTAAAAAGGACACCATTATCATTACAGAACTCTAATTTGATTTCGAAAAGTGGGGGATTTTTTTTGCTGACCTGGTTGCCGCGGCCAGTGTACTCGAGCAGGCAGGTGCCGAAGGCGGGGCGGCGGCGGAAGAAGTTGTGGATCTCGCGGGGCTTGACGTCGTCGGGGAGGCCGGAGATGAAGATGGTGTGGATGTCGGGGTTGGAGGAGAATGACATCATCGCCGGAGGAGGGCGGAGGAGGAGGGCGGCGGAGTGTTAGGGTCATGGATGTGAATGGCAGTAAATGAGTTGTAGTTGATTTGTACAATTCAATTGAACTCAGTATATTAGTTTAGAGCATCCACAGTCGTTTACTTATTTGCCATTTTTTCCAATTTTTTTTTTTATTGCAGCGCACACACTCGTTTGCTATTTTGTCATTTTTTGACAAAATCGCTACAGTAGAAAGGGGCGAATAGCAATCGATATAGCAAAATGCATATTATAGCAGACGAAACATCAGTCTGGATTATTTAATTATTATTTTAATTGATCGGACGAAACATGATGTTTCGTCCGAAGTAAAAAAAAATAATTAAAAAAAATAAAAAAAATAAAAAAAAAACCGAATAAAATAACCTTTAAACGTGGGAATGAACATGATGTTTCGTCCCAATTTGAGACGAAACATCATGCTTCGTCCCAATCCAATTTTTAAAAAAAAATTGTAAATTTAAATTTTTTTTTTTGCAATTATCTAAATTGATTTTGCAAATTTTTAAATTGTTTTTGCAAAAAAAAATTACAATTTGTTTAAAAAATTCTTTTTGCAATTTTTTTTACAAAAAAAACCTCCGGAATTTTCGGACGAAGCACCATGCTTTGTCCAGCTACAGTGAATTTTTTGGAACTTTTTGTAATATTTTTAATTGTTTTTGAAAATTTTAAAATTTATTTTGCAAATTTTTAAATTGTTTTTGCAAATATTATTTACAAACTATTTTTAAAATTTATTTTTGCAAACTTTTTTTGCAAAAAAAACTTCCGTTTTTTCCCCTTTTTGGGACGAAACATCATGTTTCGTCCTGTAATTTTTTTTAGTTACAGACGAAACATGTCTGTTTCTTTTTTAACGAACTTATGCATTTTTTTGCCATTCGACGACTGCAGCGTTTCGTCGAATTGGATGGGCAAAAAATGCATTTTGCCATTTTTCACATTCAACGACTGTGGATGCTCTTAGTAGTATCAGATCTGTAAAGGAATGTATCAGTTTAGCAGTGTTATATTTCTGCACGTGTATTGCGCACTATATTTTCATATCTTTAAACCTTACGAGCATCCACAGTCGTTGAGGGTCAAAATATGCATAAATGGATAAATGAATATAATAAAGTTACATTTTGCTGCAGTCGTTAAATGTTATTTTTTATCAAAGGTGCAGCGGCACTTTCAGTGCCGTCCGAGGGAAAAATTCGTCCTCAAAGTGCAAATAAAAAATTACAAAAAAAAATTACAAAAAAATTTCAGAAATTATGAAAAATTACAAAAAATTACAAAAAAATAACAAAAAAATACCAAAAAAATAAAAAAATTTGCAAAAAAACCCCTACAGGTGGGACGGCACTTCAAGTGCTAGCCGAGGGAGAGGTGGGTTTTTTTGGGTTTTTTTTATTAGAAAATTAAATTTTTTTTTTTTTGGGACGGCACTTGAAGTGTCGTCCAAAGGAGAGGTGAGTTTTTTTGGTTTTTTAATTAGAAAATTAAATATATTTTTTTTGGTGGGCCGGCCGACCATTAAAAAAAATATTTTTTTTTTGACGGCACTTGAAGTGTCGTCTTTCATATATGCATATTTCTCATTTCCTCTCTCATTTATGGCAATCTCCTGTAGCGAATTATGCATATTTTGCATATTTGGCCAACAACTGCAGCGCTGTTTTTGGCCAAATATGCATATTATGCATATTTAGCAAATGACTACAGATGCTCTAATAATATCTAATCTATCTAATATTATAATGAGAGAATGCCTTAGTGTCATTTGTCATTTTGTCATTCTACCAACATGTACAATGCACATACATAACTAATATAAAGGAGGTTTCCGGTTCAAATCCTCCCCACATCAGAATTTTTATTTTTATTTTTTGAAATTATTAAAACGTGCATCGAACGTGTATAAAGAATTTTTTGCCTACATAGGTCACTTTTTGAAAGTATTTGCATTTTTGGGCCAGTTGCCCAACTATTAGTGCTTTTGGGCTACTCTGTGCCACGTCAGCAGCAGCCGCTATTTCCAATAACGGCCTATTCATTTCAAGGTTGCTAATGGGAATAACGACCTATGTTTTAATTTTTTTTAAAATTTTTTGTTTGTCGTCGCTATTCCCACTAACGACCTTAGTATAATGAGGTCGGTGATGGGATTAGCGACCTTAAATGAGTTGTATTCTAACACTTAGCAAAATCTAGAGAGCTTTTGCTCTCTGAAAAATGACAATCAATTTATTTTTGAAACTAAGGTCGCTATTCGGTATAGAGGCATTTATTAACTAAGGTCGCTATTCCGAATAGAGGCCTTAGTTGTATGACTGTTTTGCAAATTTAACAAAGAATAAGGAGATTGTGTTTCCTACTGAGGTCGCTATTGGGAATAGCGACCTCAGTTTTAAATTTTTAGGGAAAGCTCTTTAGGAATCGCTAAGTGTCTCAATACATTCATTCGAGCTCACTAACCTCATTATACTAAGGTCGCTAGTGGGAATAGCGACGGCAAACAAAAAATTCGAAAAAAAATAAAACATAGGTCGTTATTCCCATTAGCAACCTCGAAATGAAAAGGCCACTATTAGGAATAGCGGCCGCCGCTATTAGGAATAGCGGTCGCTGCTAACGTGGCACAAAGTAGCCTAAAAGTGCTAATAGTTGGGGAACTGGCCTGAAAACACAAATATTTTCAAAAAGTGGCCTATGATGGCAAAAAAGTCTAATATAAAGGAGGTTGTGGTTCAAATCCTCCATACGTTAGAGTTTTGTTTTTATTTTTTGAAATTATTAAAATGTGCATCGCACGTGTAAATTACTAGTAAAGAAAAGGGCGGGAAATGTAAGGACTGCTTTTGTAAAGTCCAGTAGTCTTTTCTTTTACGTAGCATGCATGTGCTATCTAATGTATGTATTACTGCCTATAAAAGGCCAAGAATGAATGAAGGAGCTTTGAAATAACAGAATTCTTCCCCAGATTGTCTTCTTCTTCCTCCTTCGAAGCTCTAGGTTTCTTTCCAATGGCCGAAAACAACCGAGCTCGAAATTCAGTCGTAACAAATTGGTATCAGAGCCGGCCTTCATCAACGGCGACGAGCGGGACGTCGAAGGCACGTCGACGACGAAGGAGGAGATCGGGACGTTGAAATTGCAGCTCGAATTCATCTCCGCTCAACTCAAAATCATCGCACAATCACAGCAGCTCACGCAAGATTCGTCGAGGATCACTAGCAACCTCTCATCTCCGATGACTGTCCAAGGTCGAATACCACTGTAAGAAACTCTCTCAACTTCAATTTTCCTAATTTTTCTAGAGGAAATCCAACGGAATGGATTTGAAAATGTGAACAATTCTTGGAATTTCACGATTTTCCTAAAGAGGAGTGGTTGAGATATGCAATTTTGAGTTTGAAACAAGAGGCAAGTCAGTGGTTTTGGAGCAACGTAGGTAATAGATGGCGTGTGATGAAATGGGAAGAGTTTGCAGAGGAATTGATTGATCAATTTAGCTCAACTGAGTTTGAAGAGGTTGATACTGTTAGGGTGAAAATCAAGAAGATGAGGGAGAAATGATGGAGATGGATCAAGTTGACGAAGAAAGGGTCATAGAAATTGAAAGGTATTCGATTTTGGAAAGTGAGTGTAGAACTGTTCTTATGCTTGAAGTTTCCATAATCTCTGCTTCAATTCCTAATCAGCTGCCAAGTGTTTGTTGGAATGTCTCAAAGACATTTGTTCTTTATCTCGAACTTCAATTGAGTGTTCGACGAAATGTCAAGAAGACAGATATGGAAGTTCTCAAGGTTCTAATTGACAATGACAAGGTAGTGCTTAATGGATGCCCCCCACCTATTCGAGGAAAAAGGACAACACAGAAGAAAGTTGAGATACTTCGTGCATTGTGTCACTTATTGTCTAGGTCTAAAATGTCTCCTGTTGAAGCAACTGATGGTTCCATAATTCTAAAGCACTTGGTTTCACTTGTCAACAGTGGTGTTTTCGTTGAGATATGGGTATGGCTTGCTATTGATGGTGATTTGAAATGCAAAGTTGATGTATATTTTGTTGGTGGAACTCCTTCACAAAATGCCTGTACAAGGGAGATTGCAAGTGGAAGATTGGTTAAGAATTGACATGCTCATCATCAGTAGATTGAGTTAAGAGCTATATATGACTTGCAAGCTGTTGAGTTAAGTGGTAAACTCCATAGTGATGTGCTCTTTGAGTGTACACTACATTCTATGATGTTCAGAACTACACTCAGCAGTCTGCAGTTGAAGAATAAATCCATCCATGACTTCTTGCTTTCTCTTCTCAATGAGGTGTCATGTGCTTTTGTTCTGATGGAAAATAACGGATCCTTTCACAATTGGATGCTATGTTCACGAAGGGGATGGATGACTAAAAGCAAAAGAGTGCAAGATATAAGCAAGAATAAGCGGGTGCATGATCTTGAAATTGCGACAGAATGTTGGAAGGGAACATCAAAGGTGTCGTCTGTGATGGAAATTCTTAGGAATGAGCCCGATCGGATTATACCCTTGAGAAGGTTGGAACAGTACAAGCCACAAATTGATTTGAGCAAGCCTTACAAGGTTGCTGACTTTGTAAGAAAGTCTCCAAAGAATATTGAACTCTACCAGGACAAGAAAGGAGTCATATGGTGTGGGCTTACTAAGAAAGCTGAGGATCTCTTCAAAGAAGAGACTAGACTTCTTGAAAAATATACTGACAAGGTTGTTGAGTACATGTCAAGGTTGTTAATGATGTGAGTGGATAAGAGGCTTCCATTGGATAAATTTGCACATTGTCGGAGAGACTTTGGCTTCTCCTTTGATTTTAGAACTAAATGGATTCATATGTTTCCAGAACAGAATGGAGTTGTTAAAATGGATGACATTAAGTACTTGATACTCACTTCTTGGAATCCTTCTTGGGTAATTACAGAGATTGAAAAGAGAACTATGGCAGGATGTACTTTCGATACCTGTTCACCTGGATTGCTCTGTCTCCCATTCTCTATGAAGTTTCCTCCTGACTTTAAAGAGAGATTCAAAATTGGTGGAAAGATCGAGTATGTTCAAAAGAGATCTTATCTATCTCCATATGCTGATGCCCGAGATCTGACTCTTGGCTCACAAGAATTTGATAAACTAGCAGTTGCAATTATGCATGAGATATTGAGCCGTACTATTGAAAAGAGGCTTGTTACAGATCACCTCACTCATTTTCGTCGACTATTCGTTATGCCCCAGAAATTGATCAGGCTATTTCAGAAGCACTATAACATCTTTTATGAATCTGAAAAGGGAAAGAGGTCTAGTGTCTTTTTGACAGAAGCATACGAACGCTCTGAGTTGATTGAGTTGATTGGCATACGGAAGGAAAAGATCCTGAGACTCACAGGGTATTGTGGAAGGATAAAAAGAATCCACATCTTTAATGACTAGTAATCCGCACGTGCAATGCACGTTTTATGGGTTAGCACGTGCAAATTGCATTGGGAATATGCACGTGCAATGCATGAATTTGATGGAGGAAGAGGAAGAGACGGTTTCGATTTTTGAGGGAACAAAATTTTATGAAGACTTTAAATATGAAGTGAAAATTACAGAATTAACCTTATATATTTTTTTAGCTTTTTATGTATATGGGCATAATAGTAAAAAGCCGCCAAAATGGGAATTTGCTTAATTTTATGGAGACTTTTAATATGAAGTGAAAATTACAGAATTAACCTTTTATATTTTTTCTAGCTTTTTATGTATATGGGGGCATAATAGTAAAAAGCCGCCAAAATGGGACTTTGCTTAATAATAGTATAGATATGCCTAATGTAACACCCTGCAAAATTGAAAATGACAATTTTGTCCTTGTGTGTTACGCACGTGTATTTTGTAACGTATTTTCACTACGTATTTTAATTACCAACTATTTATGCATTTTCTGTACATTTTATCCTATTTGGGTTAACTAAAATATTGAATTTCAATTCCTGCATTTTTACGTGTTTTTTACGGATTTTGATGCACGTATCGATTATGTGTTTCCACCGATACGAGTAATATTTTCTATATTTTTAAATTATTTATTTTAAGTAATCAAATCTATTTTTATAAACTGAAATTCATTTTCCCTTGTTTTGATTAAAATATTATTATACGTATAATGTACGTGTTTTCTACGTACATAGCAATTACGTCGTAAAATTAATAAATATATTTTCTTATATTGTATTTTTATTATCTTTAACATTTTTCCGTTGATAACGTCGAATTTCGTATTTTTGATATTTTACGTACGACGCACGTGTTTGTTTCGATGCGCGAATTTGGGCGTATTCTTTCTCGAAATGAATTTCATAAAATGTGTGCACATTTATTTTATTTGTGCATCAAGCATTATAATTTTTTTTAATTAAGCAAATTGTTACATACACATTATGTATATATACTAGGTATGCCCGTGGCACGTGCCTACGGCACGTATTCGGAACTGCATATAAATTTATTTGGAGTTATTTGGTTGGATGAACTGCATATAAATTTATGCATTATACATGCTAAGATCAAAAGTCATTCACTATACCTCTTTATACATCTTTAACAATTATTCGTTAAATTGTTTCAGTTTTTTAGGAATTTATCTTTACTAGTTGAAAAACCGTGCACCAAGTGCACGTGGCTTGGTGGACCTGTCGGCTTAATATTTTAACAATATTTTATGGTTAATGACTAACAATGATTTGGTAAAGTTCAGAGGCTATAATTTAACGTCGTCAATATCCGAAATTTCTCATATTTCTCCACAAAATCTCATATGGCTTAATTTTTTTTTCCTTAAATCTCCCAAATCCTAAAAATCTCCCAGAGCACTCATTTGAGATAAAATTCTCCCACGAATTCATAAAATAGTTGGGGAAGATTTTAGGAACAGAAGAGAACCCGGACGACAAAAGTATGAAATGACTGCACAAGTTGCATGCCCATTTGTTAACAGGTAAATGAGTAAAACTTAAGAGGAATATAAGGAACTGCATAAGTTGGCCTACGAAACAAAGTGATTGTATCCTGACTCAAATAGTAGGGAACATGTGATGCAAACACCTAGGCTCCTACAACAAAATTGATTGACACGCAAAGATAAAAAAAAAGTATAGAAATAAAAATAATTAAATGTAAGATGGTGAAAAAAAAAAAACTGTAAATGTATAAACATTATAGTTATGTGTATGGCATGTATTAAAGTTTGGGATGTTCTCTAAATATTAGATCTAGTCCTGAGTATACAAAATAACCTATAAATAATTGTATAGTCTAAAACATAAAAGTATTTTAGAAAAGATATTAAGAAAAAGAACAAATTAGTAAATCCTAAAATGATATCATCATATTTTTCATAAGATCAATCATCATATTCAACTTGAGTTTGAGGCGAACAGTTTCCGGCCAAATTTGGGAGACGATATAGCTTTTTCCAAAAAATGGAAATCGGAACATGATATACCGTCCAATGCTAATCTGATTTTTTAAAAAAAAATTAAACATATCAGTCGGCCGTCCGAGTATTTTTAAAAAGTTTTCAAAAAAAAATCTCAAAAGAGAGAGATGATATCCCTTTCGAGTTACTCCATCTCCATTTTTTTTTCTTTCAAAAATCCTATACATTTAGGCCTATATAACTTATTATGGGTCCATTCGATCTTTAATTCAGATTTTTCCCCCTCGAACGGGATATCATATCACGTCCGATATTTTTTGAAATAAAAAAAACAAAATTGCTCAAATGGGACATGATCTTCTGGTCGTCGCTTTTTTAAATTGAAAAGCCAAATTTTGGATTTAAATGACTACAACCCACTTCTCCATTTCATATTTCTATTTGCCAAATACCCAAATTTTAACTTCCAACGACTACAAATGCTCTAAGATTGTTTGTAAACAGTGTTGGCAGTCGACTAAATCTTTTTTGTATCTAGTACAGGATTACAGCATCATGCATGCTTTAATCAGAATTTGGGTTGAGAAAATTCTTAAGAAATCAAGTGGCACTAAAATTTCCCAGCCAACTTTATCGAACTTCCCTGTCCTTTCACTTAACTTCAATGAGATAAAATATAACAAGTTCCTGAAGTTATCAATGATAAAAAAAAAATTATAACAAGTAAAAGGAAAGTTTTGTATAAACATGTTGGTGGCATTGATAATGAAAGTCATACAAATAGCCGAAATCACCAGTCAACCATTTTTTCAGACAGGATGCATAACAAACATTCACATTGGGGAATTATATTGAAATTTGAATCAAAACAGATCCACTATAGTTTCATGATAAATACAAATGTATTGTTAGAACATTTTGTTTGCAATTGGGTGATTTATACAATACATGTAATACCTATATGTAGTTGCATGCCATATGCGAACAGTTCCATCCTCTGAGCCTGTCATAATTATTGGAAGTTCTGGGTGGAAACAAACAGCTGAAACATTATGTGAATGGCCTTCTAGTGTTTGCACACAAGTCTTCGTTTGATAATCCCAAACCTAACAATACTGAATATTAGTAAAACCCAATTTAAAGGAAGACAAATATAGCTCAACCAGGAATCAGAAGGTAAACCTTAGCAGTGTGATCATCAGAACCAGTAATCAAGTATGGCCTATCACCACCAGTATAATAATAAACAAAATTCACTCCCTTCGCATGTGCATATAGTGTAAAATTTGGGTCTGGAGAACCAAGGTTCCAAATCTGAAAAAATCATAATTGTTGGACAAACCTCCAGTAGCATGGATATAATCCAAGGTAAAGCTCAAATTCAAAACAATGGCACAAAGAATAACAGGAGAAATTAGTTGCACCTTTATTGTACGATCAAGAGAAGCGCTTGCAAAAGTGTTGGTGTCTTTTGGGTTAAATGTGACTTGCATCACATAGTGGGAATGCCCTTCAAAAATTTGAGTGCAAATCCAATCCTTATCCCAGTCCCAGAGTTTTATCAGCATGTCGTCAGAAGATGACAACACATATGGAAGGTTCAGATGGACCGCTACACATCTAATGTAATCAGTATGTGCCTCAAACACTTTCACCTTGTCCATTGTATCATAGTTGTAGACACGAATGTACATATCATCTGCTCCCGCAACAACCCATTGTTTGCGTGCTACAAATTTTGCTGATCGCACTGAAATCAAAGATGACCAGTAACTAAAACGATCTGCAAAAAATGGGTCATGTTTTGATACACAAAAAACCCTCTGATTCACACAAAGAGGAATGCACTTTTAAGATGCTTAAGTTGAATGTGTTGTTTAGACACTCCTGACACCACCCTTAATAAAAATACAGGGGAAGGTGAAATCCTTGAGCAGAAAAAATACAAGGAGCTTTGCGACTCTTTATTCAACTAATCAACCAGTTATTTTTTTTGAACAGACGTTATACAGAGACTGCACTAAATTCTTTTAACAGATAGAGAAGTATTTTTGTAACTTCTCCAGCCATCTATTACACTAATGTAAGAGGATATAACACAAAGATCTTCTTCCCCCAAGAAACATATTACATAGGCACCTGCCAGGATTAATAACTTAATATTATGCTTGGGAAAAAATCATAAAACAGAACTTAATATGAAGAACAGTACCTGGTAATTCGGTGACCTCAAAAGATTTAACCATGTCTGCACCGACATTTATATGAAGACAAAAAAATAACTTTAGTGAAATTAATTAGGAAGATTAGGCAAAGAAGTGAAATATTCAATACACTAACTAATAAATAAGGAATAGAAAAAGTGTGTCACTAATATAAAACGTATTAGCTTAAAACAAACCAGCAAAATGGAAGGGGAAAAAATATTAAGTTCTTCAACACCCTTTTAACAGAGATTCATGCTACCATTGTATGTTTAGGAGGTTTTCGAAGTATGTTACCCTGGGCATGGCTCCTACTATTCTACATGGGTGGAACACTCTCTCCTTTAATGGTTATTCTTAGCCAACACATCTCCGACATGCCTAACATCAATCACAGTCACCACAAATAAGATATCAACTTTCAAGTGTCCATGTTTTCATCATACTTGATAGAATGATGGAAAGATCACAGATTTCCATAGTTGGATGGCATAACATTAAGGCAAATTAGTTAACTAAAATGTTTGAAAGAAAATTCCATAATTTCATAACAAAGTAAGAATTTAAGGTTTTTAATATTGCATAATTATATTCAAGGAAAATGAAGGACAGTTAAAAGTGCCACAGAACTTCTAGTCTAGATCACTTTCTCACTTGAACATGGATATGAATTCAATGTTTTATTTTTTGGGCAGCCCCTTTTGATAATTCCTGGCTCTGCCCCTAGCTCTTTTATTTTTTGGGCAGCCCCTTTTGATAATTCCTGGCTCTGCCCCTAGCTCCAAGCATAATACTAATAGTGATAAAGCCCAAGAGAGGTTCAATGAAGTCCAAGTAGTTTAATCATTGAAAAAAAGGTTTCAATGTCCAATGTTAAGCCAGTATAGTGCATGATATGCTTGCGTATTGCCCATCAGCGATAAGCTAAACGGGATCCAAAACAATCCACATAGATGGAGATATTGTTGTTATATCAACCTGATGAAGAAAAAAAGATATCTGAATTACTATCAAATGAATGATTAAGATATTTAATATGCTAAACTATTGAGCTAATAAAGTACATAGCCACCTTTCATGGGCAAACAAACTAAAGAATAAATATCAATTAGATTCAAATCCTAGTGTTCGACTCTCTCATTTGTAAGTCTATAATTCAATACTAACAAAATATATTTGTTTCACCAATTTGCTGCAGATGCAAGGGTTTTAAGCCTTCGATTGATATGACACCGAAATCATTCTTATTGCTAACAGAACTCAAACAAGAAAATGACTCCATATATTACATAAGAAGCAGAGTAACATAAAAACCATACATACACATACGCCGAAAGTTACTGGCAAATAGAGTTACACGCCATGGACTTTCAGGCAAAGTTCTTACTCATGGATGAAGGAGATAAAGTGAGGGAGAGGCCCCTCTTCACAACCGTGACTGGGCATGCACCATTGTTCATCACATAGTTGCTGACGCTGCCCATAATAACCCTGCAAAGAGCGGAAAAACAAAACAAAACAAAACACAAAGAAAGATTTCTTCAGATTAGAAATTGGAAAGTGCATGTTTTAATTAGGCTCTGAATTTCCAGGTTACGCTTAAGTCTGTAGTTGAGCTTGATTGGTACTATTTGTACATTTAACACTTTAGATCAGATAGACTTTAGTTTCAGTTCACTCTGAATCTACTTAAACCTAATACGTAGATATTGCCAGCCAGTGTACATTTCAGAAGTTGTAGCTTTACATTCAAGCCTTAATACCGATAATTTTGTCTGAAATAGATAAAACCCAGCATTATACATGAATAACCCCAGTTTTTAGTAGATTCGAAAAAAATGTATAGATTGAAATCGAGCATCTGTATGAACACTTTAGCTTTATTGACGTAGGGCCAAATCACCATGTCTTGACAAAACTATGGAGTTTGAAGGTTCGAGAATGAAGACGGTTCATGTTTGTAAATAATAATAGGCAGTGTATTTAATCTCTTAAGTTTGCCGAGGCCCCTATTGCCGACAACGAGACAGCTCAAAGGAAACTT
Source organism: Hemerocallis citrina (assembly GCA_017893485.1). Classification (NCBI taxonomy): domain Eukaryota; kingdom Viridiplantae; phylum Streptophyta; class Magnoliopsida; order Asparagales; family Asphodelaceae; genus Hemerocallis; species Hemerocallis citrina. The sequence continues at coordinate 24,708,130 of CM030358.1, forward strand.
GTCGATGGCTTCGCAAATCTTTTCACGTGCATCTCCCCAGTAGATTTCCATGATGACAACAATCTGCAAGAACAAAAATACGGTGAAGATAAATATTATTGGCAATTCAATAGTTGGCATTGAAAATTTGAAAGGTTAAGCGAATTTCAATAATAGACAACCTCCTTTTCCCTTGCAATGGTGTTCAATATATCAATCTCCATTTCAGTTGCATTATTGAAACTTTGATACCGAATATATATTTTGCTCTCCAGAGTAAAGGAAAAGACTGAGAAGAATAGTTAAAATTGAAGTTATTTGTTGTGTGATGAGTTGGTGTATTATTTGGATGAATAGTTAGATGGAAGTTTAGTTAACATGAGGATAGCTCGACGAAGTTTATTATGGTATTCATTTTACATGTTACAAACATTGTTTACACAACATCTTGAGTTTACAGTCTTGTTCTTTGTTGATGGTATTGCAAGATTATAATTCTTCCTTCCCCGCTTGTCTTGAGCTTACACAACATCAAGATTACAAAGACCAAATCTTTATATATATGAAGAAAAAAAGTTCAAATATGAAGAAAGCGGGTTTTGAGAGTGCGTCATGATTTTGATTTATAGAATTCCAAACTTACCAATATTCAGTATATACGACTCTGTAATCTAATTTTAGTAGTTTCTTTATCTCTTTATTTAATCATATTAGGCACTAATGATATTATTACTCAAAATTTATGTCCTGGATTTGCCCATATATAGTTTTCCTAAATTTATAGAATTTTTAGAAATTTAACGATATTTCGAATTTTGTGGAACTTTTTCAAAACAAAATTCACAACAGCATCCATGGCCACATATGCGAACAGGGAACACATAATTCTACATACCACCTTCTGTAACATTGAAACCAATGCAAACACATGTTTGTACATGCGACCAAGTCACCGAACATGTACGCAAATTAAAATCTTCATGCATATCCCCATGAGGTCCATCTCTGTTTTCCGTACTCATTCAAAATTGATGGCAATTTCTATGCCCTAAAAAACTTAAATGATACCTTTTTTACTGTCAACACGAAGGTCAACTACACACCAATTACCTACAATACATAACCATACAGATAGTTTCTACATATCCAAAACACATCTATACAGTTAAACAAAACAATGCCTTTTTTCTATAAATCTTTCTAAACATTGTCATGTTAAAGGCCAAAGTATAACATCCATTAATCAAAAAATTCAACTAAAACCTACATGAAATAAAAATATTTAATCTCGATTTAATAATTAGATAGTCCTAATTCATACTTACCAAGAATACAAAAATAACCTAAGATATTCCCCCCTTCTTCCACGAATCTCAATTTCAGTTTCCACGATAAATTAGGTAACGAGAATTAGGGTTTTGCAAATCCACTTCTCGAATTCTACATTATTAAATAAAAAGCAAACCTTTCACGATCTAAACCAAATCAAACCCCAAAAAAAGACAAAAAAATCATGAAAAAATGGTATCGAAGAAAAGAGTAGATACCTAAAAGGGATTGAAGAAGAAACCCGAATTTGCGTCGAAGAAGAAAGCAAGATTTTGGAGGTGAATAGAAATATTATGAGGAAAAGGTGGGGTATTAGGAACCCTAAAATCTTACTCTAAACCGGATGATTGTATTCTGCTCAAGTCTAATTAAGTTGATACATATATGCTAACTGCTACTATAGAAGCAGAACTCCATTACAGACCAACTAAAATACTACATAGTGCATTTAAAGTGCAGTGTAGCCAAATGGAGATATGTTTAATATAAATAATCACCATTAAACTACACTTACAAATATTTGCTAACATGGTATTAATGCCAAATTCCTGACCACATTTGATTAACTACCCTAGTCGTCAAAGTAATCTAAAAAAGGGAAACCTGATGCAACTTATTACATGTTAGGTTCAAAATTCAAGTAACTCTAAATTACTAAATGAAAAATCAAATGTTAAAATTTGCTTTATTTTACTCGCAAACACCAGATTAATGAACTAATATACGAAATACAACAGAACCTAATCTCCAAATGTTCCAAATTACCAAAAGCCCATATCTAGAACTATAAATAACAAAATCATTATCAGTACAAAATCTACAAAATTAAGAGAATATAGAGGTTTATATGCAAAAAGGACCTTGTTGAAAGGACTTAATCAAGCAATGGCCGAATATGAGATACCAGCAGACCCGAATCCGAGATGGCGGTTCCGATGGAAGAAGAGGACGATTGGTTCGAATCAAGAGCCCCAGATCCTTCGCCTTGTGCTTCAGATGGTGCATCTTTCAAATCCTAATTGAGTCGAAGATTCTCCTTATTGACATAGATTGTGAATTTTGGTGTTAGGGTTAGTGTTTGGGGGACCAGAGGAATTGGGGGTTTTGGACTGGCGAGGTATTTTAGGGAGAGATCGAGAGAGAGAAATTTGGAGCGGTTAGGGTTAGGGTTTCGATAGAGATCAGAATTGGGGGGGGGGGGGGGGGGGGGGGTAGAGAGATCGGGAAAGAACAGATGGAAGGGATAGCTATTAGTAATTTTATTTAGAGAAATATATGAGTATTTTGGATGGCTGAGATTTGATTTAGAAATATAAGATGTATGGTTCAGATCTGCTCTAGACATATTTATTTTGAATGGTTGAGATTTGATATAGAAATATGAGATCTATGGTCCAGATCTACTCTGGACAGATTTATTGTGGCTTTTATAATAGAAATAGATATTGCCCTTAAATATCTAAATATTGACTTATCCAATTCTTCAAAAAGCTAGATTTTTTTAAAGAAATGTGAGAACATTAATTAAAAATATGCACCATGACAGGAAAAAAAACTGATTGTAAACAAATACAACCACCTTTCTAATACAATCATCTACTATATACAAGCCTCCTTTGAAATTATATTGTTGATTCTCATTTAAGACTTTTGGTGGTTGATTCTCTCCTTTGGTGTGTTGGTGTAGGCAGTGATGCAAAACACTATATGATCTGAATAATTATTTCAAGCTTGTTATATTTATTCTTGATTATATATCTATCATATCCTAGTTGGCGCGGCACCCCAATGCAGCCCTAGTTATGAATAGTGTGTTCTGAGCCTACTGGTTTTTTTTAAACCACATGTTTAGTGTCTGTTGTTCTGAGCTTACAAAATTTGAAACTTCATGTTCAGCTTCTGTTTGTCTTGAGCGTACACAATTTGATACTTCATGTTCAGTTTCTGCTGTTCATTTTCTATTTGTTCTAAGTTAACAAAATTTGATACTTCATGATGTGTTTCTGTTTGTTCTGGATTTACCAAATTTGATACTACATGCTCTGTTTATGTTTGTTATGAGCTTACAAAATTTGATACATCAGACTCTGTTTGTGTTATTTATGAGCTTACAAAATTACACACTTCATGCTCTATTTCTGTTTGTTCTGAGCTAACAAAATTTGACACTACATGCTCTGTTTGTGTTTGTTCTGAGTTTACAAAATTTGATATTTCATGATCTGTTTGTGTTAGTTCTGAGCTTACAAACTTTGACACTTCATGCTCTGTCTCTGTTTGACACTTTAATTGTAAAAAAAATATTAGCCATTTTACATGTCGCTGGCCAAATGACCACGATATAGTTTGGAATCATAATAGATTTTAGGAAATTTTCTGAAAATTTCGATAAAACCTCCCTTAAAATATTAGCCATTTTACAGAAATTCCTTACGGAATTCTGCTCACAATTAAAAATTTATCATCACAGTCAAGAAATATAAATCCTCCCTAGGCCAATCCAAGCAACATCACATAGACATTATATATATAGGGCTCTGGGAATAAAAAATCTTCATATGACTAAGATACAAAATAAAACCAATATATCGTTTGAAAACATAATAGATTCTAGAAAATTTAGTAAAAATTTTGACAGAACCTCTCCTAAAATATTAGCCCTTTTACAGAAATTCCTTGCGAAATTCTGCTAACAATTAAATATATGACATCACAGGCAATAAATATCAATCCTCCCCAGGCTCAACCGAGCAACATCACACAGGCATCATATATATAAGGCTCTGAGGGGAAAAAATCAGAATATAATGCAAGATACAAAATAAAAACCAAAAATTCGTTTGAAAATGTAATAATTTTTTTTGAAAAACCTTCGAAAAACCTTTAAAAAACCAAACACAGAACCCAATACTCCACAAAATTGTGGGTACATGTATTAACATAACTATATTATATCATCATTATATACAGTTACTTACATCATCTCCCAAAATGCTAAATATTACAATGATTACAACTATTACATCCTCCACCATACTAAACACCAACCAATTGAATGAAAAAAAAATTACATGGTTGTAGGAGAACACAATGGTTGAAGTCTTCAAAAATAGGACTAAACAGTGAGCCTAAAAAAACAGTTAGAGTTTTGAATCAAATAGTAAGAGTTTACAATAAACAATTAAAATAATAGTAATAGTTTTGAAACCATTACCTTTCAAACAGAACAATGGCTTCAACCAAACATGTTCCTCATCACCCTCCAAAAAGTTAAACTGTCAATATGTACATGACGGTTTTGAGTGTGGACGACAATCTGGGAAAAAAAGAAGAAGCATTAAATTAGCAGCAATTAACGGTTAACATAGGGTGTAGTTGTAGTAAATATAAATTTATCTTATTGCAACCCCAATTCATCAATGTAGTTGCATTTATAAATTTGAGGTCCATGTCAGCTGCTTCCCAGTTCTATTAAAGTTCAAAAGTAAAACAACAATGAAAATAAGTTTTAGTAAAAGGTAAATCTATCGTATATAAATGGATTTTTTTATTTTGTCGTCTTGTTTCATTAAAGAAAAAATAATAAATTAATAGACGACCCTCTTTCTATTTTTTTCTTCTTATATATGGTGTCAATATTTCATTACTGATAAGTTAATTGATTTGAAGAGTTTGCTGGCTCATTATTTATTTAATGTTTGCCATCAAATAATAGAAAGGGTGATACTTGTTTTTGCTAAAATAATTGTTTGTTATTGCAACTCCAATTGCAATATAGTTGAAAATTTAGCATCGTCTTGTAGAAAAATAAAGAGAGATTCATGATATATATGCTTGTGTTTAAGATAACCATAGTTATATTTAATATACATCTCTATGAAATAAGTAAAGAAGTTAATCTGGTACAGATTTAAACATATGAGTAGTGTAACTGTGAAGTGTGAATTGAAAAAAAGATGATCACACTAAAGGCTTGATAGTGTAACTGTGAAGTGTGAATTGATAAACAGATGATCACACTAAAGGCCTGATAAGATACTAATTGTCATTCATATTTGAAGAATTTGTTTAATAACTACTAATGTATATACTTTTCTTTTACGATCATTGTTATACATCATCTCCCAAAATAATAACTGTTAAGATCATGCATATTGTTGCCATGCATACTGAAATATATAGTTAATAAGATTATCTGTATACTTGAGAGGACACAACTTTATAAAATGTGGGCCAGGTCTAGTTAGTGGGTTTAAACTAAACCACTAAAAAATTACAGCCCAAACTCACATCAACTATCATAAAATTCATATAGTTGACTAAATTAATTGTACCATTATCTCTATCCTTGCTCAACCCCATCGCTAAATCTCTGCCTTTCTCTCTCAGGCCTGCTTCACATATCACTCTCTTCGTTCTTGTAATTTCCTTTTAAACCTCCAACAACACCAGCCTATGGTTCTCTAATTTCCATGAAGCTCATCACCACTGAGCAACCTCTATCACTCCTCTCTCCACCTCCAATCAATAAGTTCTCTTCAACCTTCATTAATCATCCTTTTTAGCTTTTCCTCTATCCCGGTCTCATAGCATCTAACAATGGCATCCACATGCCTTCACTGATCCTCACAATTGGTATGGTACAGAGGTGGCTCAGCCGACATCAATTGAAACTTCATTCAAGTTAGATTTAGAAGTTTTTTTTGTTATCATCATTGTTGTTAAGGATGGTTAATTGGTTGAAGAAAGGTGAGTAACAATATTAGTAGCTTGACATTCATCCATCCTTAACTTTCTATTTTTAGTTCATCATACAGTGTATCTTTCCAGTTAATTTTGTCATTTAAATATGCTTCCAAATATTCTAGACTATCCCCCCCTCCCCTCTCATCCTCTTTCTCTTCCTCTCTCTCCTTAATTACTTCATCTTCTACTAAAAAATTGTATATACACAATATTTGAAATCTAAAATATAGGGTTGTGCTGTTTCAGATTTATCCCAACTGAAGCGTTTGAAGCTTAATCTCCAGCTTCTCGCTTCACTACGCTTCTACTACTTTACATTACAATCTACAGTTTCGTCAAATTGGTGTGCATTTGAATTGTCCCTTTTTTTGGATGTTTCCTTAATTTAGATTACAGAACAGACTCAGGTTATATTTTCTAGGTAGTGAACCAAAAGGTTTGATGGAAGAAAGAAATTATTGGTCTGCCCAGCTTCATTATAATCTTCTTGTGCTTGCTATACTATCGTTCTGCCGAGGTGGTGGAAAAACAAAGAATATAATATCATCTAAAATGTAATTTAGACACTGTATACTTGAGAGGATGTGCTGAGAGTATGGTAGTGGTAGCTCATGCACAGTTTGGTAGATGCATTTCATTCCAGCTCATAAACCCTAGATCCTAAAATTGGACTGACAAATAAAACCGTAAACCCCAAATCACAAATTAGCCTACCACTCACAGTTGCGTCAAAAACATTAGCCTACCACTCACAATTGCGTCAAAAATAACTTCAGGTATAACCTAACTCATGTTTCTACCAAATTTTCAATCTCTTGAATGTATAAAACCAAGAGAGAGTGTTATCATCATCATCATCGTCATCATCATCATTGAAAATCAACACAAAATTCATGACTACAAAATTATCTAACTGATGTTTGCACAAAACAGTTCGTCCGGAAGTGCAGTAAATAGGAACATCAGTTAAATAGTACACTGACCAAAATTTATCCGAAACAAATATATAATTGAACCCTCAAAATGATTAGTTACTTACAATGTTGCCAAACGTTTCCGGTGAGATCCTCTATATTCTTGGCAGCTTCCCCCATCTTCTTCATAATAAGGAAGTTCCTAAACAAATATATAATTGAACCCTCAAAATCTAAGGAAGTTCCTAAACGCACTCTTAGAAGAGGAAGGAGCAGGGGAAGACGTGACGTAGGGGTTTGACTCCGGCGGCAGATCTTACAGGCAGATCATATGAGTCTTATCATATGAGTGTGCACGACACAGTACTTTATATTATCTTTAGATGAAGAATCACATATCATATGAGAAAGAATGCTTACTCCTAGGAATTTTGTATTGAAGACCATTTCTATTTTGAGTATTGATGAAATTGCATTTTAAGTCTGTTTTTCACCATTCTACTTCCATTTAAGTCTGTTTTTCACCATTGTAGTTGAGGGCATCTTGGAAAATTTTCCTTACAGATACAATTTGAGGAATATAAAGTCGTGGCTTTCGTAGAACTGTGCCATTTATTATTATTGAAACTGATACTTATATTCGGTCTCTCTAGATAAGGTGGGAGGAATGTTATAGACAGCTGCCTCGTTTCCTTCTCCCCATCACAAAAATATTGACCAACTCACACTCTAACATTATTGTGATTAGAGATGTTTGGGGTGTGTGTGTGTGTGTGTGTGGGGGGGGGGGGGGGGGGGGTTGCAAAGCACATAGATAAATCATTCCAATAAGAAATTTCCTCTAAACTTCAAGAATTTGATCTGGAACTTCCTTATTAAACCGATACCTGATTCAAAAAATGGTGAAGCGGAAGAAAGGGTAGTTAAGAAGTCGCGTAATAGAGTCAATGTCGTACGATTCAAATGATAAGGCTCAACAAAATTGAATTTACATTAAAAAACCCAATTATTTCATTACATGAAACAAAATGGAAATGCCACCCTACCATTTCTAGAATCTGAGGGTGGCCTTAGCTAGGACTGGGGTTGTATCCAATTCAACCCAGGAAGGAAGAAAAAAAAGGAAAACTTATGCTCCCAGGCTTAACTATGTATGTTTGGTATTTGGTTAGTAGAAGTGCAAGATAATATTGTGTAGCTCAAACTGTGTAAGCTATCAAACTTTAACAGCAAATGTTAGTTCATTTTGTTATTATGTATCTAAAATGCCATATAAGCAGACACAACAACAAAGCCAAGCAACCAAATTTTTTGGGGTTTATAAGCAGAGCAAGTACATGGAATTTATGTCAAGCATGTTTCATTGTTGTGTGTTCCCAACCTAGCCTAATCTACTGGGTTGAGGCAGGATTCTTCGTAGCCCTGAAGCCTTCTCTTGTCATAACACTTGCTGGACTTGGATAGTCTATTAGATGTTTGATACTTTGTCGTAGAATTTGGGCATTTTTTCCCATAGGACTCGTGGTTCACACTCGACCCCTCGAACTTATTTTAGTGGGGAAAGGCTCTAGTGATCTATTATGATGGAGAGAGGTGGTTGACTTGAATAAGTTTGCCTGTCACAACCTGCTGCAGTAACTTAACGTTACTCAACTGGATATATTTACCAAGCTAGAAATTGAATCATGTAGAAATGTTTATGCCAGAATTGATTCAAGTAGAAATTGAATCATGTATAAATGTTTATGCCATAATTGATTCAAGTATTAAGTGACTTTTGTTGATCCCTAAATTACCTTTACCACCTACTTGGAGTGGAGGCATATTTCTTGATGCATCTGTTCTTTCTGATCTAACTGGCTAAACCCCGAGGCCCGTCCTAATCCGTCATAGGCCTGTAAGTTTAATCTAACCCTTACAGCCTTACTTGATCCATTCCCATATACCGATTCTTAGTTTTTCTTTTGAATTGAGAAAAAAATGGATTGTCCCTCACTATATCACTTGTCATTTGATTCAAAGAGCACATTTTGGTTTCCATTCTGGAATTGCGACATGGTTTTCATTCGTTTGATAGGTAATTAGAATGTTATAAACTATCTATCTGATTTGGTTGTGAGGATAACTAACAATTCATTTGCTCCCACACATTAGAATTATGTTGTTGAAAAACAATTTTGAGAGAAAGAGCTTACCCTTTATGTTGAGCAAGTGAACCGCGACAACCTGCTCTGATCGTTTACACAACGCCATATACTCTGCACATTAACAACAAATTAACTTCCATTTTTTTCACACAATCACGAACTCTACACATACCTCCTTACCTTGTTAACTCTCGCGCACCAGCAGAGACAATCCAGTTCCACGTCAAACCTTCCCCTTCTTTCATGTTCATACCTGAAATCAAATAAAAAGAAAATTGCTTCAAAATCCGTGCTAACAAATTATTACTTACATTAAAAAAAGAAACAAAAAAAAAGAGACTCATTTAGCTGAATTTGATGGCAAATGAGAAATCCTCCTTCACTTTTGGCCAATTTCAAACCTGAAAACTTTGTTGGAAATCGGTCGAAAATTATAAAGGAGGGGGAAATTTAGAGTTTGGAAACGTGAAATCATTAAATTTGATAGAAATCTATAACAAAATTCCTGCATGTGCAACTGGAGTTGTGTTTAATAACTGGAGTTTTGTAAAGTTGTCTCACATAAACTTAGATATCTAACGTTGGTCTGGTTGGGGACTTCAGTGGTGTTGAGATAATTGTTATATAAACTTTTGTTGGCCACAAAGTTTTAACCATAGTTCTCAATTCCATTACTATCTTTATCTAAACTATACTTATCCAACCACTTGCAAAATAACTCATTAAAAAGTGTGCTATACAAAATAAGAGCATGTAAATGTTTTCAGGATGAATTTACCTGAATGTCCAGCAAGAGCCGCAGTGTCCCTGATCTTTTACGGGGCTCACTATTCCGGCCTCCCTCGAATCTTTCTGCAATGCCAAACACATCATCAAAAGATATGGTTTAGCTTAAAAAGAACATAAATTAACTTATTCACCTTGCACTTTAACGTAATTTCAGCAAGACGTCTACAATATTTGTTTACATTCCTAGGAAATTGCATTAACATCATTATGATTCAAATGACAGTAACTATGCTTTAATAATTGATTAGCTAAACAAAATATCAAATTAACAGCAACTATGCATTAACATCAAATTTAGCTCCTCATATTGTTCCTACCCAACAAAGTTACCAATTGAGAAATTCTGGCAAAATTTTCACTGTTATAATCAAATTAAACAAAATGGAAGAACAATGAACAAAATGTAGATGGAATCTAGAAAAATTTTCAAACCCCTCCAACCACATTTCCTTCATCTCGATCTGCACTAAAACCCACTAACCCAATTGAACCATCAAATTCTCAAAACTGAACTTTTTTATATAAAAAAAACCCTAATTTGTAGGATTACAGAACGTATCTAAAAAACCTATCCAAAATTTCAGCAAGTCGTTCCCTTACCACACAAAAAAATCAATTTTGAGATTTTTTGGTTCGCTACCTGAGATGTGGAGACAGTAATTAAACAAAATTACATTCCCTTACCACGCTACTAACAAAACTAAACAAAATTAAACAGAAAAATCAACAGAAAACACTAAATTCATGGCTCACTACCTGAGATGTAGAGACGGTGAGGGATTAGGTGACGGTGAGAGATTTGGTTGTTGGAGTTGATCAGCGTCGGGGTTGGCGGTGGTGGATGACATCGAGTAATCGTTAACATTGACCACTGCAGCAGTAGCCTTTTGAAGTTTATCCCAAGTTTCTGTACTCAAAGGCAGGTAAAAACCTGAGAAAAGCTATATGAGTATGCATTGAATGATTTAACAGAGAATATGAATGAGAGAGAGACTAACCATATTTCCTGTCCCAAATGCGAAAGCTTTTGTGCATCTGATTTAACCCATCCACTTTAGTTTCAGATGCCCCCAGTGCAGCAGGCTCCTACAATTAAAATGTTTCACGTCATTTTGTTGAAACAGCACAATCTCAATTAATGGTGAAACAACACAATCCATAAAACAGCACAATCTCAAACAGCACTATGTCAATACCCAAACAGCACTATACCCAAAACAACACTATCTCAAAAAAAGCACAATCGATGGTTACCTGAGATGGTGAAATCGACTGGGTGAAATCGATGGTGAAATCGACTGGAGGTGAGAGCGGAGGGTGATTCTTCTAATCCACTGGAGGCTGAAATCGACTGGATGGTGAAATCGACTGGAAGAGGGGGGGTTGGCGACTGGAGGTGGGGGCGCTGAAGAGGAAGCGGAGGTGGTGGGAGCGCTAAAGAGGCACCGGAGGTGGCCGGCAGAGAGAGAGGTGGTGGTCGCTGATGGATGAGAGCGGAAGGGAGGAGGAGGTGGTTAGGATCGGGAGGTGGGGGGGCGCTGAAGACGGCCCGATGTCGGGGGTTGCTGAAGAGGCGACGGAGCGGAGGTTGGGGAGAGAGAGGAAGACTGAGAGAGAGCGGGGAGATAGAGAGAGGGAGACAGTGAGAGAGAGAGTGGGCGGGAGAAAGAGAGAGAGAACGGGGAGAAAGAGAGAGAGGACAAAGAAAGAGAGAACGGGGAGTTTTTTTGGGACAAAGAGAGAAAGGGAGTGTGTGTGTGTGTTTTTGAATTTGTGGAGTTTGAAATTTGGGCGGGAAAATATGTTTTGTGAGAGTAGATCTGGTCCATTGATTTTGGGATAGATTGAATGTGAGCCACTTGATAGCTTTCTTTGTGTTTTATTATATATATATATATATATATATATATATATATATATATATATATATATATATATATATATATATATACCTATGCACACCTATACCCCCCTATTTCCCTTCTTTTTCCGTGCTCTGTCTACTCCCATCCAGCATGACCACCCTCCCACTGTGCCTACATACCTATATCATCTAATTATTTGTACATACATATATAACTCTATGTATAGGTAGTCTAGTATAATTGCATACATGAGTTGGAGTTTGGTTTACTGTGCTTGTCCGGTTCGAATGTGTAAGGCCGGTTTGGGAGTTTAGAAGATGAAGAGGGTGGGAGTTGAGTTTTGAAGAGGTGGAGATGTGAAGAGTTGGGAGTTATGGGAGTTAAGAAAATGAAGAGATGAGAAATTTATTAGGTGGATAAATTTGCACTTTAAACCCTCACCTTGTCCTATAAATACACCCAAATATTCTTTCTCATTTCACACCTAGACTAAACAAAAAATAAAGAGATGAAAAGAAAGAGAGAAAGAGATTACCTTTGTGCATTGGAGAGCTATTGCTAGAAGGAGAAGGATAAGGAGGTGCTAGTTGGAACTAGGAGCTAGAAGTTATCTCTCCATTCTTGGTTATTCATTCTTCATAAGAGGTGGGTGATCTCTTTCTTTCTAATGTAGAAAATGCATGCTAAAATTTATAAATGTGTAGTATAGATTGATTTTGATGTGATGTATGTAGACATAATCCAGGCTAATGTTGTATGCCACGAATGAAAATAATTTTGTTGTGATTAAGTAACAAATCGCCATCTTGATAGTTAGAAAGAAGAAGAAGAATAAACAAAAGAATTTATGCCTTGAATCATACTAGTATGCTTGTTAATTTGTGCATGTCAAAATATATAACTTATATGTTGAGATTCCTCTTATAGTTGAAACAAATTGTAGTGGAGTTTATTTGAGTACAAATTAAATCTTATAAAGTGGTTAAAAAGAAACATATGGCTACTTTTGATTAAATTGGAATAATGCAATTCATGAATCATTAATGAAAGAAAAATATATATATTTTTTGAAATTGATATAAGGTCTAAGATATCAATTAAAAATTTGTAACTTATTGTTTTTTTGTTGTTGAAAACTCAGTATGAATGGGAGATTTCTAATCAATTAGAAAGATTAGATCAAATGAACAATCGAGTTTGTGAAAATAACTAAATAACAGTACGGTTGAACAAAAGCCTATTAGTATAACTTCACATCAGAAATTGCACTTGGACTTACTGGTTAGTCGGTGCACCATAAGTCACCATAGTGTGCAGGAGGTCTTGGGTTCGAAACTTGTTAGACCCATTTTTATTTTGTTTGTTTAAATATTTCCGAAACTCGAAGAGTCAGTATAAGGGGTTTTCAGTTTGGATTCTTGACAGCCAAGTCACTTGGACTTATTGGCTAGTGGTTTGGGCTTTGGGCGCTCACTGTGTGTGTACGGGGGTGCCTGGTTCGAAACCTGATGGTCTTAAACATTTTTTGGGTTTTGCCAACTTGGTGTTAAATAGTGTTAAATTTTGCCAACTAAGTGTACCCATACAGATATTTAATAACTTGATTCACATTTTACTTGGTTATCATGATGAACTGGAATTTAGCTTAAAGTGTTAAACTTGGAGTATCATGATATTAAATATTTTTGGGTTTTGTTTCAATCAAAATGAGAAGTTTAAGTGTACTAAAAATTTGGGGAAAATTCTAATATTTCTCTAAAAAGATTTAGAGTTTATTAAAATTAGTTTCATAATTTTTCATGTATGTTTTGAGAAATTAAAAGAGGATTTGAGATAGAAAACGAATTGATAACTTCAAAATTATTCCTTTAAGAGTGTGACAATTAAAATCCTTTTAAAGGAAGAGTAAAATATTATTGTGTGAAGTGATTTCTCTAGAAGAGATTATACTCTTATTTGGTTTAAGAAATATTTTGATGTGAGTTGAGACATTTTGTGAGCTTAAATTTACTAATAAGATTTCAGTGATGAATTTGTGTTCATGAAAAGAATTATTGCTTTTTGAAAGAGTATGAATGAATGAATGGATCATGAATAGTGTCAAGATAAGACATTGATTAAATTGTGAATAAATTGAAGATAAGAATACATTAAGTTTAATACATGATTATTGAAGGGTATGAGTACCTATGAATTCTTGTACATGAAAAATTGTGATTTAGAGTTAGTAAGACCTCGGGTACCGATACTATTTAATTAAAAGATTTGAGATGTATTTTTGAGATATGGCTATGAAGTTATCTCGTGTTTTGTGATTATGTCCGGTAGGGGGTAAAACTAACTCTAGGTATGGAAATTTATTTATGTCTTGAACTTAAGAACTAGACACTTAAGAGAAGATGTAGTAAAACCTGGGCAAACGTAAGTAGGGCACTCTATATAGTCGGGCGGTGGATTTGCTGCGGCAGTTCACCGGGACTATAGACCCAGTCGGACGGTGTAGTCCGAGACTGTGGTTGCCTTGTGGGAGACGAGCTTTTATTTTAAAATCCGGGACTAGTCTTAGTCGGGCAGATAGTTTGTCGTACTCTAAAGTATATATGTATACTGGGGCTAGAGGGGCACTTGCGGGAGGTTCGCATGACTAGGAGTCTGTATAACAGTCGGGTGGGGGATTTGCTGCGGCGGTTCTCCGGGACTGGGATCCATACTCGTGGAACGTCTCAACTTTGTTTTATTACTGGGTAGTTTTTCATGGAGAGGGATCGAACCCTTTATTGTGAAGTACGTAGATGCTTGCCCTCGGACCTATGTAGTATGGGATGCATAGAATCCGAACAAGTACGCATTAGTGTCATCTTAATATAAAATATCTGCATTAGGCATTAAGGCATTGCATACACTTACATGTTTAAGTAGTCACATTTAACACTTTATTTGCATTCAAAATTTGTGGTTTGTTAAAGTATTGAGATCATTATATGTACGACATAGAGAGGATGACCGAGTATAACATTTTTGTCAGTTGTAAGTAACTGACATGTCCACAGCTTATTATGCAGGAAATGGACATATTCACGAAGAAGTAAAGTTGATATGATGCTGTTTATTAATTACATGTTAAAGATATTGCAAGTTGTATATTATTTTCATTGTTGTACTTTTTTTTATTTTCCGCTGTGTAAATAAATGTAAAGAACTCTGATGTATGATGAAAAGTTTAAATTTCCTTGTAAAATTGTACCAAGTAAAGTGTAAAGATCCTGTGAAATCTCGAATTCGGTCCTATTTGGAATTCGGGGCGTTGCCTAATGATAGTGAGGATGATAGCTTGTTTCCAGACGACAGAAATGGTGAAAGTAGTTCCTTTTTACAAATCAAGGATGAAGAGGATATTGCTACCCTTGAGGCTGATTCTCTTGGGGATGATTCAAAGATGGATATTGGAGAAGAAGACATAGAGTAGAAGAGTAACCCTCAGACATATTGCATTAAACTTGCATTAAGGCTTAATCTTGCACGAACTATGATGGGACGAGTTCGACAGGACACTCCTACCTTTGAGCTTGGGACAAGCTCAATATGAGGGGGATGGAGTTGTTAGGGTCATGGATGTGAGTGGAGGTGAATGAGTTGTAGTTGATTTGAACAATTCAATTGAACTCAATATATCAGTTTAGTAGTATCAGGTCTGTAAAGGAATGTATCAGTTTAGTAGTGTTATGTTTCTGCACGTGCATTGTGCACTATATTTTCATATGAAGAATAGGGTGGGAAATGTAAGGACTGCTTTTGTAAAGTCCAGTAGTCTTTTCTTTTACGTAGCACGCACGTGCTATCTGATGTATGTATAACTGCCTATAAAAGGCCAAGAATGAATTAAGGAGAATTCAAAGCTTTGAAATAACAGAACTCTTCCCCAAATTGTCTTCTTCTTCCTCCTTCGAAACTCTAGGTTTCTTTCCAATGGCCAAAATCAACCGAGCTCGAAATTTAGTCCGTAACACGGAGGGTGATGGTGGTGGTGGAGGACCGCCAGCGAGGGTTGCGACGGGAGATCGTAGATGGAGGGGAGAGGGGATAGTGGTAATCCGAATTTTTTCCTAAAATGACCCTCTTTTTGAAAGTTTTTCCCAAACCGACATACTTTTTTAAAAAAATTCCAAACTGGCCTACTCGCTGTCTTAAAAAGTGAGTTTGGTAAAAATCTCATCGCTTTTTGTGACAACGAGTGTGAGGTTTGGGTTGTTTTTATTCCTCCTTGGCCAAGACTCGCTATCTCAAAAAGCGAGTGAGTTTTTTCCAAACTCGCTTTTTGAGACAACGAGTGTCGTTTGGGGGTTTTTTATACCCTAGACTCGAATTTTTTCCTCTCCTTATCTCTATTCTTACCTTTTCTTATCTTCATTCTTACTCTCTCCTTAACTCCAAAACCCAAAACCCTAGCCTTCAAAAATCGACCTCCTACCCACAAAATCTCATATAAATCTAAATATATTCACCTAATCTTTCCCAACCCTTTCACCTTCTACTTTTAAAACCCTAGACCCATCTTCCAAAAGATCCATATTTTGCAATTTCAATAAATCCTAGACCCATCTTCATAAAGCGAGTGTAGGCAAAAATCGATTGTATTTTTGCCTACGGTCGCTTTCTGAAAAAGCGAGTGCAGACAAAACCATATCGCTTTCTGAGAAAGCGACTGTGGTGTTGAGAAATTTCCAGAGACCAGCTGGTCTCTGGAATTCTCTCAACTTAACGTCGCTTTTTGTGAAAGCGAGGATGTTTCACCTACATTCGCTTTCTGAAGATGGGTCTAGGGTTTATCGAAATTCCAAAATATGGATCTTTCGGAAGATAGGTATAGGGTTTATCAAAATTCCAAAATATGGATCTTTCGGAAGATGGGTCTAGGGTTTTGAGAGTAGAAGGTGAGAGGGTTGGGAAAGATTAAGTGAATATATTTAGATATATAGGAGATTTTATGGGTAGGAGGTCAATTTTGGGAGGCTAAGATTTTGGGTTTCGGAGTTAAGGAGAGAGTAAGAATGGAGATAAGAAAGAGTAAGAACGGAGATAAGGAGAGAAAAAAATTCGAGCTTGGGGTATTAAAAAACCCCCAAACGACACTCGCTGTCTCAAAAAGTGAGTTTGGAAAAAACCCACTCGCCTTTTGAGACAGCGAGTCTTAGCCAGGGAGAAATAAAAAAACACAAACCTCACTCGTTGTCTCAAAAAAGCGATGGGATTTTTACCAAACTCGCTTTTTGGGACAACGAGTAGGTCAGTTTGGAAATTTTCAAAAAATTATGCAAAATCTTTGCTAGGAGATATGAACTAGAGTTAGGGTTGGCATTCGAGTCGACCGGGTCGGGTCGGGTCGGACCCGCCCGATTTGAAGGCCAACTTGGCGGGTTCGGGTCGGGTTAGGCTAGCAACTGGGCTAGGCCAGACCGGGTTGGAAATCGAAAATGTCGACCTGCTTGTAACACCCCGAGCCCGGCTCAGCTGTGCACACGATTACACGTGCGCGCAATACGCGAACAAATAAAATCCTAATAACTGCCCACCACAGGCGTGCCTCATAAAATGGTGGTTAACGGATGAGTGACCCTTGTTCATAGGCAACCTAATATAACTCACTCTCTCTCTCTTCCTATGGACGATGTGGGACTAATCCCACATCCAACCTAGCCGACGTCACCATGCAATTCATGCATGCACACTTCAATTAATGCATATTTCCCTTAAGCCCCATAATCTCAATCCTATAGGCTCCTTTTTCCCAATTAATTAATCCAAGCCCTTATAGGATCCTCCTATAGGCCACAACAAACCAACCATTTCTTATTTATTTTATATATATATATATATATATATATATATATATATATATATATATATATATTATTATTATTATTATTATTATTATATATCTCTATATAATATTATATATACACGCTTAAGTACGGGGTGTTACATGGCCAACCCGCGAACCCATTAGGGTCAAACCTGTTTCGGGTCGGGCCGGGTCGCGGGTTGGCCCGTTTGTTTATTATTATTATTATTATTATTATTATTATTATTATTATTATTATTATTATTATTATTATTATTATTTTATTTACAACTTCACTTCACTCACAAAAAATTGCAACAAGTTTAACTGTATAAAAGTGAAAAAATACATATATTATTGATTATTCAACGCTGCTACTATGAATTTATTACAAGTTTTTTACATAAAAATTACAAATACAAGTCCCCCCCCCCCTCTTTTAACCTAAAAAAATAAATAAATAAAAATTGTACAACATGTACAAGAGATTAAGAATTAAACAAAATTGTATATATTTATTCATTTCAACTTCTATGAAATTTGTACAACTTTTTTAATACAAATATTGTTAAAAATTATATAAATTCCTTCAATTACTTGTTTAAGAGGACAATCTCGAGTTCGAGATAGCCTAGAGTTAGATCGAAGAGAGGGCAATGGACTGCTGTCGTGCACCTCTACTTAACCTAAACCTAGGATCTTATTGCCCTAAATTCCCTAATTTTGTTGTTAGACTTCAGTTTGTGGGAAATTCTAGTTCAATTTGTGGGACTATTGGAGGCCGACGTGTAGTACAGGTGGAATCTTTTCCACATTGGCTACGGCCACTACCTTGTGATCTAGACATGATAATAGTAAATAGTGTATGTGATAAAAAACGGTTTCTAGTGTTTTACTAATGTATGTGAAATAATATTTACAATGTTGAAGGTATATATTAAAAAAAATCAAAAAAAATAATAGGAGGGTTGAGAGAGAGAAAAAAAAAAAAACCAACAAACAAATATGATACAAAAAATTATAACTACAAAAAAAATCAAGATAATAGGAGGGTATATATAGGAATGAGAGATAAAATAAAAGTAGAAGTAGAAATCGGTCTGTCCAGTAATCGTTGAAAGGAAAAAAAAAGATATTTTTTGTTGGAGGATTGTAGTAGACGAGTTGAGAGTTGATTTTGATACGATTGGAATTTTTCACTTCTTTGTTGAAAAAATTTGATTGTACTGAGATTGAATTGGTAGTACTAGAGAAAGTAAGAGAATTATGTGTGAAATTTGTAGATTGAATTAACGGGTATTTATAAGGGATAAAATTTTAAAAAAAAACAAAAAAACAAAAACAAAAAAAATAAACAAAAAAAAACGGCTAAAAACGAGCCATTGAGGTTGTTTGCTGCCATTCGTCCCGCGTGGGTCGCCCGTTTGACCAGTTCGGGTCTAACATTCGAAAACCGCGGGCCGACCCACAGGTTGGCAGGCGGGTTGGACGATTTTAACTGGTCAAGCAGTCCGGGTCAAGCGGGTTGAGTTCGCAATATTAACGACCCGGGTCGACCCGCTTAGAACCGCGGGTCCGACCTGAACCCGAATCGCTCAATTACGGGCTGGGTTCGAATGAGCGGGTCGCAAGGCGACCCAGCCTGTTTGCCATCCCTAACTAGAGTATCAGAGAGAAGAAGCCTTTTATTAGAAATGTAAGTGGAATACTAGAACGAGGATCTGAAAAAAAGAAAAAAAGATACAATAGTTGTTACAAATAAGGACACTAAGAGCATCTGTAGTCGTTGGCTATATACCCATTTTTGTAAAAAATAGAAACAAATTCGCTGCAGTCGTTGGCGATATACCCATTTTTGGGGTTTCAGGTGAACAAGAGTCTTCTATATTTGGAAGTAGATTTAGGATTTTGAAAAATATAGCTGGAAGAAATATCGAAAGAAGATCTTTCGTCCGTTCATTTTATAAAATAAAAAAAATTGAATCGGACGAAAAATCATCTTTCGTCGCTGTATTTTTAAAATATATATATATATATATATATATATATATATATATATATATATATATATATATATATATATATATATCAGACAGGAAATGATTTCTGGTATGATAACTTTTTTTTATATTAAAATGATCGGATGGGAAATCATTTCCCACCCGTCGTTTTAAAAAAACAAAAATTTCAAAGTGGTCGGATGGGAGATGATCTCCCGTCCAAACCAATTTGATTTTTTTTTAAAGAACTATGACTATATAAATTATTATGGGTATATATTAGGTTTTAATTTAAATTTAGATTAAGATTTATTTAAGTTGTAATTTGGATTAAATTAAGATTTAGTTAGGATTAAGTTAGGAGTTAATATGGAAAAAAATTCTTGGATGGGAAATGATTTCCTGTCCGTGGTATAATAAAAAATTTCCTCAGATGGGAAATGATTCTTCGTCCGACACAGTTTTAAACTGACAATTTTATTTTGTGTGGGACGAGACATCATCTATCGTCTGGAAAAAAAATTAACTGAAAAACCCAAATTTTGGGTTTAGATGATTAGAGTCGAAACCCAAATTTCCTATTCCTATATGCCAAATACCCAAATTTTGGGTTTGAACGACTGCAGATGCTTCAAGAGCATTTGTAGTCATTGAAACTCAAAATTTTCAAATTTGCTAATTAGAAATAGGAATTTTGAGTTCAAGCTGCAGTCGTTTGAACTCAAAATTTGAGTTTATTTTTAAAAAAATTGCACGGACGGGAGATGATTTCCCGTCCGAAATTTTTTATAAATAAAAATGCACGGATGGGAGATGAAATCCCATCTGAAAGTTTCTTATAATTAATAATCATAATTAAATTTAAAATTAATCTTAATTACATCTTAATCTATAATTAAATATTAATTAAATCCTAAAATTTACCCATAATAAATGTTATAGGCCTAGTTCTATGAAAAACTATTTTGCAAATTGAGAAGAAAAGGAATCGGAGGGGATTTGAAATCCGGTCCAATCCCAATTTTTTTTTTTCTAGATGACAAATTATTCATCGTCCGATACTTTTAAAAAAAAATTGTGGACGAAAAATCATTTATCATCTGATACTTAAAAAATAAAAATTGAGGGATGAAATTTCATTTAACGTCCGATCATTTTCTCAGAAAAATTTGTGCACGGACGAAACTTGATCTTCCGATTGTTATATCATAGCAGTGTATCAATTCAGATCCAATACGCTTTCTTTGAACTCCCGATAACTTCTTTCCACTCTTCAATTATATGTAATACTATTAATCATCTCTAGAATATTATCAGAATTTTCTATCATCCACAAATATTGAGTGTGTGCTTCTACTTGCTAATTAGAATACAAATCTTTATTGCATATCTTCAATGCAAAGAACGATTAAGTATAATTCTTGATTGTTATGATTGAATCTTTAATTGGACTTGTTAAACTATTTCATATCTTGAAAATCCACCAAACCAATTAATAGTTTAATTCCTGACTTAATCTGTATTAAATGTTGGTAAACTTAATCTTTTAAAATTCTTAAAAATTCTCTACATAGGGTTAAGTTGTTGGTGCATGCCTTAGAGGACAGTTGTGTATTTACATTACTAGTTTACATTGTATCTTGATATTTATTTCATATATGAGGCATTTTATTTATTGTGTTGTTTATTGTGATTAAATGAACATAATAAAGTCCTTAGAATAGTAGGTTCAATACCATGGGATATCAAGTGCATAACTTGATTGTGAGATCCAATTGGTTGTAATCAGAATACTGTTCTTAAATGTTCCTAGTCAACTATTATTGTGAATTAGGATAACAATAATATATAGAGACTAATATGTGCGTAGACTGATGACCATATCTCACGGGTCATGGATATGAGATATCAATTTTTCACATAGGTACATATTAGAGTAATAATGTACTGGATTGACCCACCATGAGAACGCTGCATGGATTGTTTCGTGAGTGTCATAAGCGGTTTGCGCAGTGACCATAGTGTATGTAGTCCTTAGACTTGAAGTCATTACGGTTCTCTACATGACAAGTTATATGTTTTAATGTCGTCCATCGTTGCTTATAATACGGCGATTATAAAGTCGACTATTGGATATACTACAAATCATGCGGTGGGATGTGAGTGACTTAAATAAGATTTGTCCCTCTTACATAACATGAGTGATATATATAAGTCCCTTGATTGAGTGAAACTGCAAAATGTATGTCCGTGCTCAAATGAGTCAATATGAGTAGGGATGGCATCCGAGTCGGGTCAGCCCGTGACCCACCCAATTCGACCCGACCCGCCTTGGTCCGGTTCGGGTTCGGGCCGGACCCGTTATCCCAACCGAGTCAACTCGGGTCAGAAAATTTTTAATACCAACCCGCTCAACCCGACCCGTCAACCCGCAAACTCGTTCAAACCCGCCCGAATCTGACCCGTGACTCGCGGGTTTGTGGATTCGACCCATTTGATTTTTTTTTTGATTTTTAAAAATATTTTTTTGTGTGCCAAATATATGTATATATGTGTATACATATATTGAAAATATATATGTATATATAGGCATATATGCATATAGATCTACTCTAAAATTTATCAAAATTTTAGAAAAATGAGGGTGGACATCAAAATTAATTGATTACTACCCACTACTCTATTAGACAACCCCCACCCTAGCTATTTATAGACAACTCCACATTCTCACATCTCTCATCTCACCAATGTGGGACTAAAAAATTTCAAAAGTTTAAAATCCAAATATATTTAGTCCCACATTGGTGAGATGAGAGGAGTGAGAAGATAGGTTGGTTATAAATAGCTAGGGTGGGATGGGCTAATTGAGTAGTGGGCTATAAATAGCTAGTGAACAATTAATTTTGTTGTTCACACCCATTAATAAAATGTACAAATTTTTATTTTTTGAAGTTAAAAAAAATTAAAAAATATTTTAAATAGCCGGGCCAACCCGTGACCCGACCCGACCCGGGTTGGACCCGAATGGGTTCACGGGTTAGGCGGGTCGGCATTTTGCAAAACCAACCCGGCCCGGGCCGGCTTGGTTAACATTCGGACCCGATCCGAACTCGCCCTACTCGGGTTCCAACCCGGACGGATTCGACCTGACCCGGCCCAGTCGACCCGTTTGCCAACTCTAAATAGTAAATATGAGATATTGTGCTCATTTGTTTTAGTAAGTCTACTTGGACATCAAGAAACCAAAGATTGAACTATACAATGGTGACACGCTTTATGCCTTGGGTCAATTAAGATATCTGGACAAAAGGACTAGACTACATGGTAACAGTGGTCATGGATAGGTTATGTCTAATCACCGACATTCCCGTTACTTGAGTAACAGTGATGTATTGCTAGATACTGCTCGCTGTTTGTAATACTAGAATATGATTTTAGTATTACTATCAACGTAATGAGAATCTACAGGGTCACACACTTAGAATGTATCGAAATTGAGATTTAAATTTATAAGATGAATTTAATTGGGGATTCAAGTAAGACTTGGACTCCTGACATTGGTTGGACATTTAATTAGATTAAATGGGCTGACTACAGTTCAAAGACCCACACGCGAATCTAAACCAGGTAAGATTGTGAGTCCAATAGCCTCATTACTCTCTTAGGGTTGATTTTTCTGCACCTATATATATGATACATACCTGTGGAAAAGTGACACATGAGAAAAAACCTAGCCGTCACAGAAATTGTGAGAGAGAGAGAGAGATATCGTGAGGAACATCCCCTTCCCATAGCTAGCACCGCAGCGTGAGGGAAATCTTTATTTGATCCGTTCGTGTGGATACCATAGAGGCACTGCAATATTATAGTGCTGTGATCGGCATACTGCGGAAATAGCAGATCCATCTTTAAGGTATAACTTCTAAACACGATTTATGGTTTTCGCATAAATCCATGGGATATTTTTTTTGTAATTTTTCCGCTGTGTATTTAATCTGAGATTGCCCTCGAAACCTAACATAAGTTTACATCACAAAATTGTGCGGTTTGTGTGTTTGTTTTGGTATATTTGCGTGAGTGTTTGTATTGATCGGTTATCTACTTCTCCGCAACCCCTTTCGCAGTGGGCTAAATTCCTATCAACTGGTATAAAGCAAAGGTTGTTGTAGTTCCTTGGTGAAGATGACATATCAGAGTTTCATGAAGATCAAGCAGTTCCACGGTATGATTAACTTTAATATTTGGAAGGTAGACATGCACAACGCATTGGTTCAACAGGGCTTGGATCTAATCCTAGAAAGAGATAAAGTGAGACCGATCAGCATGAAGCATGAGAAGTGGGAGCAGATTTGTTCAAAAGCATTGAGTTTAATCTGGCTGTCATTGAAGAATGACGTTAGGTGCAGTGAAAGCACAGCGAGTTTGTGGGCAAGATTCGGAAATGACTACTTGGAATTGTTGTCACATGACCAGATGTACTGCAAGAGAAAACTATTTCGTTTCTCAAAGAGGGAAGATACCTCTCTTTAAAATCATATACAAGAATTCGATATAGAGTTATCTGAATTGAGGGTAATGAACGTAGATGATCTCAGAGAAGAGGCTTTCAATTTGATATATTCACTGTCAGATTCAAACAGGCATTTGATAACCACCATGCTAGGCGAAAAATTTGTCAAGGAGATGTTTTCAGTAGCTAGTGTGATCATAGGCTTAAAAAATGATCAACTTAGGAATAATAGTACGAAATAGGTGTGTACTTCTATGAGTTGCTTGGCAGTGGATAGTACTTCAACTGGAGAGAAAGTGCGCGTAAGTGTGGGGTCTGTATTGCAGAGAAATTGAGCATTATATGGGAGACTGTTGCAAGTGATTGAATCATAATTGCGCCAACATAACCAGTGCTGCTGAATTAGGTGATAACTTAGTATGTATTCTTGTTTCAAGTTCTTTAGATGTGAATTCTGGCTAGTTTCTTTAATTCAGGTAGTTCTTCTCATATTTGCTTCGAGAGGGGAATGTTTTCTTCTTACAAGTCTACAATAGGTCATTGTGTGAGAATTGTGGTTGGTGAGATTTGTGACGTAGTGGATGAGAGAACAATTAAGATGGAGATCTCAAACGGAAAGGGGCACACTCTAAGAAGATTATGTATATTCCTTTGTTGAAACGAAACCTGATATCCTTGGAAACACCGGAAGCACGGGGATGCAGGTACACAACTCGAGGTGGAGTTTTACTGTTTTGGGAAGGTCTTCGTAAGGTGATGAGGGGAAAGAGGGGGTATTGGGCATAATCAGCACAACCTACCAGCTTAGTGGGAATAGAAAATCTTGGTCGAGTGTTTCTAAGCCTTGTGTTTCTAAAGCATTATTTAGTTTGCCGCCACTAGAACTACCAAAGCGAGACCGCGATGCTCGAATATCATCGGGAGATGGAGAGTGCCTCGGGGTAGGTGGAGTTCGTGCGAAGGGTGGTGTATTCATGTTGACGCTTTCTGGGGTATGCCCTTGAAGGAGGCATACGATTGGAGAAATAATAGGTGGAGGTAGATTTGACCAGCAGAATAAGCCACTGAACTGAGTTATTTGCAAGAGAAAAAAGAAAAAGTCTCGAGGCAATTAATCACACAGGTGTGGAAGCATGGGTATGCAATCCAAAGTAGAAATTTTTGGGTTTATATCTTGTATACTAGGTTCAATGCGAAGAGAAGAAAGTGAAGCAAGAAGAGTATAAGAAGTAAATATTGGAAGAAGAAGAAGGGAGCAACAACAACATAAAAAGGAAAAAGCAGGTTGTAGTCGACTGCATAAAACAGCAGTCGACCGCAACATCTTTGGTGAGCTCTCTGACATGGGAAGTCCAAAGCAGTCGACCACAAGCGATGAGTGATGCTATTTTTGGCTGATTCTTGGAGAATTGTTTAAAGCCCAACTTCCTGTCCAAGTTAGATCATACGACCCTTATCGTATAACTATCTCTTCAGATTATATCAGACAGTTTCAAGACTACAACATTAGGTTTCTCAAGATATCTATATAATATTGTAATGGCCTCCGTTGAGAGGTGTGTCAAAAGTATCAAGTACTTCATGTGAGAGTTTCATTGTAAACAACAAGTATCTTCTAGTGAGACTTGAAAGACAGATAAGTTCTTAGAGATAGTGATTGTAACTCTTGTTTCTTCTCTAGTTGAATAATATCTTAGGTTATTTCTTTCCCGGATTAGGTTTGTCCGAATCGAAACAAAATTGTGTACTTTGTGTGTTTGGTTTGGTCTACTTGCTTGATTATTTGAATTAATCGGTTATCGACTTCTCCTCAACCCTTGTCGCTGCGGGCTAAATTCCTAACAAGCCAAACAAGTTAAGCATCTAAAAGCTTTTGGTAGAATGAATGATAGCGAATGATAAATAGGCCAGCTGAAGGCATAGTGGTCTTGTTCTTCTTAGCCACCTATTAAAGTTTGATACCATAATTAAAAGCATTCAACACTTGGGATCAAACCAATTCTCATCAAGTTTTAAAGGAAATACCAAGTGTAATACCCCTAGATTTAATACCTCTAGATTTATATAATCTCATACTGGTTAGGAAGTGGGGTATGAGTTATTATATATTAGACTGCCTATGATCCAAGAGTACGTATAAAGCTATAGCACTTTTGGTGAGGTTATGCCCCCTATGATGAGGCCGTGGTTAGGTGATATATGCACGAGGTGAGATTGTTAGGACCGTATAGGAAGACGATTTGCAAATATTAGACGCGTGCGGAGCATAGTACGCTAGTTAGGCCTCCAAATCATGCTCAAGATCGGCGGACCCGGGGCGTTACAAATTTGATATCAGAGCCGACTTTCTAACACTGATAATGAGTAACACATCGGCTAGAAATGAAGATTCTGGATTAAAGCACGAGTCTGAACTTAGCTAGAACTTAGCTGGGACATGTATTAGTTGTATGGTTAGAATGAGAACAAATTGCACAAATTTCTTTTGGTTGGTTTTTTATGCCACCCAACGTTGAAATTGCATTAACAAGCATATCAATCTTTTTGTTCATAATTTCCATTTCTAATTGCATGCTATTATCACTAGAAATTTCGTAAACTCCCTGTTTTTTCGAAAGGCCCCTTCCCCTTGTTAAGAATTGTTGTGAGTTCTCGCTGAGTTCTTCAAATAGCTCGATGGCCTCCTCACCACTCTTCCTCGTCAAGATTCCATTGCAAGCTAAATCTACAATTGCTTTGTTAGTGTCATTTAAACCTTCATAAAATGCTTGTACCTGATCATCCTTGGGTATGTTGTGCGTAGGACACTTGAGAAGTTTGTTCTTAAAGTCCTTCCATGCTTCGAAGAATAAATCGCCATCTTTTTGTTAGAAGAGTTGAATCTCTCTTTTTAGTTGTTTGGTTTTCTGAGCTGGAAAGAATTCCTTCAAGAATTTTGTTGCTAATTGCTCCCATGATTGAATTGATCCTGGTTCCAAAGAATTATACCACAATTTAGCATTAAGTTTTAATGAGAATGGAAACAAAATTAACCTGATTTGTTCAGGGGTAAGTCCTTGGGCACTTTGTGTTCTGCAAAGATCAAAGAAATCTTGCAAATGGAGATGAGGATCCTCGTCTAATCTGCCACTAAAGTGGGGAACCATGCTGAGTAATTGAGGTGATAAGTGCATATTCCCTGTGACACTAGGTTGATAAGCTATGCAAGAAGGTTGCTCAATATTCTTAGGAGTGAATTTTTCTTGCATTGGTACTCGATTTGGTACTTCCTCACCCATTGTTGCTTTTGGAATAATTCGCTGTACAGTCGACTGATCCTTGGAGACATTCGACCGATCTGAATCTGTGCAGAGTGTAACCTAAAAGAAAATATAATAAAAGAAAAAAAAAGATTTTTATTGATTTGGAAGTTAAAATACAAAACAATCCCTGGCAACGGCGCCAAAAACTTGTTGTGCAGTCTCAGCTATCTAAATAAACAGATAAACTAGACACAAATTAAAACCTCGCAAGTGTACGAATCGTTTATAGAAGTGTAGTGAAAAGCAAGGGTCGATCCCACAGAGATTGTAGTATTTAACTCACTAATCAATAAAATAGAAATAAAAATCATAAAGTTTTGTTCTAAAAGTCTATTTGAAAGGAAATGAAAAGACTAAAATCTAGATCAAGTAGAATCACAATTTGAATCACAAATATCTATTAAAATAGTTGGGCACGATCTCCACCTATAGTCACGAATGCTAAATTACCTTCTACACTGCTCTAATCACTCATGTTTGTTCCTTTAAGGGCATGGTATCTACTCCTTAAAGTTAAGATTTCCCTAGGCCAAGAATTAGGCATGGTATCTACTCTAATTCGTTTCTTTCCTTAAGTATTTAGCATGGTATCTACTAAGTTGCACTTGAAGAAAGCATAGGAACAGCGGAAATGAACAAACACTCAAAGCTCTAGAAGTTGGTATCAAATCTAGATCCTTAAGGTTGATTAAACCAAGAACCCCTAAAGATTCCTATGTTACAAGTATGAGCACGAGATATGGGTCATCTCTATACTTGATGCAGTTTGTTTTTGGTCGCAGTGTGGATGCACCAGGTGCGAGTTCGGACTCGATTTGTAACGAGGGAAGAGTGCGGTACGGACGGTAGGCGAGGGGCTCGCTTCGGCGCTTGAGGATCGGCTCGGAATGCCTCGCCTCGAGTACCTACAGACGGTCTTGGAACACCGAGTTTTATCCCGGTGGCGGACTCTCCGACGATCTAGTCAGTCTCTGTGAGAGTGTAGCAGTAACTAGGAGAATTTAAGTGGCAAGGATTGATTACCTGAAAAGGTGGGTGAGGGTCTGGTATTTATAGGGAATTCTAACAGGGTTTGGATCCGCTTGGGGGCCGGGTCTGAACCCGAAAGCCCATGGGCCTAACGTGGCAGGAGGCCCAGGGGGTTTAGGGCTGACGTGACAGTACCAAGAGTGGTATAGGGCTGACGTGGCAAAGCCTTTGGTGGTATTTGGAGTTGACATGGCTGATCATGGGGCTCCTGTGCCTCTGGGAGAATCGGATGGCCTAGGTTGTGCCAGGTCATCTTCATTCTTTACTAGGCTGGGTGGACGGCCCGTGGGGCTGTCATGGATCGGAGGCTGAGGGCCATCGAGACTCGTCGGATATGAGGAGACCAGGTCTGTGGGGGTGAACTTGGGGCTCGGTGCCGACCCTGCAGTGGTTCGAAGCCGAGCCAGATTGCTGTTTTTCTCATTTTTGAGCGAGAGCTGTACTGGGTCCTGGTTGGGCCCCAGGCCATTTTTACCCTACCACACAAGCCCCCCACTCCTGCGGGGGTGCGGGAGTTAGCCGTGGAGGAGTGTTTATGGTCGTGGAAATGGGATGGCGAATCGCTGGGCCTTCCTGAGAAGATTACTCTGGTGCTAGACCGAACCTCGAGCTTGCGAGGGATTATGGGTCGGCAAGGATGATGGCGAGCCGTTGTGTCTTCCTGAGAAGAGTACCCTGGTGCGGGACCGAACCTCGCGCTGGCAAGGGATTATGGGCCGGCAAGAGTGATGGCGAGCCGTTGTGTCTTCCGGAGAAGAGTACCCTGGTGCGGGACCGAACCTCGAGCTGGCGAGGGATTATGGGCCGGCAAGGGTGATGGCGAGCCGTTGTGTCTTCCGGAGAAGAGTACCCTGGTGCGGAACCGAACCTCGCGCTGGCGAGGGATTATGGGTCGGTAAGGGTGATGGCAAGCCTTTGTGTCTTCCTGAGAAGAGTACCCTGGTGCGAGACCGAACCTCGAGCTGGCGAGGGATTATGGGCCGGCAAGGGTGATGGCGAGCCGTTGTGTCTTCCGAAGAAGAGTACCCTGGTGCGAGACCGAACCTCGCACTGGCGAGGGATTATGGGTCGGCAAGGGTGATGGCGAGCCTTTGTGTCTTCCTAGATGCGAGACCGAACCTCGAGCTGGTGAGGGATTATGGGCCGGCAAGGGTGATGGCGAGCCGTTGTGTCTTCCGGAGAAGAGTACCCTGGTGCGAGACCGAACCTCACGCTGGCGAGGGATTATGGGTCGGCAAGGGTGATGGCGAGCCTTTGAGTCTTCCTGAGAAGAGTACCCTGGTGCGAGACCGAACCTCGAGCTGGCGAGGAATTATGGACCGGCAAGGATGATGGCGAGCCGTTGTGTCTTCCGGAGAAGAGTACCCTGGTGCGAGACCGAACCTCGCGCTGGCGAGGGATTATGGGTCGGCAAGGGTGATGGCGAGCCTTTGAGTCTTCCTGAGAAGAGTACCCTGGTGCGAGACCGAACCTCGAGCTGGCGAGGGATTATGGGCCGACAAGGGTGATGGCGAGCCGTTGTGTCTTCCGGAGAAGAGTACCCTGGTGCGAGACCGAACCTCACGCTGGCGAGGGATTATGGGTCGGCAAGGGTGATGGCGAGCCTTTGAGTCTTCGTGAGAAGAGTACCCTAGTGTGAGACTGAATCTCGAGTTGGCGAGGGATTATAGGCCGGCAAGGGTGATGACGAGCCGTTGTGTCTTCTGGAGAAGAGTACCCTGGTGCCAGACCGAACCTCGCGCTGGCGAGGGATTATGGGTCGGCAAGGGTGATGGCAAGCCTTTGTGTCTTCCTGAGAAGAGTATCCTAGTGCGAGACCGAACCTCGAGCTGGCAAAGGATTATGGGTCGGCAAGGGTGATGGCGAACCGTTGTGCCTTAGATGGATTAAGCGGGGCGGTCTGCTGTCTTTGCGGAGCATTGAAGGCGCTCCGGGATCTGTGCAGGTGTTCCAATTTCCTAGGGACATTAATGGCGCCGCCTAATAAATGCACGGCGCTTAGGCTTCCGTCGTTTGGCTTTCCCGATGTTATAACGGCAGGTCTATGGGGGAGGCTATAAATACCCCTCTCCCCTTAGCAGGTTTGATCACACCAAGGGTGGCCCACTGGCCATCAGAGGTGTCTGCTTCGGCGGACGTCTGTCTCTTGCAAAATTTTAACCCTGAGGACCTCGGACTGGTGGTGACTTTGCCGTCTGGATCCTTTTTCGGGTCGGACGGCCCTGACACGGCTGTTCGCCCGAGAAAGATCCAGACGGGAGGGGTATCAACCGAATGCCGAACCTGGGGCTGAGGAGCCTCGGATAGATTGGTCATCTCCGACCTCTGTCTTTCTTCTGGTGCTGACGGCTCCCGTTGGTCTGTCAGCCCAAGGAAGTTAGAGGTTGGAGGTGGGCCGATCTGTCTTCCGATAGGGTTCCAGGCGATGGTGGCTTTTCTCCCACCCTCGAACTGTTCGGGGTTTCAGCTACCGAGGCCGTAAGCCCCGAGCTGCTCGCGAGTAAGAGAGGAGCCGACCGAGCCCTGGAGCCCGGGGCGCCGGCGATGGTGGCTTTTCTCCCACCCGGGAACAATTTGGGGTTTCGGCTGCCGAGGCCGTAAGCCCCGAGTTGTTCGCGGGTGAGAGGGGAGCCGACCGAACCCTGGAGCCTTAAATCTTTAATAAAAATTTTCACTGATGCGGGGTGTCCGGATCCGGACCGACCCCTGTGCCTGGAGTTCAGCCTGATGCTGGATGACGTCAGCCACGTGTGCCTCAGGGTGACGTGGCGCGATTCTATAGGTGGCAGTGGCGCGCCTTTTGAGGAATAGTTAATGCAGAACTCGAGGCGTCTCCTCTCTCTCTATAAATATCCGCCCCCCTCCTTTATTCTGCTCATTGCTCTCCTGCTGTCTTTTTAAAAAAGAAATCAAACACTTCAACGCTCGGCTTTGACTGTTTTAGCGGCACAGGCTCGCCAGTCCGAGGCACTCAAAAGGTGAGTTTGTAAGTTTCTTTTGTTAGGCACAGATGGATAGGGCTCAGTCTGGCTCGTCAGCGTCGACGTCGAAGGGGGAAGTGAAACCCGCCTCAAAATCGACTTCGTAGGAGGAGCCCGTGCTCGAGGGGGAGTCTGTACATAATGTGGAGCCTTCCGACTCGACTTCGTGGGAGGAGCCGGTAGGCGAGGAGGAGCCGGTGTATAATGTGAGGCCGTTACACTCTCGGAAACCCTTCGTGGTCGAGAGCAGCGAATCTGAGGAGGCGAGCGATAGTTCGGACGAAGTCCAGGTTCCAGAGTTGGCTTCCGAAGAGGAGGGTGGCCCAGAGGAGGGTGAAGTCGAAGGGGCTCTGATAGGAGGTGCGGGGGGGAGATCCACAGGTCAGGGTGTGGGTTCGAGCTCCGCTCCGACCGGTCTGAGGCGATTATCTACCCCCTCGCCGGAAGGAGCCAAGAAGAAGAGGGCTCCGAAGAAGAAGGGGTCGAGGGCCGGTGGCTCGAGTCAGGCGCCTATTTATCGTAACTTGAGGACAGGGTCGCCCGTACAACCGAAGTCGTTCCGTCGGTACCCTGACGACCTTTCTGATAAGGAGCTTTTTGGGGTCCAGCCGTCGTCGCCGAGCCGGAAGAGAGTGAAGATGGACACACTTCCGACCGTTCTGGAGGCAGGTGACTTGGAGGCTTTGCAGCTGGCGTACCACATAGGGTCCAGCTACGAGCTCATGTTGCCGAATTCTACTCTGCGCCCGACCGACCCCCTGAGTGCTTGGTACTGTGTCTTCCCAGTGGACGCCTTCATCTCTGGGCTGAGGCTTCCGGTTCATCCGTTTGTTCGGGAGGTGTTGAATTGGGCATCCCTGGCGCCGATACAGTATGGGCCGAACTCCTGGAAGCAGATCATCTGCTTCGTGTTGTTATGCGAGGAGCAGAGGGTACTCCTCCGGCTGAATGTGTTCCGAGCGATGTTGATGATCAGCTCGTCAGGGGAGTCAGAGGGAGTCTATTATATCTCGCCTCGGAGCAAGGGGAAGGTCGTCCACGGTCACCCGGACTCCATTAAGGATTGGAAGAAGAAATATTTGGTGATCCGGAGCGAGGAGCCTTGGGACATCCCTACTCAATGGAATCATTCTAAGCCGAGCTTCAAAGCGCCGAGGCCAAGGGACATGTTGGCCGAGGAATGGGGGTTCGTTGAGCGCCTTCATCTGTCGTACAGTATCAGTTGGCCGAAGGTGACGGAGGGTCACCTAGCGAACGTCGGACTGAGCCCAGCCGTGCTCTGTATGTAGTTGTTCCTTTTCTCTCGGTCTTGTTGTTCTTTTGTGCTCATTGTTCTTAATGGATTTTTTCACAGGTATGGATCCCGAATCGATTAAGGCAAAGAGGCTCGCCATGAAGAAGGAGAAGATCGAGAAGAAGGGGGATGCGATGAAGATGAGGGGGTCGTCCCAGGTGGTCTCCGAGGCCCCAGTTCAGCTGAGGGCCAAAAGGACTCGCTCGGAGACGGGCAAGGACGTGGCGGTTCAGGGGGGGCGGGATCAGGGCAAGGCCGCTGACCTTGATAAGGGGAAGGGTCCCCTGGTGGAAGCAGAGGTAGAGGAGAGGTTGCGGCGACCGTGGGTGCCGGCTTGGTCGATCCGCGAGGGTGACTGCTTGACCCGAGGGCGCCAGGCTGTCGAGGTGGCGGCTAAGCTGGCGACCCCTCGGGACCGTGCAGAGATGAACGCCGAGGGCCTGGAGGATGCGTACACGCGCCTCGCGCAGGCTAATGTTCTGGTAAGTCTGCCAACCCCACTTGCCTTGTGAAATGTTTGTAAAGAGGTTTTCTCAGTAGTGCTTGGTTGCTGCAGGCGACCGTGTAGGGGGCCCACATGAGGGGCCTTTATGAGGCGGCCTTGAAGCGGGAGCGAGACCGGGCTGATAAGGCCGTGCAGGAGATGAAGGAGATGAAGATAGAACTCGATGGCTCTCACAAGAGGGAGCAGGAGATGAAGACGGCCTTCGACAAGGAGAAGGGGGAATGGGCTAAGAAGATGGCGGCTCAGAAGAAGAGGTTCGCCAAGGAGAAGGATGAGTTGACGAATGCGGGTCAGATGATGGTGATCAAGGTCCAGGACGAGTGTTATGCGAAGGCCCTCAGTCATGTGAGGCACTTCTACCCGACCGTCGACCTGTCCAACTTCGAGTATGACATGGAGGTCGAGGGGACACCGAAGACCCCTAATGAAGAAGGGCCCGTTGATGACCCGGCTGCCGACCCCCCTGTGAACCCGGCCGATGCTGAGGTGGGAAAACAAGTTGTATAGCTTTGTCTTTCTTTTTTCCATCTCTCGATTGTATTTGCCTTCCGCGGACTGGCCACCGCATTTTTTGTATGAAGTACTTTCATTTATAAAGGAAGATTTTTGACTGGCCAAGTGTTTTGACCTCAGATATTTCCGAACCATTTTTGCCGATACGTTTTGAGTTGGCTGGTTCTCTTGTAGGTTGCGGCTCCTCTTCCTGAGGTGGACCCCCGTCGTTCTGACGTGGCGTGGCTCCGGAGCAAGGTTGAGGCCCTGGAGGCCACGTTGGTTCGCTACCGAAAGGGGGCTCGTGACACTGATGCGGCCTTTAATTATTATCGGAATAAGTCTGAGGCTTTAAGTGAGGAGGCGAGCCGGCTACGGAGGGCGATGGTGGATCGGGACCTCGACAGTGTCGGTCTTGGATATACCATATCGAGTGCATCGGTGCAGAGGCCCTCCTCTGAGAGGCTACTTCGCGATGTCATTGTGGAGAAGGAGATGGAGATACACCGTTATAAGACGATGCTAGGTGTCTCGGCGTCCTCCTTGGTGGGTCGGCGAGCGGAGGGGGTTCCCTCTGCGTTGCTGCTGCTGGAGCGTGTGCGACCAGTTGATGCCCAGAGCTCTGTGGCTGGTGTGTCGACCGTGGCTGAGCCTAAGGACCATCATGACGAGGAGAGGGCTCCTAGTCGTTCGATTGGAGTGGTCCCGCCGTTCGTCGGACCCGAGGGGCCTTAAGATGGCGGTTTCCTTCAATTTGTGATGAGTGATGTGGTCCTGTAACGGTCTTTGTTTGTTTTCTCAGAACCAAATAAAGGAGTATGGATAAAGAATTCTTTTCCTTCTTTGCTCTGTTTAGTAGTGTAGTGAATGGTGGCGGAGGCGAGGTTCGGCTCCGTCAATCCGTGAGGGATCGACGCGGGGCATTAGGAAGACTCCCTGGTCTGACGCGGGGTCGGACCTACCGAGACGTTGGGGACGATACCAGAGTGAGGACTCGGGTGCCGATCCCATTGTCCGGTGTTAGGTCGGTGCTGCCGAGGCATTTGGAGTTTGTCAAAAAGAGATTTCTTTCATACAAGATAGGGAGGGTCGCTGAAGCGGCCCTTTACACATGAAAGCTTACAAAAGACTTTATTTACATTAGCCAAGCTAGAACCTATGTTCGCTCTTCCAGGAACTTTATTAGGTGCTCGGCGTTCCAGGGTCGGCTGATGAGCCGGCCGTCCATATCTGCCAGTCGATATGTACCAGGGCGTACAGCCTCGACTACACGGTATGGGCCTTCCCAGTTGGGAGCCAATTTCCTCTTCTTGGTTGGATCGGAGACGGACAGTTTTCGTAACACGAGGTCCCCCGCCTTGATGTTTGTGGGGCGGACCTTCTTGTTGTAAAACTTCTCGATCCGTTACTGGTAGATGCTTCTTCGGATTGAAGACTTCTCTCTGACCTCGGCGACGAGGTCCAGGTTGGCCCTCAAGCCGGATGAATTGTCAGCTTCGTCGAAGGCCATGATACGGGGAGAGGGCAGGCCGACCTCGACGGGGATGACTGCTTCTGTCCCATAGGTCAGACTGAACGGCGTCTCCCCCGTGGGGATCCTCTTGGTGGTTCGGTACGCCCATAGCACGCTAGGCAGTTCTTCGACGCAAAGCCCTTTGGGGGAACTGTCGAGGCACTTTTTGAGGCTGTCGAGGATTTGCCTGTTCGCGTTCTCCGCTTGGCCATTGGACTGAGGGTGGCAAATAACGGAGAAACGTTGTTGGATGCCGATGTCCGTGCAGAAAGTTTGGAAGTTCCGACCTTGGAATTGGGTTCCGTTGTCCGTGACGAGGACCTGAGGGATTCCGAACCGGCAAATGATGTTCTTCCAAAAGAATTGCTGTACTTGGCGCTCGGTGATGCTGGACAGAGGCTCGGCTTCGAGCCACTTGGTGAAGTAGTCGATGGCGACTATCAAGAATTTCTTTTGCCCTACCGCTACGGGGAAGGGGCCCACAAGGTCCATGCCCCACATGGCGAATGGGGTAGGACTAGCCAGGGATCGGAGATTGGCTTGAGGAAGCCTCTTGATAGGGGAGAACCTTTGGCACGGGCCGCATCTCTTGACTAGGTCTTGCGAGTCTTGGAGCATGGTCGGCCAATAGTACCCCTGATTTAGGGCCTTCCGAGCGAGCGTCCTGCTCCCCATGTGGCATCTACCGATCCCTTCATGAAGATCTCTTAGCGCGTAGCCGACCTCGTCGCTGGTGAGACAGCGGAGGTATGGCTTGCCGTCGGCCAAGGTGTATGAGCGTTTGAAGAGGATGTCATCAATCATGACGAACCTTTCAGCTCGGACCCTGACTCGTTTGGCTTCGGCTCGGTCTTCAGGAAGCTCGACATTGACTAAGAATCTCTGGATGGGAGTGGTCCAATCGTCTAGACTGGCACCGTCTTGGACACACATTGCCTCCTGGTCTTGATCGTTGATACTTGGCTTTAGGAGGATTTCTATGAGTACAGTTTGGTCGAGACCCTCGAAGGAGGAAGAGGTGAGCTTTGACAACGCGTCTGCTTGAGCGTTCTGCTCCCTAGGGACTCGAATGACTGCAGAGTGGCAGAAGGACGCTAGGAGACGTCGGACCACCGCCAAATACTTCACCATGCGATCGTCGCGGGCTTCGTATTCTCCAGTGATCTGATTGACCACGAGCTGAGAATCGCTGAAGGCCCGGATTTGCTCGGCTTCGGCTCGGCGTGCTAGGGTCAATCCGGCGATCATGGCCTCGTATTCCGCCTCGTTGTTAGAGGCCGGAAAGTTGAGGCGGAGGGAGTATTGAAGTAAGAATTGGTCGGGGCCGCGAAGGATGATGCCAGCCCCACTCCCCGTTTCGCATGATGATCCATCGACAAAGACCTCCCAGGTCGGATCCGAGGCCTCGGTGCTGGGCTGCTCGGAGATGGTGCACTCAGTTATGAACTCGGCGAGGGCCTGCCCTTTGATGGCCATCCTCGGCTGGTAGCTGATGTCGAACTGACTCAGCTCAATTGACCACTTGACTAAGCGGCCGGAGTTTTCGGGCTTATGAAGGACAGTCTTCAGTGGCTGGTCGGTCAGTACTTGGACGGAGTGGGCCTGGAAGTAAGGACGAAGCTTCCGGGCTGCCATGACCAGAGCATAGGCCACCTTCTCTATCTTTGCGTACCTCATCTCGGCGGGGAGCAGGACCTTGCTCACATAGTACAATGGTCTCTGGACTCCATCTTCCTCTCGGACGAGGACGGCGCTGAGGGCGCGTCCGAGGCGGACAGGTAGAGCCATAATGGTTCGCCCGGCTCGGGCTTGCTGAGGAGAGGAGGGTTGGTGAGGTACTACTTCAGCTGTTCGAAGGCTTCTTGTTGATGGGTACCCCACTCGAAGCCCCCTTTTCCGCGTAGAGCCTTGAAGAAGGGGAGAGACTTCTCCCCTGACTTGGAGAGGAAACGGCCAATTGCAGCCAACCGGCCTGTGAGCCTCTGAACCTCTTTGACATTTCGGGGTGGGGCCATGTCAATAATAGCTTGGATTTTCTCGGGGTTTGCCTCGATGCCGCGCTGGCTGACGATGAACCCCAGGAATTTTCCAGTGGAGATGCCGAAGGCGCATTTAGCCGGGTTGAGCCTCATATTGTGATGCCGGAGGACTCCGAAGGCTTCCTCGAGGTCGGCGACGTGGTTCGGCCCGGCCCGGCTCTTGACGAGCATGTCGTCGACATAGATTTCCACGTTGCGGCCGATCAGGTCTTTGAAGATTCTGTTGACGAGCCATTGGTATGTGGCTCCGGCGTTCTTTATCCCGAAGGGCATAATGCGGTAGCCGAAAAGACCCTGGTCGGTGACGAACGAGGTCTTGGAGATGTCCGGTGGAAACATCCGGATCTGATTGTACCCTGAGAATGCGTCCATGAAGGACAGTAGCTCATGCCCCGAGGTTGCGTCGATTAAGGCGTCGATGCAGGGGAGGGGGAAAGGATCTTTCGGACATGCTTTATTTAGATCCGTGAAGTCGATACAGATCCCAGCCCCCTGTTGCCTTCTTAACCATGACGACATTGGCCAACCACTCGGGGTAGCTGACCTCCTGAATAAATCGAGCCGACAAGAGTTTGTCGACCTCTGCCTTCACAATTTGCTGCCTCTCCGGTGCGACTTTGCGTCTCTTTTGGACGACCGGCTTAGAGTCTGGGATGATGCTCAGCCAATGCATAATCAAGTCTTCGAAGATCCCGGGCATGTCGGAGGGCTTCCAGGCGAAGAGATCAACGTTGCGGCGGATGCAGGCGATTATGCCTGGCTTCAAGTCCTCGGGGAGCGAGCGGCTCACCCGGAACCACTTTGATTCATCTTCGGCACCGAACGGGACCTCCTCCAGCTCATCGACAGGCTCTGGGGCGGGACCGTCCCTCTCGGGTTCGAGCTCAACGGCGTCGAGGGGGAACACACCCCCTCCGACGGCGGTCATGTAGCACGACCGTGCTGCTTCCTGGCTACCTCGGACTATGCTGACCCCTTGCGGGGTGGGAAATTTAAGCTTCAGATGGTATGCCGAAGGTACCGCTTGAAGGGAGCATAGTCCGGGTCGGCCGAGTATGGCGTTGTAAGCCGCCTTGACGTTTACCACCATGAAGTCCATGGACTCGGTCCTCTTGACAGGAGCCGATCCCGCAGTGACGTCGAGTGTAACAATCCCTTCTATTACGACAGGGATGCCGAAGAACCCATGCAAAGTGTATCCGGCTGGCTTGAGCTTGCCTCTGGGTAGCTTGAGATTCTCGAAGGCTTCGAGGAAGAGAATATTTACCGAGCTGCCGTTGTCGACGAGAATTCGTCGAACCTCACAATTAGCCATGTGGAGGCTAATGACGAGGGCATCGCAATGAGGGAGGCGAACGTATTCGAGGTCCTCTCCGGAGAAGGAGACAGGCACCGGTTGCAACTTGGGCGAGGGGTTGTCTTGGACAGCATTCACCTCTCGGATGAAGGCTTTTCGGGAAGTATTTGATTCTCCCCCCATTGGCCCTCCGTGGACACAGTGTAAGATGAATGGCATATCCGCGGCACCCTCGAGTTCGGGGTCCCGACGCTGGATGCGGTTCGGAGTAGGGTTCGGAGGCGAAGGCCTCCGGTTCCTAGCATCTCACCGATCCCGTGGGCCTTCTGTGGTGAACTCTCGGAGGTACCCTCGCGAGATGAGTTCCTCAATCTCGTCTTTCAGGGCTCGACATTGGTCGGTTTCGTGCCCATGATCTCTGTGGAAACGGCAGTAGAAGCGCTGATCTCGCTTCTTGTCGTTGTTTGATCGGGGAGGTAGTCGGACAATACCCTTATCCTCGATTTCTAAGAGGATGGCGGACACGTTATGCATCAAGGGAGTGTACCTTTCGAAGCGAGGGACCGGAGGTGCCCTCTTCGCGCCGACTCCTTCCTTTGCTGTTTTCTTGGCAGGTTCGGTTTCATCGACCCTGCGCTTGCCCTTCCCCACGACTTCTTTGTTGCCCTCTGGGTTAAGAGCTTCTTCAGCTCGTATGTACTTCTCGACCCGGTTGAGAAGGTCAGGGAAGTCCAGAGGTGGCTTCTTCGTTAAGGAGACCTTTAGCTGGTTGTGCCGGACATTGTGTCGGAAGGCTGCCGAGGCGACCCCTGCATCGAGGGCAGAGACGGATCTGGCCTCGGTAGTGAACCTCTTGACGAAGTTACGGAGCGACTCCCCCTCCCTCTGACTAAGGTCGAGCAGGGAAGCGCTCATCCTTTCGCTCTTTCGGCTAGTGATGAAGTGGGCCAGGAAGCTGGCTTCCAGCTGGTCGAACGAGAAGATCGAGCCAGGGGAGAGTTTGGAGAACCAATCCCTGGCCGGACCCCGGAGGGTGGCCGGGAAGGCTCGGCATAGCAGGGGATCCGAGGCGCTGTGAATCATCATGAGGGTTTTGAAGCCCTCCATGTGATCAGCTGGATCACCCTCACCGTTGTAAGTTTCAAACTGCGGAGGTCGGAAGTTCCGGGGGATCTCCGCTTCTATGATGTTAACGGAAAATGGAGGTCGAGAAGGTCCACGACCGTGGACTAGATTGGGATTCCTATCGCCGATACGCTCGAGGCGATTCTCCATCTCCAGGAGGCGTCGGAGCACCTCGTCTGTGCGCTCAGGAGGGGGGGTCGGCGCACGAGTGCGACTCCTCCCTTCGCTCATTTGAAGGGGTCGGCTATAAGTCGAGGACCTCGGTGCCCCATGGAGTGCCTCCATGATTTCATCTCTGAAGCTTCTGAATTCGTCCCTGGTGACCGCCCATGGTCGGAAGGGTTGGGTCGGGGCGTAGGAATTCGGCCGATGCGGCTGAGTGCCGACGGCCTGTCTCCTTGCACGGGCCTGGAATGGTTCGGGTCCGAGTTGGAAGCGGTCCCTCCCCTGGCCTGGCTAGCCCTTCTGTTCAGAATGACCCGACGAAGGTCGGGTTCGGCAACATGTGAAGCGCTTCGTTGGGGTCCGGGGTTTCCCCCCGGATTATTAGATGCTTGCCCTCCGTCGAGGGCCCCCTCGGGAGGAGGCCCGTCTGGTCAGGCGGAACGGTCCGATCTTCGGGCTCGGGGAGCCATGGGAGATCGGGTAGAGGGAGAGCGTCGGTGGCGAGGCTCAGACTGTCGTCCGTACCGGATAAAAGATTTCCCACAGACGGCGCCAACCTG
The DNA here is from genome assembly GCA_017893485.1 of Hemerocallis citrina. Taxonomy (NCBI): domain Eukaryota; kingdom Viridiplantae; phylum Streptophyta; class Magnoliopsida; order Asparagales; family Asphodelaceae; genus Hemerocallis; species Hemerocallis citrina. Next base: position 24,748,550 of record CM030358.1, read on the forward strand.
ATGCGGTTTGTTTTTGGTCGCAGTATGGATGCACCAGGTGCGAGTTCGGACTCGATTTGTAACGAGGGAAGAGTGCGGTACGGACGGTGGGCGAGGGGCTCGCTTCGGCGCTTGAGGATCGGCTCGGAATGCCTCGCCTCGAGTACCTGCAGACGGTCCTGGAACACCGGATTTTATCCCGGCGGCGGACCCTCCGACGATCTAGTCAGTCTCTGTGAGAGAGTAGCAGTAACTAGGGGAATTTAAGTGGCATGGATTGATTACCTGAAAAGGTGGGTAAGGGTCTGGTATTTATAGGGAATTCCAACCGGGTTTGGATCCGCTTGGGGGCCGGGTCTGAACCCGAAAGCCCATGGGCCTGACATGGCAGGAGGCCCAGGGGTTTTAGGGCTGACGTGGCAGTACCAAGAGTGGTATAAGGCTGACGTGGCAAAGCCTTTGGTGGTATTTGGAGCTGACATGGCTGATCATGGGGCTCCTGTGCCTCTGGGAGAATCGGATGGCCTAGGTTGTGCCAGGTCATCTTCATTCTTTACCAGGCTGGGTGGACAGCCCGTGGGGATGTCGTGGATCGGAGGCCGAGGGCCATCGAGACTCGTCGGATACGAGGAGACCAGGTCTGTGGGGGTGAACTTGGGGCTCGGTGCCGACCCTGCAGTGGTTCGAAGCCGAGCCAGATTGCTGTTTTTCTCATTTTTGAGCGAGAGCTGTACTGGGTCCTGGTTGGGCCCCAGGCCATTTTTACCCTACCACAATACTCATATAACAGAGTCAATTTTATAATAAGCTAACTTGATAATATCAGGTTCTGCAGATCAGTCGACTGTTGCTAGCTCTCAGTCAACTGATTTGACGAACTTTCTAACAGATGTTGATTCATATTATAATTTTGATCAAGACAACCAGGTTTAATCAATAAGTGAATAAAGTAGTGTTTTAGAAGATTATAAACATTACATGACTACGGTTTTAATCAGCCCAATAATGAAATTAGTTGCACATAATACAACTTTTATTAAATAAACATTTAGAGTTCATGATTTTAACAATAAAAACAAAAACTAGAAAGAAGAAGAAGTAACACTGATTATTATGATATTCAGCCTTGAAGACGACTTGAACTGCCTCTCAGTCGACTTGATCTTGTCCTTCAGTGCACTTGATCTCCTTCCTTCGTTTGATTGTACTTGATCTTCTTTCGTTGATTCCTTCTCTTCTTTCTCTCTCGATCTGACTGTCACTATCAGATATCCAGAGATTGAGAGATGTTTTTATTTTCGAGATAGATAACCCCTTAATCTGTGTATTCAAGCCTTTTTATAGTCTCTTTTGCCCACATCTGCAGATCTCAAGTTCCTGATTCTTATCTCTTCACGCATAGGACTGAGTCGATCTTCTTACTTGCCAAACCCGGTTCTTTAACTTTGATTGTTGGAGAGTTGTTATTTGCAGTTATCCCATATCTGTTTCCTGGATTTTGGCAGCTCGCTTTGATTCGGATTTGGATGAGGATGAATCTCAACTGATTTTATCTTTTAACTCCCGCTGAATGCTAGTGCAGCCGACTGGTGTTAGAATCAGTCGACTGAAACGCGAACTCTGTAGATTTAAATCCAGTCAGTCCAGTCGACTGGCTTTTGGAGTAAGTCGACTGTACTGTGCAGCTTCGGAAACTCAACCTCCTCTGTTCAGTCGCCTATCTTGACGGACCAGTCGACTTGTGTTCTGCAGCTTCCTGTGTGTCATCCTCACAGTCTGGAGTAAATCTTGAATCTGCTTCGTTTAGCTGCTTTTAGGCTGTATTCTATGGAAAAGAGAAAAGAAGAGTAAATTACCACATAGAGAGAATTTAAATGTCTAATTACATTCAGATTATTGCTCAAAAATGTGAATATTATTGGCTTTATCAAATACCCCCAAACTTAGCTTTTGCTTGTCCTCAAGCAAAATAAAACTACAAGCATCGCTTGAACATCTTGATCCTTCCAACATTTACCTCAGAGAACTTGCTACTTTTGGTGTCAAGATTAGAACAAGCATTAAGATAGGTCTAAACAAGTTTTAATTCAAATGTTAATCAGGCCAATGCCTCTGCAACATAATCATGATTAAGGTTAGCAAGCTCAACTATATTTCAACTCCAAAATCTCACCATGGCATACACTCCCAAAAAAATATAGCTCTCATTAATCATGGGAATTTCAAATTAGATCCCTTGACAAATAATCGTTACTTGGATGAAACCATATGCTTGATCTTGCTACTATATCTTCACACCATTGATTTTGCACACTACTTGGATCAAAAGGTCTTATATAGGTTGTAATGGGGCCATGGGTGAGGGTTTAAACAATTGAAGGGAGAAGGAATACAAAATTTCTAAAGAATTAGTAGAGCAACTTGCATTGTTCTAAGAGATTTTATTTATTTTTATTTCATTTTATTTTTTTTTTATTTTATTTTTTTAAGTATGAGGCCATATATTACAGACCTATACTTTATTTCTACCAACACCTTTCACCCATCCACAACTCATCAATTTACAACTTTTCATTTTTTTCATTTTTTCATTTTTCATTTTTTATTTTTTATGACAAATCCTCAGACTTTACTTTATATTTCAACCCCTCACATTGACATGCCACATCTCTTTTACAATTCTTGCTCTACTAACTCAATAGATATAGGTATGGTAACCTATTCATCTAGGCATGGTTAAGGATGATGTGTCTTACAAAAAGAAAGCTTTTATAGGCTTCAAAGGGGCAACTAGTGAATAATTAATGTTGGGTAGGCTATTTGTCTTTGGTGATAGATTCTTAGGTGCCTTAATCATTTTCAAGTTTTCATGCAAAAATCAAAACAAGTTTCGAAAAGTAGCAAAAACAAGTTCTAGTTCATCTCAAGAATGCAGTCAACTGAGATCTTCAAGTGTATGACTCTCTCAAAAAAAAAAAAAAATAAGGCTCAAAACTCACTATTTGTGTATTTAAGTTTACTCCTAATTGAACTTGCTATTCTCTTTCACAATTCGTTTCATTGACATGACCACATGAATAAAAGTTTCAAGTATTATCCATATGATAAGTTATTAACATTTTTAAAGATAAAGACCACAATTAATACTTGTTCTTCACTCTCTACCTATAGTAACTGAGCTCAAATCATTAAATGTTGGAATGGTTAAAATCAAAAGACTCCAAATGTGAATAACTACCCCCAAACTTAGATGGAACATTGTCCTCAATGTTTGCACAAAAACTTAAAATAGGCATGTGTTACCATCCAATTTGAAGGAAAAATAAAAATAAAAATAAAGAAATAAAGCAATAATTAAAGAAATGAATAAAGAGAGAGAGTGTAAGTACTCTCTTGAATATTGGGTTGCCTCCCAATAAGCGTTGTTTTTCTTGTCTTCAGCTAGACTTGATGAGTTTATGCAATGTATTGAATGGCTCGCGGCTCAAAACTCATCTTATTATAAGGTTTCCCACTATGCCCATTCACCTTGAACATTTGATTTTTCTCTTTGCTATGAACCTCCAACGCTCCATGTGGGAAAACCTTTGTAACAACGTACGGACCGTACCATCTTGACATAAGCCTATCCGCAATGGTCCACCTTAATGCACCTTTGTGTTCTTGCAATACTCTCAACAGCTTCTCTTCTTCCTGAATGCTCAATTTTGCAACGACTATCACAGGTAACGTCTGGTTTTCTCCCAAATATGCATACTTCAAGTGTTCAGGTAGCGGCTTCAACTCCACGTCTGGTGTCCTAGTAACAGAAAAAACAAAAGTATTATTAAACACCAGATTTTCAACTACAGGTGCAAACTTACCTGAATATGATTTCTGATTTTCAAGGTAATGTACTGTCTCTGCAATCCTCCAATCATCATATTCCTGTTCATCTTGAGACAGTGTTAGAGAGTGTGTAATTGTGGCTTGTAATGGATCGACACTATGTTCCTGAAATGTTTGGTCACAAATTTTCTGAACCACATCAACATTATAACATTCATGATCATCGTGTAGTAATTTTGGTGCATCAAACATTTTAAACTCAATCTTGTCCTCTAGGGTTGTCACCGATTGGAGCTGTTCTTGTCCTCTAGGGTTTGGTATGGTTTGTGATGGGAGTTCTCCTGCCTTTCTTTTACTTAACTCCTTAGCAATTTGACCAATTTGAGTCTCCAATTTCTGAATGGCTTGCCCTTGTTGGTTGCTTGTTTGCTGTTGCTGTTGGAGTAATTGAAGAATGGTGGATTCGAAATCCAACTTCTTCTGTTCATGTACTGGCCGATCAAACCCATTCCCACTCTGGAATTGCTGCGCATGCCCTTGTGCGAATTGATTGCATTGATGGTTTTGATTATTGCTCCATGAGAAATTTGGATGGTTTCGCCACTCTGGGTTGTACGTGTTTGAAAAAGAGTTGTTCTTGGGCGGGTACATTCCCTGTCCTGCGTAGTTTGCGTGCTCCGTGCTCCTGATCTGTGAAAGAAGACATGTGACATGTATTAGTTGTATGGTCAGAATGAGAACAAATTGCACAGATTTCTTTTGGTTGGTTTTTTATGCCACCCAATGTTGAAATTACATTAACAAGCATATCAATCTTTTTGTTCATAATTTCCATTTCAAATTGCATGCTATTATCACTAGAAATTTCGTAAACTCCCTGTTTTTTCGAAAGGCCCCTTCCCCTTGTTGAGAATTGTTGTGAGTTCTTCAAATAGCTCGATGGCCTCCTCACCACTCTTCCTCATCAAGATTCCATTACAAGCTGAATCTACAATTGCTTTGTTAGTGTCATTTAAACCTTCATGAAATGCTTGTACCTGATCATCCTTGTGTATGTTGTGCGTAGGATACTTGAGAAGTTTGTTCTTAAAGTCCTTCCATGCTTTGAAGAATAAATCGCCATCTTTTTGTTGGAGGAGTTGAATCTCTCTTTTTAGTTGTTTGGTTTTCTGAGCTGGAAAGAATTCCTTCAAGAATTTTGTTGCCAATTGCTCCCATGATTGAATTGATCCTGGTTCCAAAGAATTATACCACAATTTAGCATTAAGTTTTAATGAGAATGGAAACAAAATTAACCTGATTTGTTCAGGGGTAAGTCCTTGGACGCTTTGTGTTCTGCACAGATCAAAGAAATCTTGCAAATGGAGATGAGGATCCTCGTCTAATCTGCCACTAAAGTGGGGAACCATGCTGAGTAATTGAGGTGATAAGTGCATATTTCCTGTGACACTAGGTTGATAAGCTATGCAAGAAGGTTGATCAATATTCTTAGGAGTGAATTTTTCTTGCATTGGTACTCGATTTGGTACTTCCTCACCCATTGTTGCTTTTGGAATAATTCGCTGTACAGTCGACTGATCCATGGAGACAGTCGACTGATCTGAATCTGTGCAGAGTGTAACCTAAAAGAAAATATAATAAAAGAAAAAAAAAGATTTTTATTGATTTGCAAGTTAAAATACAAAACAATTCCCGGCAACGGCGCCAAAAACTTGTTGTGCAGTCTCAGCTATCTAAATAAACAGATAAACTAGACACAAATTAAAACCTCGCAAGTGTACGAATCGTTTATAGAAGCGTAGTGAAAAGCAAGGGTCGATCCCACAGAGATTGTAGTATTTAACTCACTAATCAATAAAATAGAAATAAAAATCATAAAGTTTTGTTCTAAAAGTCTATTTGAAAGGAAATGAAAAGACTAAAATCTAGATCAAGTAGAATCACAATTTGAATCACAAATATCTATTAAAGTAGTTGGGCACGATCTCCACCTATAGTCACGAATGCTAAATTACCTTCTACACTGCTCTAATCACTCATGTTTGTTCCTTTAAGGGCATGGTATCTACTCCTTAAAGTTAAGATTTCCCTAGGCCAAGAATTAGGCATGGTATCTACTCTAATTCGTTTCTTTCCTTAAGTATTTAGCATGGTATCTACTAAGTTGCACTTGAAGAAAGCATAGGAACAGTGGAAATGAACAAACACTCAAAGCTCTAGAAGTTGGTATCAAATCTAGATCCTTCAAGTTGATTAAACCAAGAATCCCTAAAGATTCCTATGTTACAAGTATGAGCACGAGATATGGGTCATCTCTATACTCATATAACAGAGTCAATTTTATAATAAGCTAACTTGATAATATCAGGTTCTGCAAATCAGTCGACTGTTGCTAGCTCTCAGTCGACTGATTTGACGAACTTTCTAACATATGTTGATTCATATTATAATTTTGATCAAGACAACCAGGTTTAATCAATAAGTGAATAAAGTAGTGTTTTAGAAGATTATAAACATTACATGACTACGGTTTTAATCAGCCCAACAATTGAAATTAGTTGCACATAATACAACTTTTATTAAATAAACATTTAGAGTTCATGATTTTAACAATAAAAACAAAAACTAGAAAGAAGAAGAAGTAACACTGATTATTATGATATTCAGCCTTGAAGTCGACTTGAACTGCCTCTCAGTCGACTTGATCTTGTCCTTCAGTGCACTTGATCTCCTTCCTTCGTTTGATTGTACTTGATCTTCTTTCGTTGATTCCTTCTCTTCTTTCTCTCTCGATCTGACTGTCACTATCAGATATCCAGAGATTGAGAGATGTTTTTATTTTCGAGATAGATATCCCCCTTAATCTGTGTATTCCAGCCTTTTTATAGTCTCTTTTGCCCACATCTGCAGATCTCAAGTTCCTGATTCTTATCTCTTCACGCATAGGACTGAGTCGATCTTCTTACTTGCCAAACCCGGATCTTTAACTTTGATTGTTGGAGAGTTGTTATTTGCAGTTATCCCATATCTGTTTCCTGGATTTTGGCAGCTCGCTTTGATTCGGATTTGGATGAGGATGAATCTCAACTGATTTTATCTTTTAACTCCCGCTGAATGCTAGTGCAGTCGACTGGTGTTAGAATCAGTCGACTGAAACGCGAACTCTGTAGATTTAAATCCAGTCAGTCCAGTCGACTGGCTTTTGTAGTAAGTCGACGGTACTGTGCAGCTTCGGAAACTCAACCTTCTCTGTTCAGTCGCCTATCTTGACGGACCAGTCGACTTGTGTTCTGCAGCTTCCTGTGTATCATCCTCACAGTCTGGAGTGAATCTTGAATCTGCTTCGTTTAGCTGCTTTTAGGCTGTATTCTATGGAAAAGAGAAAAGAAGAGTAAATTACCACATATAGAGAATTTAAATGTCTAATTACATTCAGATTATTGCTCAAAAATGTGAATATTATTGGCTTTATCAAAATGATGGTGAATAGCAGGGCAAAAACTACTACCTCAATTATAGAACTATCAGCCTCATGTAGCTAGTGCTTAAGGTACGCTTATTATAGAGCTGATACAGCCATGTGTCAGAAACTGATACAGACATGTATCATAAACTGAAACACACTGCGAAATACAAAAGCAAGTGCGGATATAACTAGTGTGATTGTGCAAATGATACAGGGTAAGTATCAATGGCCATGGGCATCTGAAAGGAAATAGGTAAATTTTATTTATTATTATCTGATGTGGCAAATTCAAAGACTCAAAGCGGTACAAAAATAACTACTGGTATAGTCTGCTATATATTTTGAGTTGGGACATATTTTTCTAAATAATTTGGAAAGAAGGTCATAATTATGAGAAAAAATCTGCTTCTGTGATGCAGCTATCACTCACACATCACAATGCATGTCTATGTCTTTTGTATGGATGCTAATAGTCATCTCTTAGCTCGTGTCCAGAATTTTCGGATCTTACTTTGTCACTTTCAAGGCATGCTTTTTATCAGGTCTTTGTTTTTTTGCACTTTATCGAGGCCTTCTTTTGCTCTCTGACATAATTTTAGCACAACCTATCCACTTCATGTGTGCACCGATATATCCTCTATTATAGATGCAACTTAGGGAAACTTTTTTCTTCTTTTTCTATTTTTTTTTTAATCGTTAAACGGTGGGTTGAATGATCCCCGCGTTTTTTTAAAAAGAATTTAACAAAACATACAACAAAAAATAAGGTTTATGTAATTCAGAAAACAGAAAACCTAACATGAATCCTGGAACTCATACACTCCAACCAACAAACAAAAAATACAAATCATTCACTCTTTAATACTAGTCATGGGTAAAACACGATAGGAGGGTATCATTTCAGTACATACAACAAGGAGGGATTGGGCATAATTTCCTCCTTTTTATTCCATCTCCTTGCATGAAGTACACATTTTGCATAATGAACAACACAACACCAACAAAAAACAAACAACATTGATATGCTTCCACTGATACAGACATTGCACCCATGATTGAACTAAGGTTTCATAAACTAAATGAAATGATAGAATTATAGTATATGTATTCTACAATGAATGCTGAGAAAACAGCCACAATATCAGATGCTGAATGCAACCAACTGAACCAGCAGTAAACCTCAAACTTTCACCATCTCAGCTTGGAAGGGAAGTACTGCAACAACAAAAATTTAATATAAATTAAGATCAAGAAGTGAAAATAACTAAATCAATAGGTAAAGAGAGAAAAACTCTTCAAGAAAATTCACCTTTTCGATAAGAGAAAGGTAGTACGGCTTCACTTTCTCCACATCAATTCGAACTTTGCTCTTGCTATAAAGGTCATATTTGCTGCATATTGGTGAGAAAATAAATTAGAGATGCTCATAAGTTTTCTATTTAAAAATTAACTTTAATTAGAGAATACAAGCTCTTACTTGAATACGTGTAACCATTTCAGATTATCCTTGTCCTCCTCGTTCATCAGGTGTTGGTAGGCCCCAAACTTGTGCAGAGCTGATACAAGAAATGAATATAACATTGTCAATTCATTTCAAATATCAACAAAAAATCTCATGTAAACTTGGAAGGAGTTAACCATCTGAAATCTTACGATAGAACGAATGGTAACGAATGATAAAGAGGCCAGCTGAGGGCAAAGTTGTCCCATTCTCCTTAGCCACCTGTTAATCAAATGAAACATTAGCTCGATATCATAATTGAAAGAACTTCACGATAAAAGAGTTAGCAAGATCTCATCAAGTTTTAAAGTAAATACCAAGTACATATAATCATCATGCCCCCATGACATCAACACATTTTCGAGTCCGCATTCTTCAGAATACATCCCATACTTGGTGTTGTAATTGGGATTGTTGTAATCAGGATTTCCTTCGAAGAACTGTTGTGCATCACATGACGATTAGGAAATTTTTACATTTCACATATTATTTAGTACTATATGAGTTCTGTTTGGATATGGTTACCCTGCGGTGAACATTGGATTCGTCGAAAGCACAACCGACAGGGAATGTGTCGCCTACAACAGCCCACTGTGGGAGTTGTCCGAAGCTAGGGTGTAGGAGAACCTTCCCGAGATCTGAAACATTGAAGCCACACATTTCATTAGTCATATACCAATATCTTAATACCTTTCTGTATTCTTAACAGTAACAGGATTAATTCCCATGTGAGAAAATATAGAAAATAGGACTGCGTTAAACCATTTTACACTTTGTAGGATAAGTAATGTTGCTTGAGTTGATTTTAGCATGGCTAAACTTATATTTTTCTTCACTACAATTAACAATACTTGTCGTAGAAAATCAAATCAATTGGTAACAGACACTAAAGAGAATTTTGAATACTATACACTTATGTAATCGGTATAAAGTTTGAATTACCATGTATCAGGCCAGTTAGGTGAAGCCAGTCTTCATTGGGGTAGTCTCTCCTGATGGCTTCAGCAGTCTGAAGCAAGTGCTCAATTTGCGGCTCATCAAGATCCGGATCACTTTCATCAATGAACTCATTGAGCAACTCGCAGCATTCCCAGATGCTCATTTCGGTTCTGTTCAGCTTTCCATACTCCTCCCTCATCCTCCTCACCTACATTGCATTTGTACCACTTAATACTTTAGATGGTGAACGAGAACAAAAGTATGGAAAGTAGTGAATGCAGGTCATTAGACTTACAAAATCAACAGACTGGTTAATGTGGTTCATGCGATAAAATTCTTCGACAGTCTTCCTCCTTTCCGATTCTGCTTCATAGTCCCTGCATATTTTTGATATTTAGTTGCAAACGTTCAGGAAAGAGACCGTAGAAAAGTATCCATCTATAGCAACTTTACAAATAGATCTTTAAGTATCTAAAACGGAGAGGGAATTGATAACTGTATTTTTTGCTTTCCATATACATCAAGACAGATATGGACTTAGGGCTGTTTGGTCAAGAATAAATAAACTTTCACAACATGAGTTACAAGTAAAAGAGCAAAGGAAATTACAGTTCTTTACAACTCTTTTTAGAGCTTTACACCATCTCCAACCGCGCTAGTCATCTCTAATTTTTAGCCAAAATAGCAGACTTAGAAAGAAAAATCTACTCCAACGAGACTCGCCAAACCATTCGTCAAAATAGATATCTCAGATTTAATCACAAAATCTAGCGAAGTTGCATCGCTCGCCAAACTTTCCTTCCGCTCTTTCCACCTCTCAAAACCCGGGAAAAAAAAACCACACAAAGAAATCGAAACCCAAGTCCATATCTGAATAAATTCGTGATCATGAGCTCTCGAACTTGTTTTTGCGATGCGAGCTTCGTAAGAAAGTTTCAGATTTTTTGGGCTTGGGTTTGTTTTGGGCTTGGCTTTTTCTTGGATAGATAAGGACATTATCCAAGAGATTACGAATATACTTTTTAAAAATCCCATGATATTTATTGTATCACTTGATCAGACTACTATAATTGATGATGCATGTTACTATATAGTGGATGGGTCCTAGTTAATATTATTATTATTGGTAAATATCTTTTGCTTTAAGTATAACGAGAATCTTAAAGACCCGACTAGTTGTAGATTCATTTTTTTATATATGGCAAAAAATTGGCAACCGACATCAAAAATCTATATAATAAAACACAAAGAAAGCTATCAAGTGGCTCTCCTTCAATCCCCCCAAAATTAAAGGCCCAGATCTAACCTCACAAATCACATTTCCCCTCCAAAACTCAAATTCAAATCCCCCCAAAACAATTTATTTATTTATTTAATTATTTCTCTCTCTCACTCTCTCTCTCTCTATATATATATATATGGAAACAAGGACTTTTATACCCCAATTTATAATTATTTTTCACCATATACTAATAGAAACATGGACTTTTATTTACAACTAATTATTGTCATACTATTCAAATTTCAGCTACATAATTGTTGATTTACTGTTTACAAGACTTTTCATATGCTGTATCGTTCTGAAGACGTGTCGTAGGCACGTAGCCACATGCAAATCTAGTATATTTATAAAACATATCCTAATACAAATTTTATTAATTGCGTAAACCAACTTTACTTTTTCAAAATTAAAAACCTACTTCGGTGAACAGATAAATGGCAAAATTTCTCTTCTCAGCCCCACCATCTTATCTTTGTTCTTTTGTTCTCTTTTCTAAGTCGGCGTGGCGTAGACACAAAATTTCATTATTAATTACTAATTAACTAGAAAAACCTAAGCTATATCATCATCATCATCATCATCATCATCATCAGAGTGCACAAGTACAACTTTACAAAGGCATCACATTCAAATCTAGAATAAAAAGGCCCACCATGTTAATAAGGGCAATTCACTCTCTCCTACATATTCCTTACATATCCAACAAAGTACTTTACCATCTCTTATACTGTTCGCAGATTCGAGAAAATAAAGGATGACAATATACCTGAAAGTTTGGCCAAATGCATTGGCGTCGGGAACAATGAACCCCCCATCCAAGATCAATTCCTTTGCATCCATATCCACCCTGTTCTCATCCCTCCCCACCTCTAAACATCGAAAAAATATTTTTTTTTACAATTAACAAAAAAACAGCAACAAATTAAACCCCAAAAAAAAAAAATAACAAATTTCATACCATGTTGTGGCTGTTCAACAAGGATAGTCATCCTCCCAAACAAAAAAAAGAAGAAAATGAGCACAGAGTTGGTACAAGATGTGAATGATAACAAAGAGGAAGAGGGTGGTATTTATAGTGGAAAAATCAGAGAAGAGTGACCAAAAAGGACAAGCCCAGATTGAGGGAACTAGGGTTTGATATGGATATAGTTGTGAATTCAAAGGATCAAACCTCCATTGTTTTAATAATTTATTTATATTTATTTCTTTACTTCTTTAAATGCCAATTTGGAAGATGGAGGATACGGACAAAGGAGTGAGTCAGCCATGGCGTGGATATCGGATCTTTAAATAAAAGTCCGCACCCGCTGTGCTGTTTCTAACCTGGATTTTGTTCGTGGGCCCCACACTGACGTGGCCGTGAGTCGAGATCGTGACGGCGGTGGTTTTGGAAAGTCGGACGTGTACGGCAAATGTTTTTTGGGACCCGATTTTCTTTTGGACCCTCTAATTTGGCTTGTGGGGCCCGTCTTGGGTGTTGGGTGTGTATCCTGGATATTTTTTTTTCCCGAACCGACAATCTTTTTCTAAATATTGATCAATCTAATCAACTTTTGAAAATATTTACCCAACTTATTCATTTTGGGACATATCAGTATTAACCACTATTAAAAATAACGACATAGATTATTTATATGACGTTATTTACTTGTTTTCGATAGTGGCATCTCTAAAAAAAAAATTCTTCACATGCTACTATTTTGAGTAACGACATTAGTTAACTTTTTTCCAATTGTATATTCTATAACTTGGAAAAAAATTTGAAAGTGTCAGACAATCTTATAGCTGATGCCGCTATCCCCAACAACTATTTGGTAAATGCCAGTTTTCATGGAATGTCGATGTTGACAAAATTAAAATGTGACCATGCATTACTTACCGCTCTTGTCAAGCGATGTGGGCAGAGACACACACGTTCCACCTACTCGTTGGTGAGATGACAGTGACGCTACAAGATACAGAGATTATATAGGACTTCCAATCGATGGTGTGGCTGTGACCGGTATCATGTTTAACAAAGTTATGTTAGTAAGAGACTATCTTGGGAGAGAGGTTGAAGAAGATGACAATGGTGTTTTCTTCGGTGAATTAATCCGACGTTCATAGCTCTATTAAGAGTTCAACAATAGTTTGAGAGATGAACCGACCAACTTTCAAGTACAATGTTACACTCGAACATTTTTAATTGGTATGATTGGTGGGGTTCTCATGCTGATGTCGTCCATATAATGTACCTTCCATTGATTGCCGATATATATAGGGCCGACCGTTATAGATGGAGAAGTGAGGCATTGGCTTCTATTTACCATGCTTTATGCAACTGTGCAATGAGGTCGATTCAAATGACCGGGCCGATGGAGATATTACGGATTTGGTGTTAGGAACGAATACACCTCGGTCGTCCTCGAATAACGGTTCTTTCAAATGCATGGAGAGTGGTTGAGGAGAACGTAGTGATGAGGGCTCGTTTAGGGGACTATTGGACCGGCCGCCACATGTGGAGAGATAACCCACGTGGAGTGTTAATGTATTATAGGGATGAGCTCAATTAGCTCCGGGAAGAGTACGTCAATTGGACACCATACACACCCGAAAGGCTACAACGGCTACCCCCACTGTGCACGACACACAATCAACTTTGGTTGACACGAGCTCCACTAATAAGTTTTAACATCGTGGAGTTTTATTACCCCGATCGAGTCATCCGACAATTCAATGCACAACAAAGAATCCCGAAAAACCGAATGTAAGACCGAAGACTATACAATATTACCGGTCAAAGGTCGATTGCCGACTATGCATTGGTTCTGTAACACCCCGTATTAAATTTTTAAATAAAATGCATTTTTTTTTGCTTGTGCAACACATGTGCAAATTTCATCTCATTATTTTTTATTCTAAAATGTATTCAAGCTATGCATGATTTCCTTTCTTTTAATTTATTTCATTTAGTTGTCTTTTTATTAGAACACATAGGCCTAATAGAAGACTCTAAGCACATTAAAATAAATTAAATAAATAAAAATAACACCAAGCCCACAAGGAAAAGCCCAATGAGAGAACTTACACACATTTTGTACATTTTCACACTTGTTTGTAACAACTAGTAGATACACAAGTATAAAAATATAAAAAAGAGAGAAGAGTGTGCACTTGTGCACTACTCGTGCACGTGCTTGCACCTAGGGGTAGGCCGGCCTTGAGTGGGGAGAGTGGGGTAGTGGGTAGTTACTTGGAGTGAATCCTAGCCATACATTTCCCTATATCCCCCCCCTCCCCCCCAAATTGTTTGTCTTTTGCACCAAAATTAAGAATCAAAAGAGAGAGAAGAAAAGAAAGAGAATTAGAGGTTTTTTTTGTCTTGCAATTCTTGGATACTTGGAGTTGTTCTTGCTAGCAAGAGAAGTACTAGGCAATCGTGTTGGAGCTAGGAGCTTTTCTAGGAGTTTCTCTTCTACATTACAATCTTCATTAAGGTGGGTGTTTCGTGAATACTTTCTAAATTTTGTAGGATGAAGCATGCCAATGTGACATATGAGTAGTTGAAAAATAGTGATTAATATGATGAATGTAGATTGCATAATGTTATTTTAATTATGGCATGACTTGTTGAAATGATGTTATGGTTAAAATGAATGGCTAGAACTCATGTTAGTTAGAAAGAGAAAAAGAAAGTAACATCTAGGGAATTTGTCAGAATGAAAATCATCTAATTGATGCAGATTTGAATGTTCATACGGTAGTCAAAATAATGCAATGTGTATGAAAAATCTTTGAAATTCTGTTATATTAAAGAAATATGGAAATTGTTTCACAACTGTATATTTCTATTGGTACAAAGAATTTTTTTAAAGGTGTTTTGAAGAGGGGCAATTTTTTATTTAAAATTTGATAATAGGAGTTCATTAATGCAATTTGGGAGGAATATTTTATTATATTGTCGAAAATAAGAATTTTTATAGGTTTGAAAATATGCTTCTTACTGTATTTGGGAAAGAAAACATTCTGGAAGAATATTAGATTTGAATGATACAAAATATTTGAGAAATCGAAATTTGTAAAGAAGAGCTATAAACAGAGAGGAAGTATAAAGAGTTTTTAACTCCGAATTATTACAGAGAACAGGCTTGGGCATACGGGATTTCGGTGTGGGTTTAAGGCGCTGGGAACAAGCGTCGGGTCTTGGTTCGAGTCTTATTAGAGGCTCTGTTTTACTAAAATTTGAATTTTTTTCCCCCAATACACAGTATAGCCTGTATATAAGACATTCGAGTTTCCTTTCCTTCACTAGCCGCTGTTGGGCATACTGGTCTTTGGGTTCGATTTGCGGCGGTTATTGTGGCATAGGCGGGGGGTCATGGGTTTAAAATCGGCCATGGCCAGTTTTTCAAGTGAATAAAATATGGAAACAAATCCTATTATTATTCTAAAATATTACTTAGACTTTAGAAAGTATTTCCACAATATTTTGATATATTTTGTGTAACCCCTGTTTTCATTAATACGTATTTTAAAAATATATTTTTCCCGTATTTAAATAATCAGTATTTTTCTCTAATCGATTTTATTATTTAAATAAATTTTTATGAGCCCAAGTTGTATTTTGATTTTATTATGTATTATTCTGAAACCCAAGTATTTATTCTAAAGCCCAATTTCACGTTTTGGTTTTATTAAATTAATTTGAGCCCAAAAATTTAGCCCACACTGGTATTTTGATTTTATTTATTTAAATTAATTAATCTAAGCCCAGTTGTTTAGCCCAATATCTAAATTATTTTATTTAATATTTTTAGCCCAGTATTAAAGCCCAAGCCCACTAGACCCAGAACCCATTATTTGTACAGATTTATTCTTACACACCTATCCCCATACAATAATTTCTCCACACCCACCTTCTGTCCCGTACCCCAACTCACCACTCTTTTCCCGTACCAGCACTTTCCCCATACTCTCATAACTACCCCACTTCTTACCCCCTCTAACTTCTTATTATATTATATTTATACCCTTCCCCGTTTCCCCTCACTCTCCCTCTCCCTCTCTGGTTCTCAATCAAACCAAACAGAACAAAGAAACCAACCCAAACAAAACAGACCCGACTCTCATCTTCTTCCTCCTCCCTCTTCCGCCGCACCCCGCCTGCGCTCGCCTCGCCTTCTCCATCGCGAACCCACCACAGTCGCGCCATTCCCCTTCCGCAGCCATTCTCCGCTCACTCGCATCTCCACCCCGCGCCTCCGCTCGCTTCCTCTCGCCTGCCGCCAGCCCCGACTCGACGAACTCCCACTCCGTTGCAACCTCAGCCGAGAGCTCCAGCGCCGCTCCCAGTCGCCTTCAAGCCTCCGCAGTCGTCCACCATTGCCGCCCGTTGCTGCTCCAAGCTCAAGCTCGCCATTCACCATTGCCGAAATCGAGCTTCACTCTCGAGCTCCACCTCCGTCTCCTCTTCCGTTCGTCTCCCGCTCCAACTCAGTCGTCGACAGCCTCGTCTCCACCATCTCCTACAGTCGTCGTTCCCCTTTTTCCGCTCGCCTCCTCTTCCGCCGGTCGCTCACCGCTCTTGCGAGCGCGTCGCCGATCGCTCGCTGTCCTCCCATCTCCCCCGCTCGGCACTCCACCGTCGCGAGTCCCCGTGCGCCGTCTCCCTCGATCGCTGCTCCCGCCAGTCGCCTTCTCCTCCACGCCGTCGCCCCCATCGCTCCCGCACTCAGTCCTCTCTCTCTCTCTCTCTCTCTCTTTTTCTGTCTCTCTCTCGCTCTCTGTTCTGAGATCGAAGAAGAAGAAGTGAAGAAGAAGGAGGAGTTTGGGGATTCTATTTACTGTTGAGATTGGGGATTTGATTGTATTGGACTGTGTGTTGTATTGGGGATTGTTGAGTTACTGTTGGATTATTGTATGGTATTTGGTGTTGTGGGGAGATCCGATTGTGAAAGGTGGGTGTTGCTGTTTACTGCATTGGACTTGCTGGAGTGAAGTTGCTGTTTGAAAGGAGTTGTTGCTGCTTGCTATTTGGAGTTGCTGTTTTGGCGTGGCTGCCATTTATATTATCTCACACTTGTTCTGCTGTCCGGGATACTGATCCCGTTATTCTATTTTTAATTCATCGTCGTCAACTAACAGGCAAGTGTCTCTTGTACAATTTTATTGTTCTAGTACAAGCCTTTGTAAAAATACCGCAAGTATATTATTATTTGACTCCAATTCGCATTCATAAGTCGAATTGATAACCGTTTCCATACATAATCCGTATCCCGTATTCGTACAAGATCACGAATACTTTGTTGCCATGTCCGTTGCATGAACACGATACACATATATACTATTATACATGATATTGTGCATGAATTGTTTGTTATTAGGTTGCATGTTGTTATAATATATTTTATTCTTGATTAAGTGTTATGCATGTCATTAGTTGCATCATATGTTATAAGTCCTGAAATATGTTTTCTTGCCTCGTATAAGTCCTTGATACTTGATCTTGTCATGTTATCCTTGCCTTGTTACCCGTCCTTGTTCTTGCATGTAGTCATGTTCATGTTTAATTGTAAATAAAAAGATAACAAGCCGGGGTTTAAAGGGAAAAGATTTAGTAGTGGGTAATATAGAAGAGCGTACTCGGTCGGGGGCTCGTGGTTCCTCGCTGCAATTTGTAAGTTACAAGTTAAGTTTGCTAAATACAGGTTACTTGACATGTTTCACGCTACGTTACACTATGTCCACATGCACGTATCTCGAACAAGATACAACTTTTCCGAGTACGTGACCTATAGAATCCACCACTAGTCTAAACGTTCACTTGATTGCGAGTAGCAACCATGTAGTATGGGATGCATGAAGTGCTACCTAGTTAGGTTAATAAAAGACATGACATGACACGTACACTTGCATGATCCGTTTACATGTTACATGTTATGGTGACTGGTTTACTTGTTTACATGTTGCGCGTTCATGTTGACACGTTTACTTGCTTACTCGTTTACATGTTACATGTTCTTATGGATTATTTACTTGTTCACATGCATGCTATTTGTTCCACGATATCTTGTTCTTGTTTCTGTTGCATGTTGTATTTGCTCTATCATATGATTCTTGATTCTCTGTTCTTTCCTGCTTTTGTTTCATTTTATATTTGTCCCGTTGCTTGTACCACTTGCGGCCCGTGACTTGCATTAACGGGTACCACTTGTTTCTTCCTTGTAATAATATACTTGCAGGCCCAGATGGAGAACTACCTGAAGGTGTTGCTGAACAGAGATTCTAGTCTTGTTTAATTTCATGTTATTTTAATTCATGTTTATTCATGTAATCTTGTTGTAATCCGGGCGTGTTTGACCCGTAACTATGTTTCTTTCTAGTTGTTGGTTCATGTAATATTCATGTACTTTGTTATCCTGTTGTGACTTTATATGTTATCGTGGTTGAAATTGTATCTTGTTGTTGAGTTAAATTTACAGCTTATGAATGATGTATCTGCATCATTCGCTGGGCCTCAGTCACGTGCCCGTGTTTTCCCGTATTCTGGGAAGCGGGGCGTGACATTTTGTGAGAATTGTAAGTGGAATTCACAATCAACAATGGGTTGAAGAACTTAATAATTCTTATTAAAGATGTGACTCTCGTATGATTAAAGAAAGATAAAGGTTGGAATACAATTACATTCCTCTTGATGAGATTTTATAGTTATTAATATTTGATTAAGAGAATATTTGAGTTGCATATAAGGCTATAAATGATTAAATTGATAATGAAAGTTGAAGTGAGTTGCTTCATGTTTTAAGATTATAAAGAAATGATTATGAGAAAGAGATTGTGAATAAAGAAATGAATTATCTTGATGAGGTTAGTTGTAACCTTTATGGTCTCAGCTGAGACGGTTGTTATTCTAGGGTGAGCGAGGCCCAGATTACCGGCAGTTGAAATTATGAAATTGTGAGAAGTAACCAGTATTGGGTTGAGTGTCCCAGTATTTGTGTTTAAGATCGGTGGGTAAGCTAGACTCTAGTTTTTAATAATCATAACCTAAACTTAAGGACAAGCACTATTTGGGGATATGACGAAATGAGTGAAAATGTGAGTTATGAACTCCAAAATGATGCTTGGAGAGAGATGGTCCCCAGTATTCTGGGACAATGGACATAAGGGCTACAGAATGATCCACGGAGTGGGAATGATCTCCAGTATTCCGGGACGAGAGCGACGCTCATGGGATACTTGTGCAATGAGGGTTCTAGAATGACCTGCGGAGTGAGACGATCCCCAGTATTCCGGGACGATGGACGTAAGGGCCATAGAATGATCCACGGAGAGGGATTGGTCTCCAGTATTCCAAGGGCGAGAGCCAATACTTGCAAAGTGTCCAAATCTTGTAGTAGTCATCGTAGTAGATTGCATGGCGAGGGATCTAACCCTATAATGTGGAGTACCTAGGTGCCTGCCCACGGACCTGTGTAGTATGGGATGCATAGAATCTGAACAAGTATGCATTAGTGTCATCTTAGCCTAAACATCTGCATTAGGCATTAAGTCATTGCATATACTGACATGATTAGGATAGTCACTCTTTTACACTTTGTTTGCATTCAAGTTTGTGGTGGTTAAAGTATTAAAGAATCGTTATATTACGGCATAGTGAGGATCACCGTTTATAATATTTCGTCGGTTGTAAGCAACTGACGTGCACAAAGTTTCATATGCAGGACTTGAAATTTAAAGATGAATTTGATGCTGATGATTACTTAAATGCTAAAATTGATACACTTCTATATTTATCATGTTGTACTTCATTCATTTTTCTGCTGTGTTATTGATGTAAAAGAACCATGTTGTAATAAGAGTTTCAAAATTCCTTGTAAAATTGTTTGAAGTGAAGCATAGATTTTGTTAAGCTACGAATTACCGTATTTTAGTATTCGGGGCGTTACAGGTTCAACCACCGTCGCTCTCATGTCGCAATGTGGAATAAGAGCAAATATGATTTATTGCTTGAAGGGATCGTACCATACGATGAGTATTTGCAAGAAGCTTACATGGCGTGGTATCGTCTTGTTACACGTTTTTTTATTGCTCCACCATCAGTTATTCCGGCGGGCATCCAAATACTTATCCTGAAGCACCAAGTCGAACTACAACCGGCACATTCTACTTCTCAACCTATGTATCAACCAAAGGCCTCCTCGTACCGAATCATGGTAAATTTATACTTTTGTTAATAATTATTAATTTAAAATTTTTGTACACATTTTGCTGTTACTTTTTTAACATAATTTAGTTTACTTCCTTTATTATATTTTATTGTTGTGGTAGATAGACAACACATGAGACATTACGCAGAAATGTGAGCATGTGTTGAGAAGCAATGCCTTGAAAGCTTATAAGGAAATAGTGTGTGAAATCCTTCATCCGTGTCGGTTGTCACTTGAAGAGGTTGGAGACGGTCCAACATTGGCTGTGTAACGCCCCGCCCCAATACTCAGACAATTTATTAATTTATAGTATTATTTATAGTACAACTGCCCACCACAGGCTACCTATCAAAAGATAGTTAACCAATTAGGTGACTCTTGATCATATGCAATTATATTTATTAATTATTTATCCCTGTTAATTTCCGATATGGGACAAACTTACCGCACATCCGCTGCTTTCTCCTTGTGATGATGTCAGATCAGACCCCCCAGCCAAACCATCACGTTGGCCCCTCCATCATGGGCGCCATGTCATCACCAAGCACACACAGGTTCCAGCCTCTTTTGTGCAACCTTTTCAAGTGGGCCCCGCCCACTCACATCTTATCACAATTTGTTTACCAATATGCCGTCCACTATATATATATATATATATATATATATATATACTACAATTTTTTTATATCTCTTGAAATTCCGGGGTGTTACATACACCCCCCTTTAGAAATTAGCGCCTTCACTGAGCACGGGGCATGCACGGTCTAGTGCGGGATCTCCTTTCTAGCCGATGTGGAGTGGAGCACCCTGATTTAGCTAGCATATTTCCCTGGCCGCTAACCGCATCAGCGACCACTCCCTCTCAGGCATACCCCAATTCAGCTAGCAATATGCTCTGGCCGCTGGCCGCACCAGTGACCGCTCCCTCTCAGGTGACCTCCAACCCACTTTTACCTACAATCGGTGTCGAAAGTTGGCTCTAATACCATTTGTAACGTCCCGCCCAAATACTTAGACAATTTATTAATTTATAGTATTATTTATAGTACAACTTCCCACCACAGGCTGCCTCTCAAAAGATGGTTAACCAATTATGTGACTCTTGATCATAGGCAATTATATTTATTAATTATTTGTCCCTGTTAATTCCTAATATGGGACAAACTTACCGCACATCTGCTGCTTTCTCCTTCTGACGATGTCAGACCAGACCCCCCGGCCAAACCATCACGTGTGCCCCTCCATCATGGGCGCCACGTCATCACCAAGCACACACAGGCGCCAGCCTCTTCTGTGCAACCTTTTCAAGTGGGCCTCGCCTACTCACATCTTATCTCAATTTGTTTACCAATATGCCATCTAATATATATATACTACTACTACTACTACTAAAACTACTATATGTCGTCCACTCTATATAGTGGAGGGGCCCACGTGATGGTTTGGCCGGGGGTTCTGGTCTGACATCGTCAAAAGGAGAAAGTAGCGGATGTGCGGTAAGTTTGTCCCATATCAGGAATTAACAAGGATAAATAATTAATAAATATAACTGCCTATGATCAAGAGTCACATAATTGGTTAACCATCTTTTGAGAGGCAGCCTGTGGTGGGCAGTTGTACTATAAATAATACTATAAATTAATAAAATCTGAGTATTGGGGCAGGGCGTTACAAATGGTATCAGAGCCGACTTTCGACACCGATTGTAGGTAAAAGTGGGTTGGAGGTCACCTGAGAGGGAGCGGTCGCTGGTGCGGCCAGCGGCCAGGGCATATTGCTAGCTGAATCGGGGTATGCCTGAGAGGGAGTGGTCGCTGATGCGGTCAGCGACCAAGGAAATATGCTAGCTGAATCAGGGTACTCCACTCCACATCGACTAGAAAGGAGATCCTGCACTAGACCGTGCATGCCTCGTACTCAGCGAGGACGCTGATTTCTAAAGGGAGGGGGGTGTATGTAACACCCCGTAATTTCAAGAGATATAAAAAAATTGAAGTATATATGTGTGTGTGTGTGTGTGTGTGTGTGTGTGTGTGTGTATATATATATTGGACGGCATATTGGTAAACAAATTGAGATAAGATGTGACTACTACTACTACTATATTTTTATATCTCTTGAAATTATGGGGTGTTACAGACTGCTCTTTTAGAACCAACACAAGCTACAACTCAACCTCCCCTACCATCTCCAAGACGAGCTCAACCTCTCCCACCACCACCATGACAAGCTCAATCCCCCCCCACCAAGATAAACCCAATCAAGATAAACAGAATCATCATCTTCACATAGGCAATGGAGAAAGAGTGTAAATCGGCCGAGAGAGGGTTCTCAGTTACAATCACAAGAGATTGTAGGAGAGAAAACTAAGCATGAAGATGAGGTTGGCCCTCGTATACCTGTGTCACAGGATATTGTAGAATGTAGGAGGAGAGTCTCATCTCGGAAGAGGAGCAAGCTCCAACAGTACATACCTAGTTAGGGGTTGTATGTATTTGTGTGATTTTCTAACTGTGTACTTGCAAGTGGCTTTTGTGAACTTTTATAAATGTGTACTTCAAGCAAATTTTATTGAGAGTGTTGAAATTAGTGAACTTGATGTTGTAAAGCTTGTTTCAATTTGGAATAAATGTGATCTTATTAGTTGTGGATTATTGTGTTGTGCTATATGGTATTCAACAATTATCTTCTTCATGAGTATGCATGTAAACTTATTGATAAAGATTGTTTGGCAAAATAGTTGTCGATGTGAATGTATAACAATGATTCTTTGAGAAAGTGAAGTCTGATACTTAAAGAAAAGCACCTAATGTCTGTGCATGTTTTGATGTAAAATTAAAATAACTGATGTCGTTGATGGGAATAGTGGCATTAGATACGTGTAACGTTTTCTCAATAACGACATCAGTTCAAAATATGCACAAAGTTTTCAATATTTTGCCGCTCTTTACAATAACAAAAACAATTATTTGATGTCATTGTTTGAAATAACGACATCAGTTATCTTATTTTTCTAACCAAAAAACTTCTCTGCCAAACACCCTGTCTCCACAGTCATTGTTCCAAACAACGACATCAAATAACTATTGCTGTTATTTCCAAGAGCAACAACAGTTTAAATTTTTACTTTTTATAACTGCGTATTCTGTGCAATTGTTGCTGTTGTTTTTCATAACGACAATAGTTATCTCATTTTTTTGTTCCATACAACGATTGTGGAGTCAGAGATTGACGAGATTGACAGAGATCATGTTTGGAAGAAAAAATTTCTAACCTTAATGCTGTTGTTCCAAAGAATGGCATGAGAGAACTGTTGCTGTTCTCAAAAACAGCGGCAACAGTTTGAAGAAATAGATGATTTTTTATAAGTAATAATTTGAACTGTTGCCACTATTCCAAATAACGGCATCGGTTATTTTCATGCTGTTATTGCCAATAACGACTGTGGAGACAGAGAGTTTGACAAAAAAGTTTTTTGGTTGGAAAAAATAGGATAACTGATGTTGTTGTTCCAAGCAATGACATCAAATATTTTTTTCGTTATTGTAAAGAGCGGCAACGGGTTTTATAAATATCGAAAAGTTTGGGCATGTTTTGAACTGATGCCGTTGTTGAGAATAATATTACAGGTATCTAATGTCGTTATTCCTAATAACGGCTTCATTTATTTTAATCTTATATCAAATCATGCACAGGCATCAGGTGCAAAAAAATGGATCAGGCTCAAACTCAGGTTGGCATAATCATATATTCCAAAAAATGTTCAACATTAACAACTTCAGCAAATGATCATAAGTAACAAATACATATTTTAAATATTAATAATGACCATTTCGCATATTAGAAGTGATCCATCAGCGACTTACAATTTAGGGCACCCAAGTATTACAATCGCATAAAAATAAGTAACGGATACAACTTCAAGTATCGGTTGTTTCAGATGGACCTATACATTCTTACAGCTGCGCCTATTGTGTCCACTTAAGCCGCATTTAGAACATATTTGACTCGTTCTCCTACCTTCTCGAGCATCCATATCGTTGCGAATACGAGAACTCCAAGGACGACCTTTCATCCTATATAGGCTCGCATCGGCTATGAGTTTCAGTCCACTCGGTGCCGGCCAATATGATTTATCTTGGATAGGATAAAAAGTTGGTGCTCACGTTAGTGTTAATGAACTTGTAAAATAAAATGAATCAATTTAAGTTTGATAATCAATTGCACCGGAGACACAAGCTATCAATACACAAAAACATGGAATGTGGTAGAGCTGGAATTTTTCACAAGTACTCGTACGATTACTGAGGTCAACAGTGTGCCAATGTCCACCCTTTTGATGTCCATTATCCATTCTAATGCCGACTTTAACTCCGAAAATACCAAGTCGGTTATGAAACATTATAGCCTCATGCAAATTTAATTTCTCAAGTTATAAATCGATAATTTCTTAAACACGTGGTGCACACAACTTTCCTTCGCTAATAAGGGTCTGTGTCGCTTCATGACGGTCAGTGAAGTTCAAGTTGAGATGAAAGAATATCATCTCCACAATTGCAATGACAGGCAAGCTATAGACACCTTTTAAAACTGAATTGAACGCTTCCGATAGATTTATAGTCATTATACCATATCGACGACCTCCATCGGCGGAAAGTGCCCACTTCTCAATCGACTTCTCCTTCAACCAATTAGCCCCATTAACATTAGCCGTTTCAAATTGTGCAATCTTTGCCTCAAACTTCTTAGGCTGACTTTGACACGCGATCACCTTGAGCTTATTCATCAAAAACTTGCTACAATATTTTTTTTGTTGAAAATTAGTAGCAAAATGATGCATACAATAACGATGATATGCAAGTAGCTCCTTCCATGTTCCATACTCATTGTCCATTGCCAACAAAATATCTGCATGGCGATCGAAAATGACAAATAGATCTGCAAAGTCTATGAACAAGCAACAAATACAGCTCATGAACCATGTCCACGTTTCTATGATCTCACCATCAACTATTGCACACGCAAATGAGAACAACCTACTGTTTGCATTAGGCAAAGCAGTTATCATCAAACAACATTTGTATTTTCTATACAAATATGTTTCGTCTGCACTTATAACTGGTCTGCATACGTTAAACCTCTCAATCAATGGGCTGAATGCCCAAAAGAACCCCTTGAATGTTTCCTCAGCAGGACTGTACATAACCTTGGCCCAATGGACGGTCGTTTCTGAATTTGAAACTTGAATTGCTGTGAGAAGATAAGGCAATTTAGTGTAAGTTTCTTGAAAGGAACCATACAACCGCTCAATCACTTTATGTTTCGCCTTTCAAGCTTCCTTGTATGAAATATTGTAATTGAAATGAAGCTTCACTATCTAAATTATGACTATTGGTGTTACTCCTAGTTGTACTTTCACAACATTCAATATCATCGTTGATACAATCTTAGAATCAATTTTACTATGATCTTGATTTAATGTCGAATTCACACATGTATGCGGACCTTCAATATTCTTCACCACGAAAAAATATTGCCATTTTGGAATAATTGCACGCAATCGCCATGGAAAACCCACTTCATTTATGAGCTCCAAATTTTCTGCATTTTCCTCGGGTGTATGTTTAATCGGTGCGTATTTACATATGACATAGTATAAACTTGGGGTCGATTTCACCGTCACGAATTCTCGATGATTTTTCACGGAGTACATCTTAACTTGATGTTGTATACTATCTTTAGTTAGAGGGGTTAAAACGAGCAGCATTGTAATCAGTGAGAGGGTTGGCGCCTATTACATTAGGCCATAAAAAAATAGAATTGTTTTTCCTGATATAAGTTTTGTGGTTTCGTCAAAATCATTGATCGATGGAGAGTTCATCCATGTTCGAAGAGTCGACGAAAGACTGTGGATGTTCATGTACGGTCGCACGGGTTATCCATTCACTCGACTGAACCTCATGTACAGATGCACTAATGGATTGATTTGGCGACACCACATTGTTAACATGTACATTAACGTTAACATCATTAACCGGACCTTCTCGGACATCATTTTCCTCCTCAAATTCAAGCATTTGATCCTCATCTGCTTCCTCTTCTATCAAATCGTTATTAAGAATGGCGTCGTCAAAGTTTTGCATGATATATATATATATATATATATATATATATATATATATATATATATACTAGGTTTGCCCGTTGACACGTGCCTACGGCACGTCTTCAGAACAGTGCACCTGGTTTGATTATATAAAATAGTTTTGGACGTCCAGCAAATTAATTGAAGTAGCAAATATATTATATGAGAAAACAGTATATCTACCTTTAAGCTCAACCATCGCCTTCTTAATCATTAACTTGAACTTACCTGGAATGCATATAGTTTGTTAGAAACACTGCATAGAGTTTTTTTTAACTTCAGCATCACTTTTAGATGCTTGTAATAGTTATGCAATGACATTACTCTATAAAACACTGCATAGAGTTTTATAGAGCTTACTCTAATCTCATAACTACTATGAGTATGTCTAAATACAAAATAAAATAATTATACATCTCTGAACTTAAATCCCATGCACACACAAAATTCAAGTCAGTAAAAAACTGAGTAATCCCCTGTACAAAAAAATTAAAAATTAAAATGAGAATTCAGTTAATGAGATGAAATTAGATTGCATCGCATATAAAGGCTCTCGATTCGGTGGAGGGGAGTCGCCGATACGGAGTTGCTTGATATTTGCGCTCGATTTGGTGGAGGGGAGTCACCGATACGGAATCAGCAGCGGATCAGATATCGGCGACAACCTCTTGATTGGGGTTCGACATTGGATTTGGATTTGGATTTGCTTTGAGATTTTTCAAATTTTTAATTTTTTTCAAATTTCCAAAATTTTAAAATTTTAATTTTTTTTGATTGTTTTGATTTTTCTTTTGATTTTTTTTTTAATTTTCAAAATTTTCAAAATTTCTAAAATTTCTAAAATTTTAAAAAAAAAAAATTAAACTTTTTTAAATTTTACAATTTTTAAATATTTAAAAAAAAATATTTTTTTAAAATTTTTTAAAATTTTTTGATTTTTTTGAAATTTTTGTAGTTTTCAAAATTTAAATTTTTTTAGTTTTTTTATTTTTATAATGAGAATACCTATAGAAGAGTTCTATAGGGGGGGTTGGTATGGAATTAATTGAGACTGGAGGGGGGGCCATGAGAAATGAAGGCATTTGGTAGCGGAATTCTGCTGTATGCTGCTGTCACTGTCACGAGGTGACGTGGCAGGTCTGTGGGCCCGGGAGGAGAGAGGGGGCATGGCTGCTGTTGTTGCATGCCGCCAAGTGGTGTAGGGCCCAGGATTTGGGGCTCCCACTACGTACTCTTCTGTGGAAGAGTGAGAAGTAGTGTGAGAAATTGATCCCATATCGAAGATTTGCAGATTAATATATATATATATATATATATATATATATATGTATATGTATGTATGTATGTATGTATGTATGTATATTTGCTCGGGATTAGAGGTTACAAACAAGCTATAACACCTTTTATGAGGTAGCCTGTGATGGGCAGTTGTTTGCTAAAATCGTTGTTTCGGGCTGAGGCATTACAATGTCGGTGTGGAGAAGACTTTGTTTCGAGGTGAAAGGATGTACAGGCTCATATTCTGTGGTAATAAGTTTTGTTGGAGTTAAGCTAATATTTTTATGTGTATTTGGTATTCTTGTATGTGACTCGGCAGATGGTTTCAAACTCCTAATGAGGTTTGGACTTGGAATAACAATTGGCCTAGTGTTTGGAAGCTTATGTTCCATAATATGTAACTCCAATGGAATCCAACTACAATTTGGATCAAGTGTCTTAGCAATCATGGACCTTAGTGCATTATCATTATCTACGAGCACCACCATAAAATACTGTCATTCTCCTTTATCGGCAACATAACGAGCTTTGATTTTGACACTTCATTCACCGTTATCCCAATTCGTAACTTTGAATATCTTATCTACTAGTTGTAAGTATATAAAGTTACAGGGAGCCCAAATAATGACCGATTCAACATTGCTATAACAATATCCAATCTTCGGATCTCGATTTATTTCACCCCCAAAATATAACCAAATAAGCATATCATAATTCATACCTAAACATAAATTGACACATTCAATTCATTAACTACTTAAAAGCATAACCTATTCATACATATAAAACATATAGTTATAAAAATACCTTCAAATTAGACCGTCACTTGGATAGTTTGAAAATACGTCATGGATGAAGAATGAGATGACCCAATACAATGTTGAAAATTTTAAGAATGGGGAATTTAAATTTCGGTGTGAGAGGGAGAGGGAGGTAGGAGATATGAAGTTTGAAAGGAAACAATCACTTGGATTTTGGGTTTTTGGGTTTTAGGGCTTTGGGTTCATGAGTGAGGGAAAAAAAGATCTAAAGTGAAAGGGGAAGGAGAAGAGGGGCTACTATTTATATGCAACCGATATTATAGATGATACCCCTATCCCCAACAACGACATCAGTAATGCAAAAACCGTTGTTGGGAATAGCGTCATCAGCATAAGATTTTCTCACACTTGCAATTTTTTTACAAGTCAGAGAGTACACGATTGGCAATAAGTTAATTGTTGCCGTTACTCAAAATGGCGGCATATGAACAATTTGTTTTAGAGATGTTGCTATTGAAAACAACGACATTTAAATAACCTATGCCGTTATTTTCAATAGTGGTTAATGCTGACGTGTCTTAAATTAAGTTAGTTGGGTAAATATTTTTGAAAGTGGGTCAGATTGGTCAATATTTTGAAAAAGTTGGTCAGTATATAAAAAAATCGCGTATCTTATATAGGAATTGAGTTGTTTAGTTGCTTTCTAACTCTCTATATTTTGTTTATGATAATACGACAATATTATGGGTTTGATAGTATGATTACTTAGTAAGGTGAAAGCCAAGCATATGTAATGTAACGATATTTTCGTTGTAGTTATGTGGTGTAAGGAGTGGTTGATTGAGATGGAAATGAGCATGTGTGTTTGTAAACTATTGCTTAGTTGCTTTCCAACTCTGTACGTAAGTCCCTTAAAATATGACATTTTAAGGAGTATGATTACTTGTGTTACTGATACGACTGTTAACAAGTGTAATGAGTATTGATGCGGTTTGTTTTCGAGAAGTGTGGATGCACCAGGTGTGAGTTCTATTTGTTTGTTTAGTGGAAAGACGCAGTACTGGACGGTACACCTGACCCTCGGCAAGAGGGGCACGATCGGGTATAGAGGCGGAGGTCGGATGGTCGGCTCGGCAGTGGAGGCTCGGCTCGGATCCAGGAGTCTTGTGTACCTGCACTCGGCCTAGGAACACCGGAGTTGGTCCCTGATATGGCTAAAAATGGGGTTAAATCGGAGCCGTCCAAATCAAGCATGAATCTTAAAGTTTGAGGATAAAACGGTAATTTCACCTACAAACGGGTCTGGAATGGGTACTGGGTCCTTTTCCCAAAGGCCCAATAACCCGCGAACGGATCCACTTCAACTGGTTATGGGTCCTAACCCGCAGTGAACCCAATCCAGCAGGGTAGAATTAGGGGTTCTGATTAATTCTAATCAACGGCCCTGATTCATATCTATCCTTTCATTGGGAATTAGGGATTACATTCCTTATCTGATCACAGGGATTACATTCCTAATCTGATCCCTAAGGCGACTATAAATACCCCCCATCCACCACTATTAAGAGGTAATCAATCTTTTGCCAATTTACGCTCTTTCATAATCATTCCTGATTACTGACTTGAGCGTCGGAGGGTGCGTCGCCGGGATCAACCCCGGCGTCTCGCACTTTTTGCAGGTGAACGGCGGGAGTCAACGGTCAAACTCTGACAAAACAGGTTTTAGGTTTGCTATTCAAGTTTTCCAAGAATCCACAAATACTATCTATTTGCCCCCACATCAGATTTAGCGGTAACAGATTGGCGTCGTCTGTGGGAAACACCACGAATAGCAGCCTTCCCTCTTCCCGTTGGTCAGATCTTCTCCAGCCATGCCTCCAAGGAAACTCAGATCCAGAGGGTCCAACCGTGGACCTACCCCTCCTCCAACACAACAAGAGATTCCCCAGCAAACCGTTCTGCCGACGGGACCTGCCCCTCAGCCTAATCAGGCCCTTCAGCAGAACCAACCTCCTCCTCAGATCCATCAACCCCCTCGCGGTCAAACTGGTCCCAAGAATGCCGGTGCGGGGGGCTCCTGAGTCGATCCTCAAAAGCAACCACTCCATCAGGACCGCGTCTCAATACACAATGCCTCTACGGATTCTATGGCCTCCCACAATCCCGAGCTTCTGACCTTTTCAATACCATCCTCAATCGGCAGAAGGATGAGATCTTCGCTGCCGTCTGGATGAAAAGCGGGCCCGAGAGGGAGCCTCTCGCCAACAACGTCCGGATGAGCGATCTCCTCACCGCCGAGACTACAGAAGGTCCCCTACCCAAAGGGGGTGGAGAGAGTCCCCCGAGCATCACAGGAGAAGACCCCATTCCCCTGCTGGTCGGCAACATCGGAGGAACGATGAAGCACCCATCACTCGTGCCGAGTTCCAGCAATTCTAAGCAACGGTGTTGCAAGCTCTCAACCTCCGACCCAACAACAATAATACCCAAAGGGTTCCTACTCCCCCACGGGTTCAAAGTCCTCACCATCGGTCCATAACTCCTCCTCCAGCTTCTAACGACCAACAGCATATTCCTAGTCCTCACCGCTCCCAGGGTTATCGTCGCCGTAGTCCCTGCTCCCCTTCCTATGAAGACGAGTTCAGGGGCTCGTTTGACTACCGTCGGAGGGACGATGCTCTCTACCGCCGTCTCCAAGAGATGGAGAGGCACATCTGCCGAATAGACAAGGATGAGGAGTTAAGAGGAAGAACCATCCGCCCGAGTAGACCTCCCTTCTCCCAAACTATCATGGAGGCCCCTATCCCAAGGGGTTTCAAACCCTCGCAGTTCGAAACTTACTCGGGGGAGTCAGACCCCGTGGACCACATCGAAAGCTTTAAAACCCTCATGCTAATTGATGAACCAAATAATATTCACTTTTAGGAGCAATAATCTTAAGGCATTTAGACATTTAAATGCTTTATATGTGGTATTTACGCTTCTTTTCTCTTTTTCCATAGGAAACAGCCTAAAACAGCAAAACGAAGCAGATTCAGGACTTTGAGGATGATACACAGAAACTACGGAGTATAAGTTGACTAGTTCTTCAAACAGTCGACTGAACAGAGGAGAATGAAATCCCGAAGCTGCTCAGTACAGTCGACTGGTCCTCAAAGACAGTCGACTGGACTGATTAATTATGAATCTCCAGATGTCTCGACACAGTCGACTTACATCCAACACCAGTCGACTGGTATGCGGCGAGTCAGAAGATAAAAACAGATGCATCCTCATCCAAATCCGAATCAAAAAAATTAAGTTATCCAAACCCAGGTGTTTTCTGCGAATAACAACTTCTCCAACAATCAAAGCAAGAGCACGTGGTGAGCAGATAAGGAAGAAAAGAAGAAAAGAGAAAGATATAAAAACGCAGATCAAAATAAGGAAAGAAATAAACAAAAGAAGAGGACTTCTCTGCAAAAAGTACAAACCCTAATTCTCTTTCCTTGTTCTATAAATATCAACCAAGAGACCGAACTGAAGAAGGGAGGCCGGATCCATCAACAAGAAATGCCATCGACAGCAAGCATCAAAGAAGGAGAACAAGTCGACTGCTGATTGGGTTCAATTTCAACATCATACAAATCAGTGTTCTTCTGTTCTTCCTTTGAATCTTATTTTTATTGTAGTCATGAACTCTATTTTATCAATCAATAAAAGTTTTATTATGTGGAACTAACTTTCATAGTTGGGTAGATTGAAACCGTAGTTATGTAATGCTCACATTCTTCTGAATACTACTCTATTACTTATTGATTAAACCTGAGTGAATTGAAATAGATTTATAATAATCAAACTAGTTCAGAGTCCTAAGGGCAGTCGACTGAGGTGACAGCAAGTCGACTGGTCTGAATCTGAGTTTATCAAGTTTGCGTAGTATAGATCTGAATCTGTTATATGAGCATATTGAGACGACCCGTATCTCGTGTTCATATCTTGTAACAAGAGAATCTTTAGGGGTTCTTGGTTTAATCAACTTGGAGGATCTAGATCTGATACCAATTTCTAGAACTTTGAGTGTTTGTTCGTTTCCATTGTTCTGATGTTTTCTTTAAGTGCAACTTAGTAGATACCATGCTAAATATTTAAAGGAAGAAACGAATTAGAGTAGATACCATGCCTAATTCTTGGCTTAGGGAAACATTAACTTTAAGGAGTAGATACCATGCCCTTAAAGGAACAAACATGAGTAATTGGAGTAGTATACAACTTAACATTGCTAACTATAGGTGGAAATCAATGCCCAACTACTTAAATAGATATTCGTGACTCAATTTGTGATGCTACTTAACTAGGTTTTATCTTTTCATCTTTTTCAATCAGACCTTTAGAACAAACTCTTTGAATTGCATTTTTCTTTGTTTTATTGATTAGTAAGTTAAAATCTACAATCTCTGTGGGATCGACCTTTGCTCGTCACTACGCTTCTCCAAACGATTCGTACACTTGCGAGGTTTTTAATTTGTGTCTAGTTTATCTATTTATTTAGATCATCTAGATTGCACAACAAGTTTTTGGCGCCGTTGCCGGGGATTGTTAGCATTTTAACTTACAAATCAGTAAAATCTTTTTCTTTTTATTTTATTTTATTTCTTCTTTTTCTTTTCTTATATTTTCTTTTAGGTTAAAACTTTGCACAGACTCAGATCAGTCGACTGTCTCCAAGGACCAGTCGACTGTACAGCGAAGAATTCAAAAAGCAACAATGGGTGAAAAAGTATTAAATCGAGTACCAATGCAAGACAAATTCATTCCAAAGAATATTGAGCAACCGTCTTGCATAGCTTTCCAACCTAATGTCACAGGAAATATGCATCTATCACCTCAATTACTCAGCATGGTTCCCCACTTCAATGGTAGACTAGATGAAGATCCGCACCTACATCTGCAAGACTTCTTTGATCTTTGCAGGACACAAAGCATCCAAGGGCTTACCCCTGAACAAATCAGGTTAATCTTGTTTCCTTTTTCTTTAAAACTTAATGCTAAGTTGTGTTATAATTCTTTGAAACCAGGATCAATTCAGTCATGGGAGCAATTGGCAACAAAATTCTTGAAGGAGTTCTTTCCAGCTCAGAAGACCAGACAACTAAAAAGGGAAATTCTACTTTTCCAATAAAAAGATGGCGATTTATTCTTCAAGGCGTGGAAGGACTTCAAAAACAAGCTTCTCAAGTGTCCTACGCACAACATACCTAAGGATGATCAGGTACAATCATTTTATGAGGGTTTAAATGACGCTAACAAAGCAATTGTAGATGCAAGTTGCAATGGAATGCTGATGAGGAAGAGTGCTGAGGAGGCCATAGAGCTATTTGAAGAACTCAGCGAGAACTCACAACAATTCTCCACAAGGAGGAGTCTTTCGAAAAAACAGGGAGTATACGAAATTTCTCATAATAATAACATACAATTAGAAATGGAAACCATGAACAAAAAGATTGATATGCTTGTGAATTCAACGTTGGGAGGCATAAAAAGCCAACCAAAAGAAGTTTGTGCAATTTGTTTTCATTCTAATCATACAACTAATTCATGTCCCATGTTTTCTTTCGCAGATCAGGAGCACGCAAACTACGTAGAACAGGAAATGTACCCGCCCCAGAACAACCCTTTTTCAAACACGTATAACCCAGGGTGGCAAAACCATCAAGGCAATCAATTTGCACCAGGGCATACGCAGCAATTCCAGGGTGGGAATGGGTATGATAGGCCAGCACAAGAACAGAAGAAGTTGGATTTCGAATCAACCATTCTTCAATTACTCCAACAGCAACAGCAAACAAGCAATCAACAAGGACAGGCCATTCAAAAATTGGAATTTCAAATTGGTCAAATTGCTACGGAGTTGAGTGAAAGAAGGACAGGAGAATTCCCATCACAAACCATACCTAACCCTAGAGGACAAGAACAGCTCCAATCAAGGACAACACTAGAGGAAGAGATTGAGTGTAAAATGTTTGCTGCACCACAATTTCCACACGATGATCATGAATGTTATAATGTTGATGTGGTTCAGGAAAGTTGTGACCAAACATTGCAGGAACATAGTGTTGATCCATTACAAGAAACAATTACCCATCCTCCACTACTATCTCAGGGTTGAAATGGAATACGATGACTGGAGGATTGCAGAGACAGTACATCACCTTGAAACTCCAAAGTCATATTCAGGTCAGCTTGCACCTGCATTTGAAAAGTTGGTATCTGATAACACTTGTGTTTTCCAGGACAAGTCGACTGGTGAACAGGACAAGTCGACTTATGAACAGGACAAGTCGACTGCTACCAGGACACCAGATGAGGAGCTGAAGCCACTACATGAATATTTGGGGGAAAACCAGACATTACCTGTGACAGCTACTGAAAAATTAAGCATGCATGAAGAAGCAAGGCTGCAGGGAGTCTTGCAAGAACAAAACGGTGCACTAAGGTGGACCATTGCAATAGGCTTATGTCAAGATGGTACGGTCCAGACATTGTTGCAGAGGTTTTCCCACATAGAGCGTTGACAAAAAATCAAACGTTCAAGGTGAATGGGCAGAGGGGGAAACCTTATAA
The DNA here is from genome assembly GCA_017893485.1 of Hemerocallis citrina. NCBI lineage: Eukaryota > Viridiplantae > Streptophyta > Magnoliopsida > Asparagales > Asphodelaceae > Hemerocallis > Hemerocallis citrina. The sequence goes on from CM030358.1 coordinate 24,783,520, forward strand.
TAAGATGAGTTTTGAGCCGCAAGCCATTCAATACATTGCACAAACTCATCGAGTCTAGCTGAAGACAAGAAACACAGCGCTTATTGGGAGGCAACCCAATTTTTCAGGGGAGTACTCACTCTCTTCCTTTATTTATATTTCTTAGTCATTGTTTTATTTCTTTACTTTATTTTTCCTTCAAACTAGGTGGTAACACATCCCTATTTTAAGTTTTTGTGCGAACATTGAGGACAATGTTCCATCTAAGTTTGGGGGTATTTAGTTATTTGGAGTCTTTTGATTTTTTTTAGGATAAACAATTTCTTATAAAGAAAGAGTAAGGATACTTATTTACTTTAGGATTGTTGAGTTTCATAATTCCTTACAAAATTGTATGAGTCATGCGATTATACATAATAAACAAATGTGATGCTTTTTCTGGTGATTATTTCCTTTAGATCTAGTCCTAAACAGAGTTTAAGTAAATAGAGTAAAAACGAAAAAAAATATATATATATATATATGAATAAAGTCAATCTACTCCAATGTTTTGAGTTGCTTAGTAACTAGGGGTATTCATCACCAATGTTTAACCTTTACGTCAAACGGCAACTTGAAATATGAGTATGCAAAGCACTTAAAGTTTGTGACTTGTTGAGTAACCAGGTGGATTCATCACAAATGTCTTGCACTCGCGTAAAAAGGCAAGTGACAACTTTGGAGAAGAGACTACACTTAAAAAAAAAATAAAAAAATAAAAAAAAAAACACTCTAGTTTGCTACTCGGTTTGTAGTAGAGAAAAGGGATAATCACAGATTGAGTAGTTGCATACTATAACTACATTAATTGCATGACAAGTATGATTGAGTTGGGGATTATGACTAAACAATTGCACAGGAGAAAGTGGGTATACTTGTTTTTACTTTATTTGCAATTGTTTAAATTGAAATTTTGATGCTTGCATAATGGGAATTCTTGGTGCGAAGGGTTGAGTACTATTATTTTTCCCTTGTTCATAAGTTTAGTTTGCTTGAGGACAAGCAAAAGCTAAGTTTGGGGGTATTTGATGAACCAAATATTATTCACTTTTAGGAGCAATAATCTTAAGGCATTTAGACATTTAAATGCTCTATATGTGGTATTTACGTTTCTTTTCTCTTTTTCCATAGGAAACAGCCTAAAACAGCAAAACGAAGCAGATTCAGGGCTTTGAGGATGATACACAGAAACTACAGAGTATAAGTTGACTGGTTCTTCAAACAGTCGACTGAACAGAGGAGAATGAAATCCCGAAGCTGCTCAGTACAGTCGACTGGTCCTAAAAGACAGTCGACTGGACTGATTAATTATGAATCTCCAGATGTCTCGACACAGTCGACTTACATCCAACACTAGTCGACTGGTATGCGGCAAGTCAGAAGATAAGAACAGATGCATCCTCATCCAAATCCGAATCAAAAAAATTAAGTTATCCAAACCCAGGTGTTTTCTGTGAATAACAACTTCTCCAACAATCAAAGCAAGAGCACGTGGTGAGCAGATAAGGAAGAAAAGAAGAAAAGAGAAAGATATAAAAACGCAGATCAAAATAAGGAAAGAAATTAATAAACAAAAGAAGAGGACTTCTCTGCAAAAAGTACAAACCCTAATTCTCTTCCCTTGTTATATAAATATCAACCAAGAGACCGAACTGAAGAAGGGAGACCGGATCCATCAACAAGAAACGCCATCGACAGCAAGCATCAAAGAAGGAGAACAAGTCGACTGCTGATTGGGTTCAATTTCAACATCATACAAATCAGTGTTCTTCTGTTCTTCCTTTGAATCTTATTTTTATTGTAGTCATGAACTCTATTTTATCAATCAATAAAAGTTTTATTATGTGGAACTAACTTTCATAGTTGGGTAGATTGAAACCGTAGTTATGTAATGCTCATATTCTTCTGAATACTACTCTATTACTTATTGATTAAACCTGAGTGAATTGGAATAGATTTATAATAATCAAACTAGTTCAGAGTCCTAAGGGCAGTCGACTGAGGTGACAGCAAGTTGACTGGTCTGAATCTGAGTTTATCAAGTTTGCGTAGTATAGATCTGAATCTGTTATATGAGCATATTGAGACGACCCGTATCTCGTGTTCATATCTTGTAACAAGAGAATCTTTAGGAGTTCTTGGTTTAATCAACTTGGAGGATCTAGATCTGATACCAATTTCTAGAACTTTGAGTGTTTGTTCGTTTCCATTGTTCTGATGTTTTCTTTAAGTGCAACTTAGTAGATACCATGCTAAATACTTAAAGGAAGAAACGAATTAAAGTAGATACCATGCCTAATTCTTGGCTTAGGGAAACATTAACTTTAAGGAGTAGATACCATGCCCTTAAAGGAACAAACATGAGTAATTGGAGTAGTATACAACTTAACATTGCTAACTATAGGTGGAAATCAATGCCCAACTACTTAAATAGATATTCGTGACTCAATTTGTGATGCTACTTAACTAGGTTTTATCTTTTCATCTTTTTCAATCAGACCTTTAGAACAAACTCTTTGAATTGCATTTTTCTTTGTTTTATTGATTAGTAAGTTAAAATCTACAATCTCTGTGGGATCGACCCTTGCTCGTCACTACGCATCTCCAAACGATTCGTACACTTGCGAGGTTTTTAATTTGTGTCTAGTTTATCTATTTATTTAGATCATCTAGATTGCACAACACTAATCCACCAAGCTTCCGATGCCTTGCTGTGCAAGACCTTTCCCGCCACTCTTAAGGGTTCGGCTCGGGAATGGTACTCCCGCCTCGCCCCGTCATCCATATTTTCCTTCGAATAGTCTGAGAAACTCTTCATCACTCATTTTGTGAGCAGCAGACGTACGGAGAAGACCAGCATCTCGTTACTCCAGCTCCGTCAGGAGAAGGGAGAGAAGTTGAGAGACTACGCGAGGAGGTTCACTGCAGAGGTAAGATCCATCTCCTCCCTCGACCAGTCAGTTGCGGCGCCCGCCTTCCAATCAAATGTCCTCAACTCCAACCTTCGCTTCTCCCTCGCCAAGAAGCCCCCGCATAACGTTGCTGACCTCCTTCTTAGGAGCGAGAAGTACATTCGGGCCGAAGAAGCCGAATATCTCCCGGGCTTCGGAGGGTCTACTTCCGGGACAAAAAGAAAGGCAACTGAAGAAGAAGGGGTCAAGAAGCTTCAGAAAGACAATGGCGGTCAGCACCGACCTCCCCCCAGATTTGAAAAGTTCACTCCTCTTAACGCCAACATTTCCAAAATTCTCATGGAAGTCGAAAAGGAGGGGGTGATACCTCCTGCGCCAAAAATGAACACCCCTGGTAAGAAAAGGGACAAAGAGAAGTGGTACCACTATCACCGAAACCATGGCCACGACACCAATGATTATCGGGCCCTGAAGAACGAGATAGAAGCCCTCATCCAGAGGGGGCAGCTGATCAAGTTCGTGAGAAAGTACCGAACCGATCTTCCTCCCCCGCCTCGGGGGGCTAACAAGCGTCCTAAACGCGATGAAATGCCCGAATTTGAAGAGGAGCATGTCCTGCACCTCATTCATGGGGGTCCAATGGGGGGCTCCTCTAACTCCTCTCGAAAGACGTTTATAAGGGAAGTTAATTCGGTTCGCGCCACACCTCCTCCTAAAGGCCTGGGAGTACCCGTCACATTCTTAGATGAAGACCTTGAGGGTGTCCGAACCCCCCATTGTGATGCGCTTGTCATCAACCTCCATATGTCGAACTTTAAAGTGGAGAGGATCCTGGTGGACAATGGCAGCTCCGTTAATATCCTCTTCCTCGCCACTTTCAAAGGCCTCAAACTATCCTGGGACAGACTTAAGCCCGCCGGCTACACACTCCATGGGTTCACGGGAGTGCCAGTGACTATTGAAGGGGTGATCACCCTCGACGTAACCGCTAGCAAAACTCCTACTACCCGAACGGAGTCGATGGACTTTATGGTCGTGGATGTCCTTGCAGCTTATAATGTCATTTTGGGTCGGCCCGGCTTAGCTGCTCTCAAAGCCGTCCCTTCCGCTTATCACCTCAAGATGAAATTCTCCACCCAGGCAGGAGTAGGGGAAGTAAAAGGCATTCAAGAGGTAGCCCGCAAGTGCTATATAACTTCAACAGGGGGTCCAGTCCTCTCCCTCGAAACTCTTGAAATCCCAAAAGATGTTGTCCGGCCAACGTCCGAGCCGGTGGATGAGTTGGAGGAAGTGCTCTTCTCTGAGAAAGATCAGAGCCGCAAGTTCTTTATCAGCAAGACCCTCCCATCTGCCCTGAGTTCGGACATAGTTCAATGTATCAGAAAGAACCGCGACCTTTTTTCCTGGTCGGCCGCTAACATGCCTGGAATTTCCGAAGAGCTTCTAGTCCACCACCTCAGCATCGCTCCGGGGTTCAAACCGGTCCAACAGAAGAGGCGCAAGTTCGCTCCCGAGCGCCAGCAAGCTATAAAAGAGGAGGTGGACAAGCTCTTGAAGGCTCGGTTCATACGAGAGGTCAATTATCCCGAATGGCTTTCGAATGTAGTGATGGTAAAGAAGTCCAACGGGACCTGGAGGATTTGCATCGACTTTACCGACCTCAACGAGGCATGCCCCAAAGATCCATTCCCTCTTCCAAGCATCGATACTTTGATTAACGCCACTTCGGGCCATGAACTCCTCAGCTTCATGGATGCCTTCTCGGGCTACAATCAGATTCGTATGTTTCCCCCGGATATCCCGAAGACCTCCTTTGTAACCGATCAGGGCCTCTACTGCTACAGGATAATGCCCTTCGGTTGAAGAATGCAGGTGCCACTTATCAACGCCTCGTCAACAAGGTTTTTCAAGCACAGATCGGCCGAAATATGGAGGTATATGTTGACGATATGCTTGTGAAGAGCATCCACGGGGCCGATCATGTGGCCAATTTGCAAGAGGCATTCGACGTACTCAGGAAGCACGATATGAGGCTCAATCCGAACAAATGTGCGTTCGGAGTCTCGTCGGGGAAATTCCTAGGCTTCATGGTCAGCCAAAGAGGAATCGAGGCCAACCCTGAGAAGATCAAAGCCATATTAGACATGGCTCCCCCGAAGAATGTTAAAGAGGTTCAGAAGCTAATGGGTCGCCTGGCAGCCATAGGGCGCTTCCTTTCCAAGTCAGGGGAGAAGTGTCTTCCCTTCTTCAAAGCTCTCAGCGGGGCTAAAGGCTTCGAGTGGGGTCAGCAACAACAAGACTCATTCGACTAGCTGAAGGCTTACCTAGTCAATCCTCCTCTCCTTAGCAAACCTGTTCCCGAGGAAGCCCTCTACCTCTACTTAGCCGCCTCCGAGCAGACCCTCAGCACTGTCCTCATGAGGGAAGAAGATAAGACTCAAAAGGCCATCTATTACGTGAGCAAGGTACTTCGGGATGCCGAACTCCGCTACCCAAGGATAGAGAAGATGGCATATGCCTTAGTCATGGCCGCGAGAAAGCTTTTCCCATATTTCCAGTCCCATTCGGTGGTCGTTCTTACCGACCAACCACTGAAGCAAGTATTCCACAAGCCGGAGACCTCCGGTCGCCTCATGAAGTGGTCTATCGAGCTGAGCCAACACGACATATCGTACCTGCCTCGGACCGCAATCAAGGCTCAGGCCTTAGCTGAATTCATCGTCGAGAATACCATCCCCGAGGTCAGCCAAGCAATGAAGGGACCGCCTGTCTGATCGGTTTACGTAGATGGATCCTCTTGTAACGAGGGAAGCGGAGCCGGGGTCATTCTGGCCGGCCCAGACGATTTTGTCCTCCAATACTCCCTCCGCATCAACTTCAAGGTCTCTAACAATGAAGCAGAATATGAAGCACTCATAGCCGACCTCGGAATGGCTCGCAAGGCAGGGGCACAATACCTCTGGATCTTTAGCGACTCTCAGCTGGTCGTAAATCAGGTCCTAGGCGAGTACGAGACACGAGATGACCGAATGGCTAAGTACCTAGCCAAGGTCAGGAATCTCATGGCCCTATTTGAAGAAGCTCTCATCCAGTGAATCCCCCGAGAAGAGAATTCTCAAGCCGATGCCCTCTCCAAGCTAGCCTCCTCCTCCCTCCAAGGTCTCGAGCAGACCGTCTTGATCGAGGTGCTCATGAAGCCAAGTATAGAAGATGAAACTTCCGACTCAATGGAGTTGCTACCTGTCCTGCTTCAAGATAATTGGATGAAACCCCTGGTAGAATTCCTAAGGGATGGGCTCCTCCCCGAAGACCCTAATGAAGCTCGCCGAGTGAGAACCCGAGCAGAGCGGTACACGCTTATCGAGGGCATCCTATACAAGCGCTCCTTCACACAAGAAGACGGCATGCCTTATTTAAGATGCCTCTCCTCGGAACAAGACAATTACGCCCTGCAAGAGCTCCACGAAGGCATCGGCGGGGCACATTCAGGGTCCAGATGCCTAGCCCGGAAGGTGTTAAATTATGGATATTTCTGGCCCACTCTCCTACGAGACGCCGAATTACACATTCGGCAATGCAGCTCTTGTCAGAAATATTCCAACGTCTGTCGCCTCCCACAAGCTCGACTCACCTCCCTATCAAGTCCTATCCCTTTTGCAATGTTGGGGACGGATTAACTAGGGCCATTCCCACCAACTTCCGGCCAGCTAAAATTCTTAGTCGTGGCAATCGACTACTTCTCGAAGTGGATAGAGGCCGAGCCCTTGGCCACAATCATCGAGAGCAAAATAATTCAGTTATTCTGGAAGAACATTATCTACCGATTCGGTGTCCCTCGAGTCCTCATAACAGACAAAGGAACCCAATTTACCGGGGCCGCATTCTGAGCTCTATGTGAAGACCTCGCCATCCAACAACGTTTCTCCTCCGTCTTCCATCCATAGTCGAATGGTCAAGTGGAGAATGCTAACCGACAGATCCTCTCCGGTATTAAAAAGAGGCTGAATAAGTGCTCTAAAGGCTTATGGGTCGATCAGCTCCCTAACGTGCTGTGGAACTACCACACCACGTAACGGACCCCCACAGGAGAGTCACCATTCAACCTCACGTATGGGTCCGAGGCTGTGATCCCATTGGAAGTCGGCATACCTTATCCTCGCCTTGTTGCCTACGAAGAAGAACAGAATGCAAGAGAACTTCGGGCAAACACAGACTTGGTCGACGAGCTACGGGAAAGAGCGTCAATCCGCCAACAAAGCTATCAGAGGAGGATCGAGTTGGCATACAATGAGAGAGTCTGTCCCACCGACCTCAAAGAAGGGGACTTGGTTCTCAGAAAGTTAGCAATCTCTTTTCCTAGTCAGAAGAGTAAACTAGCTCTAAATTGGGAGGGACCCTACAAGATCATCAAAGTGGTTCGGCCCGGAACATATCGTCTAGAAGACCTCAAAGGCAGAGAGATCCCCAGACTATGAATGCCGACCATCTTTTGAAATACCAAGAGAGCGCTTTAACACCTCTCTAAGTATTCTGGGATGTCAAACCGTTCCTCTCCTTTTACTTGTATTTTTTTCCTTTATTTCTCCTATGTAATAATGGCTCACAACTTGGAAGCGGCCAACTATTAGTTATCAATAAAGATCGTTTTTTCATATTTTACTTGTAAAATTGCTTGTATCTCTCTGTTTTTACTCTTCACCCTAACGACGAGTTCGGAGTCCAACACTTGGCTCGACTCTGCTTCGCAAGCTCGCTCTTAAGCGAGCTAGAAGTGGTTTGCCATTCGGAATTGCTCCCACAACTGTTGAACAACTCTAATGACGAGTTCGGAGTCCAACACTTGGCTCGACTCTGCTTCGCAAGCTCACTCTTAAGCGAGCTAGAAGTGGTTCGCCATTCGGAATTTCTCCCACAACTGTTGAACAACTCTAACGACGAGTTCGGAGTCCAACACTTGGCTCGACTCTGCTTCGCAAGCCCGCTCTTAAGCGATCTAGAAGTGGTTCGCCATTTGGAATTGCTCCCACAACCGTTGAACAACTCTAATGACGAGTTCGGAGTCCAACACTTGGCTCGACTCTGCTTCGCAAGCTCGCTTTTAAGCGAGCTAGAAGTGGTTCGCCATTCGGAATTGCTCCCACAGCCGTTGAACAACTCTAACGACGAGTTCGAAGTCCGACACTTGGCTCGACTCTGCTTCCTTAAACACTCCGAGTTACCGAGCCGAGTGGATGAGGTACCGATCTCCACATATGGAGAAAAAGGCCGCCAAACCAGTTTCACCGTCGGATTATCTCAAAATTCGTGCTAGAACATGATGAACAGCTAGATCGCGCCACGTCTCCACAAAATGACAAGATAACGTTTTCTCAAAATCTGAGCCTCTTGTCTTGTGATTCGCACCATGATCATGATCCACTGCCAGATTAAGCCACGTAGCTCGGTGATAAATCCGAGCTACCTAACTATCGAAAAGCAAAGGGACCTCGACACACCCCGAGCAAGAGCGAAAATTCTACAGCTAGAACGAATAAAAGGAGCTAACTTTTGGTTCTTATGGTTCGTTTCAAAAGTAAAGTAACTACGGCACAACAGCGAGCAGACGAACTCCGATTTTAATAAAAACAACTTAATAATTTTACAAGGCAAGGTTACTACAAAAAGGTGCTACAAAAACTCGAAAGCCCAGTACGACTTTTTCAACGCCTCTTCGGAACAGGGACATTCCGATTCAGAGAAACTCGGGGTCAGCGTCGCTTAACCTCCGAGCTCGTCTCTAGGCCGACGAACGGAGATGCCTCTTTGCCACTGACTCTAACGGTGGCTCCGACTGAGGCTCCGCTCGAGGAAACTGCTACGCCGCTTCAGCCATTGGCCGCAGTCCGACCAGTGATGGGAGGACGAGTCCCGAGCTCGTAGAAAGAGATCCCTCGCTCGCTTTCCTCACAAGTACATGAGGTGCTGCGGACGTTAATCCTCACGGGCTGAGGCTTAAGACGAGCGACTTCCTCCTCGAGTTCGACGATCCTATCTTTCAAATTGTCGTCCTTCACCGATATCTTGAGCTGAGGGAGTTTTACCGAGCCCGGGTACTCAGCACTATCAGATATGATGCGACGCAAATTGGTCACCTTGATGCTCTTGTCAACTGTAACCCTCTGCAACTGCTCGACCTTCGTTGCGAGCTCATCTCGCTTGGCCAGCGCCGAGGCCAACTCTTCCTTCTTAGCCGAGAGTTCTTCCTCGACTATCCGCAAATGATGCACCTCGGCCAATAGCTCGCTGTTCTTCTTCTCCACATCGAACAGCACTCTCCGGATCAGCTCGATCTCGCCTTCGTGACGAGCTTCGTGAGACCGCGTGAACAGTTCCGCACGATGCCGAGCTGCTGCAGTGTCCGAATCAAGTTCGATGATCTGAAAGACGAGGGCATCACATTGAAAGACTATATCCGAGCCAGACACTTAGACAAATTCAAAACAAAATTTTCGAGAAGAAGCCTTTTCATTCACATCAAAAGAGCGGTGGCCAGTCCGTTATAAGACTTACACAAAAAGAAAAATTACAAAAACAAAAGAATCAGGGATCCACCTCGGGCGGAAGCTCAGATACCGGCGCCTCGCCAGATGGCCCTTCGCCCCTCGTCACCTCGGTTTGAGGATCGGTCGACGTGGTCTTAGGGTCGGCTGGCACCTCCCTACCCCGAGGTTCGTTCTCCTCTTCCCAATCGTCATCTTCTTCAACTTCTTCGCCTTCATCCTCGCCGCCAGGCTACAGCCGGTACCCAACTCTCTGAAAGCCGGGGACCCGAGCCTGGACATGGTCGAGCGCCCTGGCGTAGGACTTCTCCATATTCCCAGCCATGTGCTTCTTCGCCTCGGCTTCGACTTCCGCCCTTATAACTGCACCGCGACATCCTTCTCTGCCTTCACCACCTCCAGGGCCCTCGCCAATTCCGCCAACTCCTCGGCAGCCTTAGCGACTTTGGCAACCTCCGCGGCGAGCTGCTCCTTCATTCGCTCCAAGTCCGCCTCGAGGTCGGCGACTCGAATGGCCAAGCCATCCGAGCGACGTTGCTCTGCCTCGAGCTGCCTAACCGCCCTCGCCTTCTCTGCCTTGTCCTTGTCACAGGCGGCCTTCAGTTCTCTCTCCTGGTCGGCGAACTCTTGAATAAGATGGCCGAAGTGACAGGTGGCCTGTGGCAAGAAGGAGTTAGAGCCAAGCTGTGATATTAGGCGGAATTCTTAAAAAGGGAAAATCAAGAATTACCGACATAAGCGACCGGGCGACCTCCTAGGTGTCGTCGCCGGTCGTCCCCGCCTTCAGAGCAGCTCGGTCCTTTGGGGTCGCGAGATGCTTCACGGCCTGTGTACACATCTGCGAGTCGCCGAGGAAGCCGTCATGGTTCTTCACCCACCAGTCGGGGACGAACAGCTTCTTGTGCTGCTCGGTCAGGATCACCTCGGCCTGAGTCGTCAGAGGCGGGGCCTTGAGCGACAGCGTCGCCGAGACGGAGAAGGTCTCACCGGCCACGGCAGACGAAGCAGGAGCCGAGGGGTCGGCGGGAACAGCCACCTCCGACGATGGAGCTTGAGTAGCGGGGGTAGGGTCGACGACTACCGAGGGAGCCTTGGTAGGGCGGCCGGACGAAGGACCCGTGCCCATCCTTTTCCTCTTCCTACCGTCGGCAACCTTGCCTCGCTCATTCAACATCCCCATGAAATCCATCTTCGGCGCTTCTGTTCCGAACAACAAAACAAACAACAAGTTAGAAAAACGAACAAGAAACTCAAAGAAAAAAAATGCGACAAGATGTCAGGGGCATACTTGGGTCGATCGGACTAAGGCCCGACCCCTGTAGCACCTCCTCGGTCATTTCTCTCCAGCTCAACATTGGGAGAGCAATGAGCTTCGCTGCCACCTCCTTCTCGGCCGCAGTCAGCACCGGGTCGACCCTTGCAAACTTCGGTACCTCTACCTTCCACTGAGTCAGAAAGTCCAGCGTCGAGGGCCCCTTCAACAGAAAAAACTTCTCCTTCCAACATTTTATCGAATCCGGATTCTCTATGAGCCTAACGCCTTTCCGGGGTGACAGGTAGTAGCGAGGCTCGGCCTTATTCATCCGGTGGATTCGGTACAAGCTCCGGAGGATCTCCATGTCTGGCTCGACCTTTGCGACACGACACTGCAGCAAGAAGGCGAGCACGTGGCGCCAGGTGTTCGGCATAAACTGGGTCGGAGCCAGGCAATACCACTGAAGGACCCTTAACACGAAGGGATGCAAAGGGAAGCGCAAGCCGGCGCTCAAAGAGTCGAAGTCGAACACACACGTGTCCGACGACAGTACGGAGTTTGCCCGCATCCCAGGGCCAGGGAGGATTAGCTTGTACTCCGAGGGGTTGGCGAACCCCTTTCTAATCTGGAGGAGGTCCTTCTCAGATAATACCGAGGCAATATCATCCACCTCGGTAGTCTGTCAAGGGTTGTTCTCCTCGTAAACTGCCGACCTACCAACGATCACCTTCTTCAGAAGATCACCCTTGTACTGCCTAATTCCGGTATGGCCAAACAGCACACTAGGGTACCGGCCCGACTCAGGGGCTCGCCTCTCAGTCTCCACGATCTCCTCGACTACAGGAGACCGGGCCACTATCTTCTTCCTCTTCTCCTCAGCCACGGACGGTCCTACCACCTCCTTCCCCTTTCTCCGGCTCGCCACTTGTCTCTTCTCCTCGGCACCGCTATCGTCCGAGGACGAGGCCTCACTTCCCGAGTTTACCCTTGACATCTCTCAAAAAAGTATAAGGCAAATACACTGACCTTGATGTGACGTAGCCTTGAAGTGACGTTCACAGTCGGAATTAGATCACCGGAAATTGCCTGGCCCACGTGACAGCTAGCGCAACCACCTTAGAGCACGAATTGCCGCTAGCAGAGCAAACTGAGAGTAAAAGTAAAAACTAGGAAGTAAAAGTGGGAATGAGCCAAGGGGTGAAGGGGGTGAGAATTTATAACCTCAAAGCGACGTTTAGGCTTACTTAGGCATTTAAAGGCCCACCAAGAGAAGGCAAAGCGCCAAAATGGAGGGTTACGACATTCCAAGTCAAAAAACTCATCGATTCACTCAACTCCGTTGCTCGGCGATTCGCACCTCGACGCGCCACCGAGCGACAGTCATCACGAGCCGAAGGGATGAGGTACCGACCCTCACATATGTGGAAAAATTCTGCCGAGCCAGAACCACCGTCGGATCGTTCCAAAATTCGTGTCGAAACTTGATGGACGGTTCAGATAACGACACTCCCACAAAATGACAAGATAACGTTTTCTCGTGATCTGATCCACGTCCTCATGATTCGCGCCGTGATGAAGGCTCAGGATCATGCCACGTAGCTCGGCAGATAACAGCTCTTCGAGCCGAGCTGCAGAAGGAGCCGAGCTGAGGTACCGACCACCACATATGGAGAAAAATTCTGCCAAGCCAGATTCACCGTCGGATCGTTCCAAAATTCGTGTCGAAACTTGATGGACGGCTCAGATCGCGCCACGCCCACAAAACAATAAGATAACGTTTTCTCGTGATCTGAACCACGTCCTCGTGATTCGCACCGTGATGAATGCTCAGGATCGTGCCACGTAGCTCGGCAGATACCAGTGCTCCGAGCTGAGCTGCAGAAGGAGCTGAGCCAAGGTGCCGAGGTACCGACCTCCACATATGGAGAAAAATTCTACCGAACCAGATTCACCGTCAGATCGTTCCAAAATTCGTGTCAAAATTTGATGGACGGCTCAGATCGCGCCACAAAACGACAAAATAACGTTTTTCTCGTGATCTGAACCCCGTCCTCGTGATTCGCGCCATGATGGATGCTCAGGATCGTGCCACATAGCTCGGCAGATCCCAGCGCTCCGAACCGAGGTGTCGAGGCACCGACCTCCACATACGGAGAAAACACTAGCCGACCTATACAGATCGTTTGATCCCCCGGAAAATCGCGCTCGGCGGCGATTAAGGGTCCAGATCATGCCACGTCATAATTCGGTATTATAAATTAATTTTTATTTATTTAGAAATTGCGAAAAAATGATTGAAAATTTGGAAAAATTAGTTAAAAATTTTAGGGAATAATTATAATTTTGAGGAAATATTTTTAGCCCCTGAAGTAAGTAATTATTGCCTAGAATGGTTGATTAAGACCCCCGGACGATGAATCAACACTTCGCAAAATTAAATAAATAATCCGAAAAATAGATAAAAATTAAGGAAAATGCCAGCAAATCGGAGGAGCTCAAAAAAAACAGCTTAGAGCCCACAACTAACCCATATAAAGAATCGTCACCCCCTTCGTTTGGACACCGATACAACCCTGAAAGCTATTAAAGCAGTAAAACTACTCCTCAAAGGCTGATCAAACTCAGTCTTTGGGAGTGGTGGGCTCGTGATATAGCTAAAAATGGGGTTAAATCGGAGCCATCCAAATCAGGCACGAATCTTAAAGTTTGGGGATAAAATGGTAATTTCACCTACAAACGGGTCTGGAACGGGTACGGGTCCTTTTCCCAAAGGCCCAATAACCCGCGAATGGATCCACTTCAACTGGGTACGGGTCCTAACCCGCAGCGAACCCAGTCTAGTAGGGTAGAATTAGGGTTTCTGATTAATTCTAATCAACGGCTCTGATTCATATCTATCCTTTCACTGGGAATTAGGGATCACATTTCTTATCTGATCACAGGGATTACATTCCTAATCTGATCCCTAAGGCAACTATAAATACCCCCCATCCACCACTATTAAGAGGTAATCAATCTTTTGCCAATTTACGCTCTTTCATAATCATTCCTGATTACTGACTTGAGCGTCGGAGGGTGCGTTGCCAGGATCAACCTCGGTGTCTCGCACTTTTTGCAGGTGAACGGCAGGAGTCAACGGTCAAACTCTGGCGGAACAGGTTTCAGGTTTGCTATTCAAGTTTTCCAAGAATCCACAAATACTATCTGTTTGCCCCCACACCAGATTTAGCAGTAACAGTCCCGGTGGCAGCCCCTCCAACTAATTAATTACTGAAGTAGAGCAACAGTAGCTAGGGTTTGAGAGGGAAAAGATTGATTACCTTTGGAGGTGGGAGAGGGCTTGGTATCTATAGGCATGCCAAACCGGTATGGATCCATTTGGGCCGGGTCTGGACCCGTATACCCGTGGGCCTGGTGGAGTAGAAGCCCATGGGCTTAAGGGTGATCTGATGATCATGGGTGAGAGCGTTTTGGGGAGATCGGATGGCCTAGGATGTGCCAAGTGATAAATCCAATAATATAATCTGAATGCAATTAGACAGTTAAATTCTCTATATGTGGTAATTTACTCTTCTTTTCTCTTTTTCATAGGAAACAGCCTAAAAGCAACTAAACGAAGCAGATTCAAAGACTAATCCAGCACTGTGAGGATGATACACTGGAATGAGGAACCCTAACTCTGCATCAAAACATTTCTGAGAAGCTGCTGAATACAGTTGACCGATTCCTTGACTACAGTTGACTGAACAGAGAGGGTTGAGTTTCTGAAGCTTTGCAGAACAGTCGACTGCCTCCTAGTCAACAGTCGACTGTTATGACTTGTTTGAGTTTCCATAAGTTTGCAAAACAGTCGACCGATTTTTAGCAATAGTCGACTGCCTCTTAGTAGACATTCGACTGAAGTAGCTATCAGCGAAAGTTAAGAGATAAAATTTGTTGAGATACACCCTCATCCAAATCCGAATCAAAGTGAGCTGTCAAAATCCAGGAAATAGATATGGGATAACTGCAAATAACAACTTCCCAAAAATCAAGAGATCGGGGCTGGTAAGTATTGAAGATTCGACTCAATTCATGTCCGATCGTGTGAGGAGATAGAAAGCAGGAGCTTGAGATCTGCAGATAAGGGCAAGAGAAACTATAAGAAGAGGGGGATCATCTACCATTAGAAATCATCGATCAATCGAGCATTAATCTATCAGCATCGAATAAGGAAGGAGGTCAAGTACTGAAACTCTGCAATAAGGGGGAGGAGAACAAGTCGACTTCAGAGGATATCAAGTCGACTTCAGGCTGATTGGGTTCAAGCTAAACAACATACAAATCAGTGTTCTTCTTTTCTCTTTAATTCTTGTTCTAGTTTAATTCATTTGAGTCATGTATTCAAAATTTTTAATCAATAAAAGTTGTATTATGTGCAACTAATTTCATTATTGGGCAGATTGAAACCTTAGTCATGCAATGTTTATAAATCTTCTAAAGCACTACTTTTATCACTTGTTGATTAAACCTGGTTGTCTTGATCAAATTTATAATATGAATCAACATTTGTTAGAAAGTTCTTAGGTACAGTCGACTGAGAGCTAGCGATAGTCAATTGAACTGAAGAACCTTATATTATTAAGTTTGCTTATTATAAAACTGATTCTGTTATATGAGTATAGAGATGATCCATATCTTATGCTCATAACTAGTAACACAAGAATCATTTAGGTTCTTGGTTTAATCAACTTGGAGGGTCTAGATTTGATACCAACTTCTAGAGCTTTGAGTGTTTGTTAATTTCCATCGTTCCTATGCTTTCTTCAAGTGCAACTTAGTAGATACCATGTTAAATACTTAAGGAGAGAAATGAATTAGAGTAGATACCATGCCGAATTCTTGGCCCAGGAAAATCTTAACATTAAGGAGTAGATACCATGCCCTTAAATGAACAAACATGAGTGATCAGAGTAGTGTAGAAGTTAATTTAGCATTCGTGACTATAGGTGGAAATCAAGCCCAACTACTTTAATAGATATTTTGTGATTCAAATTGTGATTCTACTCTCTTTTCCTTTCCAGACTTACTTTTAGAACAACACTTTATGATAAGCATTTTTGTTTTATTGATTAGTAAGTTATTTACTACAATCTCTGTGGGATCGACCCTTACTTTTCACTATGCTTCTATAAACGATTCGTACACTTGCTAGGTTTTAATTTATGTTCAGATTATCTAGATAACTGAGCTGACAACAAGTTTTTGGCGCCATTGCCGGGGATTGTTTAGTATTTTAACTTGCAAATCAACAATAAAAAAAAATTCGATTACTTATTTTGTAAATATTTTCTTTTAGATTACATGATTTTGGTGTATGCAAGGGAGACGATCACTTCATCCTAAGCTACTACCTATTGACCAAGAGACAGAGCACACTCTGCACAGACGAAAGTCGACTGTCTCGAAGGATCAGTCGACTGTACAGCGAACCATTCCAAAAGCAACAATGGGCAAGGAAGTACCAAATCGAGTACCAATGCAGGACAAATTCACTCCGAAGAATATTGAGCAACTCTCTTGCATAGCTTATCAACCTAATGTCACAGGGAATATACACCTATCTCCTCAATTACTTAGCATGGTTCCCGACTTTAGTGGCAAACTGGACGAGGATCCTCATCTCCATTTGCAAGATTTCTTTGATCTTTGCAGAACACAAAGCGTCCAAGGACTTACCCCTGAACAAATCAGGTTAATTTTGTTTCCATTTTTATTTAAACTTAATGCTAAATTGTGGTATAATTCTTTGGAACCAGGATCAATTCAGTCATGGGAGCAATTGGCAACAAAGTTCTTGAAGGAATTTTTTCCAGCTCAGAAAACCAAACAGCTAAAAAGGGAAATTCAACTCTTCCAACAAAAAGATGGCGATTTGTTCTTCGAGGCATGGAAGGACTTTAAGAACAAACTTCTCAAGTGTCCTACGCACAACATGCCCAAGGATGATCAGGTACAAGCATTTTATGAGGGTTTAAATGACACTAACAAAGCAATTATAGATTCAGCTTGCAATGGAATCTTGATGAGGAAGAGTAGTGAGGAGGCCATCGAGCTATTCGAAGAACTCAGCGAGAACTCACAACAATTCTCAACAAGGGGAAAGGGAATTTCGAAAAAACAGGGAGTTTACGAAATTACTAGTAATAATAACATGCAATTACAAATGGTAACCATGAACAAAAAAATTGATATGCTGGTTAATGCAATTTCGATGGTGGGTGGTATAAAAAACCAAACAAAAGAAATTTGTGCAATTTGTTCTCATTCTGATCATACAAATGATACATGTCCAATGTCTTCTTTCACAGATCAGGAGCACGCAAACTACGTCGGACAGGGAGTGTTTCCACCAAAGAGCAACCCCTTCTCGAACACGTACAACCCAGGGTGGAGAAACCATCCAAATTTCTCATGGAACAATAATCAAAACAATCAAGGCACTCAAATCGCACAAGGGCAAGCGCGAAACTTCTAGATTGGAAATGGATTTGATCGGCCAGTTCAAGAACAGAAGAAGTTGGATTTCGAATCCACCGTTCTTCAATTGCTCCAACAGCAACATCAAACAAGCAACCAACAAAGGCAGGCCATTCAGAAATTGGAGATCCAAATTGGTCAAATTGCTAAGGAGTTAAGTGAAAGAAAGGCAGGAGAACTTCCATCACAAACTATACCAAACCCTAGAGGATAAGAACAACTCAAATCAGTGACAACCCTAAGAAGTGGTAAGATAATCGACAGTAATGTTGGAACAAACATGAACAAATCAGACACACAGCCAGAAAAATCTTTGGGTTCCAACAAGGTAAGTGACAAAGAAAGGGTAGTATTTCCACTGTTCCCTAAAAGGTTAGTCAAGCAAAAGAAAGAACAATATTTATTTGATATCTTTGAAACTCTCAGGAAGGTAGAAATCAATATTCTCCTACTTGATGCTATTAAACAAATTCCTTCTTATGCCAAATTTTTTAAAGAATGATGTACTCACAAGAGAACGTTTTAGGTTAGGAAAGATGTGGCTCTAACAGAAGAAGTGAGTGCAGAATTGTTGAGGAAACTACCTCCTAAGTTGAAGGATCCAGGCAGTTTTACCAGCCCTTGCAGGGTTGGTGAACATTTCTTTGAAAAGGCACTGTTAGATTTGGGGGCAAGCATCAATCTTCTTCCATACTCTGTTTACGAAGAACTAGGATTGGGAGAACTCAAACCAACATCAATCACTTTGTAATTGGCTGATCGCAGTATCAAAAGACCTAGAGGTATTTTAAAAGATGTCTTAGTTCAGGTAAATGATTTCATTTTGCCTGCAGATTTTGTTGTTTTGGATATGGAAGACTCTTCAATGCTATCTTCTTTACCTATCATCTTAGGTAGACCCTTTATGAGTACTGCTGATATGAAAATTTGTGTTAAAAATGGCACTATAAGTATGAAAATAAATGGTGAAAAGATTGAGTTTAAAATGTTTGATGCACTAAAATTACCACACGATGATCATGAATGTTATAATATTGATGTGGTTCAGGAGATTGTCGACCAAACATTTCAGGTACATAGTGACGATCCACTACAAGCCACAATTACACACTCTCTAACACTATCTCGAGTTGAACAGGAATATGATGATTGAAGGATTGCAGAGACAGTACATTACCTTGAAAATCCAAAATCATATTCAGGTAAGTTTGCACCTGTGTTTGAAAGTCTTGGGTCTAATAAAACTTTTGTTTCTTCTGTTACCAGGACACCAGACGAGGAGCTGAAGCCGCTACCAGAACACTTGAAGTATGCATATTTGGGTGAAAACCAGACGTTGCCTGTGATAGTTGCTGCAAACTTGAGTATACAAGAAGAAGAGGAGCTGTTGAGAGTATTGCGAGAACACAAGGGTGCATTAAGGTGGACCATTGCAGATAGGCTTATGTCAAGATGGTATGGTTCGTACGTTGTTACACAGGTTTTCCCACATGGAGCGTTGGAAGTTCATAACAAAGAGAAAAATCAAGCTTTCAAGGTGAATGGGCATAGGGTAAAACCTTATATTGAGATGAGTTTTGAGCCGCGAGAGGAAGATATAACTCTTCAAACTATTCAATACATTGCCTAAACTCGTCAAGTCTAGCTGAAGACAAGAAACGCAGCGCTTATTGGGAGGCAACCCAATTTTCAGGAAAGTACTTACACTTTCTCTTTATTTCTCTTTATTCATTTCTTTATTCATTTTCTTTCCCTCAAACCGGATGGTAACACATGCCTATTTTAAGTTTTTATTTCAAACATTGAGGACAATGTGCCATCTAAGTTTGGGGGTAGTTATTCACATTTGGAGTCTCTTGATGTTGTACCCTTTCTAACAACAATGATGAGAACATGAGCTCAGTTACTATAGGTAGAGAGTAGAGAACAAGTATTAATTGTGGCCTTTATCTTTAAAAATGTTAATAACTTATCATATGGATCATACTTGAAACTTTTATTCAGGTGGTCATGCCAATTCGACGAATTTTGAAAGAGAATAGCAAGTTCAACTGTGTGTAAACTTAAATACACAAATTGTGAGCTTTGAGCCTTATATATATATATATATTTTTAGAGAGTCATAAACTTAAAGATCTCAGTTGACTGCATTTATCTACATTCTTGAGATGAACTAGAACTTGTTCTGGCTACTTTTCGAAACTTATTTTGGTTTTTTGCATGAAAACTTGGAAATGATTAAGGCACCTAAGATTCTATCACCAAAGACAAATAGCCTACCCAACATCAATTATTCACTAGTTTCCCCTTCGAAGCCTATAAAGGCTTTCTTTTTGTAAGACACATCATCCTTAACTGTAACCCCTGTTTTCATTAATACGTATTTTTAAAAGTATTTTTCCGTATTTAAATCCTTAGTATCTTATGATTATTTTTCCTTAATTGATTTTATTATTTTAACTATTTTTGTGAACCCAATAGTTTGACTATTTATTAAAAGCTCAAGTTTGTATTTTGATTTTACTATTTAATTAATATGAGCCCAGGTTGTATTTTGATTTTATTATTGGTTGATATGAAACCCAATTGTTTATTCTAAAGTCCAAATTTGTATTTGATTTTGTTAAATTAATCCGAGCCCAATTGTTTAGCCCAATACCCTAGTTATTATTTTATTTTGTTATAAGCCCATTTATTAAAGCCCAATTTCGTATTTGATTTTATTAAATTAAATCTGAACCCAGAAATCTAAGCCCAATACCCAATGGTTTTGTTTAAATATTTTGAATCCCTTTTTAGCCCAAGCCCACTAAACCAGAACTCATATAATTGTGTAGACACCTACCCGTATACAATTTATTTTCTCCCCCTACGTTTTGTCCCGTACTTCAACTCCCCACTCCTCGATTCCCGTACCAGCACTTTCCCCCACGCTCCTAGTAACTACCCCCATTCTCTTCTCACCCGTTACTATATTTTATTCCATTATAAAAAAAAAATCTCCCTTCCCGTTCTTCTCTTCTCCCTCCTTCTCTGACTTCCAAAACACAAACAGAACAAAAACAGATCAAACCCGAACCCATCTCTCCCATCTTCTTCCTCCTCCATCTTCCACCTCCGTCACCATCGAAGCCATCCCGAAGCACTCAGTCGACGCGCCACCCGAAGCTTCGCCAGCCTCTCATTCTCTCGCTCGACAACTCAGCCGCTCCAACGCAACCCCACCGTCCTCCACACTCGAACCTCGTCCTCGTCCATCGTCTTCCTCCCTCGATCGCTTGCCTCGAACTCCGTCGCCAGCCCTCTTCATCGCCTCCCGCAGTCAACCTCGCTCGACATTCCCAGTCACCATTGCCGTCGGAGTTCACGAGCTTCCCTCGAACTCCGCGGACTCCGCTACTTCCGCCAGTCGTCTCCCCCTCCGAACCCATCGAGCCCCACCCTCGAGCTCGTCGACGCCGCTCAAGCCGCCATTGCCAAACCCGAACTTCCGCTCGTCTTCAACCTCAGCGTCGACCCCGAACTCCGTCGTCGCGCGTCGCCATCTCCCGCTCGTCTCCTCCACAGTGAAGCCTCGCCTCGCCTCTCCTCCCTTCATCTTCAAGCTCCTCCCCCCAGCTCCGCCCCATCGACGTTCCTTCTCCCGATCGTCAGCCTCGTCGAATAGAGAAACCACCATTGCCGAAGCTTCCTCCATTGCTGCATCTCCCCCAAGCTTTCGAGCCACTGCCTGCGCCGCCCTCTGCTGTCCTCCCCAGTTGAGCACTCCTCCTCGTCCTCGCCTCTGCCTGAGGCCATTGCCGAACACCTCCTTCCGCTCGAACTTCCGCTCAGCCTCGAAGCTCCCCGCTGCTCAGTCACCGCTCGCCAAAAGCTCCATCGCCGTTGTCGTGCCCTCTCCTTCTTCGTCCAATTCCTCGTCACTCGGAGTTCCACGCCATCACCGCTCTCAACCAGCCTCGCCAACCCCGTTCGCCCGTCACCGTTTCCCTCTCCTTCTCTCTCACTCCCTCTCTCTCTGTCTGTGTTAAAGCGAAGAAGAAGAAAGAACAGTATTGGGATTGTTACTATTGTTTTGGTGTTTGGGATTCACTTGATTTGCTGTTTGGGGGTATTGAGTTGTGTTGGTGCTGTAGTTGGAGTATTATATTGGTGTTGGGTTGCTCTGTCCTGGAGTTTGTGTGAAGGGGAAACTTTGTTTTGTTGTATTGGTGATTGTACTAGTGTTTGGTGTTCTGGAGTAAGGGATTGGATTGGAGTATTGTTGTCTTGGAGTTGTTGTTGGGGGTATTTACTGCATTGGACTTGTTGAAGTGAAGTTGCTATTTTGGAGCTTGCTATTCTAGGAGTTGCTGACTTTGGCGTGGCTGCCACAAATATTTTGCACATATTCTACCGCCCGGGATACTGATCCCGTTATTTTTGCTTTAATATTATCGTCATCGACTAACAAGCAAGTATTCTCTTGTACAATCTGTTTGTTCTAGTACAAGCTCTTTTGTAAAATACCGCAAGTATATTATTTGACTCTATTCGTATTATACATAATCCGTATCTCGTATTCGTACAAGATCACGAATACTTTGTTGCCATGTCCGTTGCATGAACACGATACACATATATACTATTATACATGATATTGTGCATGAATTGCTTGTTATTAGGTTGTATGTTGTTATAATATATTTTATTCTTGATTAAGTGTTATGCATGTCATTAGTTGCATCACATGTTTTATAAGCCCTGAAATATGTTTTCTGCCTCGTATAAGTCTTGATACCTTGATCTTGTCATGTTACCCTTGCCTTGTTACCCGTCCCTGTTGTGGTTCATGTTTAATTGTAAATAAAAAGATAACAAGCCGGGGTATAAAGGTAAAAGATTTAGTAGTGGGTAATATAGAAGAGCGTACTCAGACGGGGGCTCGTGGTTCCTCGTTGCAAATTTGTAAGTTACAAGTTACAAGTTTGCTAAATTACAGGTTTACTTGACATGTTTCACGCTACAAGTTACACTACATGTTTCACATTGCACGTATCTCGAACAAGATACAATTTTCCCGGGTACGTGACCTATAGAATCCACCACTAGTCTAAACGTTCACTTGATTGCGAGTAGCAACCATGTGGTATGGGACGCATGAAGTGCTACCTAGTTAGGTTAATAAAAGACATGACATGATACGTACACTTGCATGATCCGTTTACATGTTACATGGTTATGATGACTTGTTTACTTGTCTACATGTTACTCGTTTATGTTGACACGTTTACTTGCTTACTCGTTTACATATTACATGTTACTATGGATTATTTAATTGTTTACATGCATGCTATTTGTTTCATGAGGTCTTGTTCTTGATTCGGTTGCATGTCGTATTTGCTCTATCATATGATTCTTGATTCTCTGTTCTTTCCTGCTTTTGTTTCATTCTATTATTGTCCCGTTAGCTTGTCCACTTGCGGCCCGTGACTTGCATTAATGGGTACCTTTTTGTCTTTTCCTTTGTACTAATATACTTGCAGGCCCAGATGGAGAACTACCCGAAGGTATTGCTGAACAGAGATTCTAGTCTTATTTAATTTCATGTTATTTTAATTCTTGTTTTATTCATGTAATCCTTGTTGTAATCCGGGCGTGTTTGACCCGTAACTATGTTTCTTTCCAGTTATTGGTTATGTTCATGTAATATGTCATGTACTTTATTATCCTGTTGTGATTTTATATGCTTTCGTGGTTGAAATTGTTATCTTGTTGTTGAGTTAAAGTTACAGCTTATGAATGATGTATCTGCATCATTCGCTGGGCCTCAGTTACTTGCCTGTGTTTCTGTATTCTGGAAAGCGGGGCGTGACATTAACCATGCCTAGATGAATAGGTTACCTTACCTATTGAGTTAGTAGAGCAAGAATTGTAAAAGATATGTGGTATGTCAAGTTGAAGGGGATGAAAATATAAAAGTTGGAGGATTTGTCATAAGAAATATGAAAAGTTGTTCATCAAATGAAAAATGCTGAGTTGTGGGTGGTTGAAAGGTGTTGGTAGAAATAAAGTATAGGCTTGCGATATATGGCCTCATATTGTCATAAAAAAATAAAATAAAATAAAAAACTCTTAGAACAATACAAGTTGCTCTACTAATTCTTTAGAAATTTTGTATTACTTTTTCCTTCAATTGTTTAAACCCTCACCCATGGCCCCATTACAACCTATATAAGACCTTTTGATCCAAGTATTGTGCAAATCAATGGTGTGAAGATATAGTAGCAAGATCAAGCATATGGTTTCATCCAAGTAATGAATATTTGTCAAGAGATCTAATTTGAAATTCCTATGTTATTGAGAGCTATATTTTTTTTTGGGAGTGTATGCCATGGTGAGATTTTGAAGTTGAAATATAGTTAAGTTTGCTAACCTTAATCATGATTATGTTGCAGAGACATTGGCCACCCTACTCATTGATATTCAAGTTGAGTATTCTTGTGAATAAGTGATTAATATTTGAATTAAAACTTTTTTTAGACCTATCTTAATGCTTGTTCTAACCTTGACACTAAAAGTAGCAAGTTCTCTGAGGTAAATGTTGGAAGGGTCAAGATATTCAAGCGATGCATGTAGTTTAATTTTGCTTGAGGACAAGCAAAATCTAAGTTTGGGGGTATTTGATAAATCCAATTATATCCACATTTTGGAGCAATAATCTGAATGCAATTAGACAGTTAAATTCTCTATATGTGGTAATTTACTCTTCTTTTCTCTTTTCCATAGGAAACATCCTAAAAGCAACTAAACGAAGCAGATTCAAAGACTAATCCAGCACTGTGAGGATGATACACTGGAATGAGGAATCCTAATTCTGCATCAAAACATTTCTGAGAAGCTGCTGAATACAGTTGATTGATTCCTTGACTACAGTCGACTGAACAGAGAGGGTTGAGTTTCTGAAGCTTTGCAGAACAGTCGACTGCCTCCTAGTCAACAGTCGACTGTTATGACTTGTTTGAGTTTCCATAAGTTCGCGGAACAGTCGACCGATATTTAGCAATAGTCGACTGAATTCATTGAGGCTGAAGTTCCAAAGGTTGCAGTACAATCGACTGCCTCTTAGTAGACAGTCGACTGAAGTGGCTATCACGAAAGTTAAGAGATAAAATAAGTTAAGATACACTCTCATCCAAATCCGAATCAAAGTGAGCTGTCAAAATCCAGGAAACAGATATGGGATAACTGCAAATAACAACTTCCCAAAAATCAAGAGATCGGGGCTGGCAAGTGTTGAAGATTCGACTCAATCCATGTCCGATCGTGTGAGGAGATAGAAAGCAGGAGCTTGAGATATGCAGATAAGGGCAAGAGAAGCTATAAGAAGAGGGGGATCATCTACCATCAGAAATCATCGATCAATCGAGCATTAATCTATCAGCATCGAATAAAGAAGGAGATCAAGTACTGAAACTCTGCAACAAGGGGGAGGAGAACAAGTCGACTTCAGAGGATATCAAGTCGACTTCAGGCTGATTGGGTTCAAGCTAAACAACATACAAATCAGTGTTCTTCTTTTCTCTTTAATTCTTGTTCTAGTTTAATTCATTTGAGTCATGTATTCAAAATTTTTAATCAATAAAAGTTGTATTATGTGCAACTAATTTCATTGTTGGGCAGATTGAAACCTTAGTCATGTAATGTTTATAAATCTTCTAAAGCACTACTTTTATCACTTGTTGATTAAACCTGGTTGTCTTGATCAAATTTATAATATGAATCAACATTTGTTAGAAAGTTCTTAGGTACAGTTGACTGAGAACTAGCGATAGTCGACTGAACTGAAGAACCTTATATTATTAATTTTGCTTATTATAAAACTGATTCTGTTATATGAGTATAAAGATGATCCATATCTTATGCTCATAACTAGTAACACAAGAATCATTTAGGTTCTTGGTTTAATCAACTTGGAGGGTCTAGATTTGATACCAACTTCTAGAGCTTTGAGTGTTTGTTAATTTCCATCGTTCCTATGCTTTCTTCAAGTGCAACTTAGTAGATACCATGTTAAATACTTAAGGAGAGAAATGAATTAGAGTAGATACCATGCCGAATTCTTGGCCCAGGAAAATCTTAACATTAAGGAGTAGATACCATGCCCTTAAATGAACAAACATGAGTGATCAGAGTAGTGTAGAAGTTAATTTAGCATTCGTGACTATAGGTGGAAATCAAGCCCAACTACTTTAATAGATATTTTGTGATTCAAATTGTGATTCTACTCTCTTTTCCTTTCCAGACTTACTTTTAGAACAACACTTTATGATAAGCATTTTTGTTTTATTGATTAGTAAGTTATTTACTACAATCTCTGTGGGATCGACCCTTGCTTTTCACTACACTTCTATAAACGATTCTTACACTTGCGAGGTTTTAATTTGTGCTCAGATTATCTAGATAACTGAGCTGACAACACCAGGTCATTTTCCCCCTATGTCACAAGCCCCCCACTCCTGTAGGGATGTGCGAGCTAGCCGTGGAGAAGTAGTTTTGGTCGTGAAGGAAGAGTGGGGGGAGTTTTCTGGAGGTGCTTGGGGTCGTCGCCGAGGCTGAGTTCGGCTCGGAGGCCGGGGATCAAGTCTACGGTCATATCCCGCTTCTAAGGTACACGATGTGCTGAATGTAGCCTCGGGTCATCGAGGCGAAGGTGAGCCTGTGCGCTTTTTATTGGGAGAGCTACCCTGGTGCTCAACCTGACCTCAGAGCATCGAGGGTTTAAGGAGCACTTTTGTAAGAAAGCTACCCTGGTGCTCGACCTGACCTCGGAGTGTCGAGGGTGTAGGGGTTGGCAAGGATGTTGATGAGCTGCTGTGCTTTCGTGAGAAAGCTACCCTTGTACTCGACCTGGCCTCGGAGTGTCGAGGGTTTAGGGGTCGGCAAGGGCGTTGGCGAGCCGTTGCGCTTTCATGAGAAAGCTACTCTGGTGCTCGACCTGACCTCGGAGAGTCGAGGGTTTAGGGGTCGGCAAGGGTGTTGGCGAGCCGGAGCGCTTTCGTGAGAAAGCTACCCTGGTGCTCGACCTGGCCTTGGAGTGTCGAGGGTTTAGGGGTCGGCAAGGGCGTTGGCGAGCCGGAGAGCTTTCATGAGAAAGCTACCCTAGTGCTCGACCTGACCTCGGAGTGTCGAGGGTATAAGGGTCGGCAAGGGTGTTGGCGACACTACAAAAGAAAGTAGCTTTCCCGGCGCTTTTTTACGTCTATACCGGCATTTTTTTACGCCGGTGAAACTTTCACCGGCGTTTACAATAGCGCTGGTCCAACTGCCGCCGAAGCGGGCGTCGCTGAAACGAAGGGGTC
The DNA here is from genome assembly GCA_017893485.1 of Hemerocallis citrina. NCBI lineage: Eukaryota > Viridiplantae > Streptophyta > Magnoliopsida > Asparagales > Asphodelaceae > Hemerocallis > Hemerocallis citrina. The sequence continues at coordinate 24,810,104 of CM030358.1, forward strand.
TACACCGGCGTTTTTGGTGGACGCCGGTAAATGTTAGGACTACACCGGCGGTCATAAAACGCCAGTGTATATCGGTCTCTGGGTGCCGTTCTTGTGCACCTATATACATACACCGGCGGTCGTAAACCGCCGATATTTATCCATTCACCGGCGTATATGAAAACGCCGGTGTAGATCGAAAGTATACCGGCGGTCAAGAAACGCCGGTGTATGTGCGTTTATGAGCGCCTGCTTTTCCCTGTTTACGAACACCGGCGCAACCAAAAAACACCGGTGTAGTTATATACGTCGGCGTTTATAAAACGCCAGTGTACGACTGTGCCGTTACAGCTGATAACATTCGCCGGCGTGCGTTGAAACGCCGGTGTATCACACACTCCAACAATTAAATTATATAGACCGCCGTTTTTTTAAAACGCCGTTCTGGCTATGCCCGTTTATTTTCGATACTCCGCTTTTCCGTTCGATTTCAATTCACAGTTTCATTTACAAAACCTGTAAACTAATTCTCACAACTGATTCAATCAATTTCGTTGCATACTACTGCGCAAACCACAACCAAACACAAGAATAATTAAAGATAATCAAGTTTCACACGTGTCATATCAACGTCCAAATTCATTGATTAATTAACAGTGTCATAATTAACAAATTAATATAGAGACTAACATCCAAAATATCCAAACAAACCAGTCTGACAAATATCCAAAATATCCCAAATTCAAAGTATGACATAACTCTCATAAAAAAAACCAGTCTGACATAACAACAGCAAGGAGGAGGACATAAGAACAACAACCATACAGTAAGGAGGACATAAGAACAGCAAGGAGGACCGCAGATTCATACCCCTCGAGTAGCTTCAGCTCTGATCATCAGAATTTTCTTCATCTTGACGACCGCTCTGTGAAAAAAAAACAATAGTTTAATTGAACAGTAGATCACAATACAGAATATACATATTTTTTGAACTTGCAAAAAGAACTACCTGTATCTCGAATTATAAGATCAAAGTGCCAACTGCAAATGGAATTGTTAATGATATATACAGAGGTAAAATAATTACATTGCAATGCTAAAAATCTAGTACTTAATTTTGTTTTTAAATATATCTAAAATAACAAAACAAATGAAAATTCAGTATCTAACTTGAAACCTTTATATTCTCCTCTGATTGGGAATATCCACTATCTAAAACAGTAAAACAAATGAAAATTCAGTATCTAAGCATGTCCTTCATGGATTGTTCAGACAATCCATGAAACTGTCATCGTGGACGGAAACCAAATATAAGAAAAATAAGAAAAATAAGATAGGGCTCATATCAAGTGTATTTTTAGGGAACTGTCATCGTGGAAGGAAACCAAATATATATAGAAGCCAGAAATGGAAACAGAAAGAAGAAAGGTAGAGACTTTGGATACACCAGGCTACCATAGCGGCATTTTCCTCATCTCTCTCTCATCCCTTATTTCCCTTCAGCACACGAACAGAAAGAGACATCAGCAACCACCTTAAGAGCGACAAGAACAACAATAATAATAAATTATTATGAACAAGATGTCTCTATATGGGTTTCCAGATCTCCACTCGAGCCCACTCTTTCTAATCACAGCCCAATTAAGAACATAGACAACATCCACTAAACAATCCAATCATAGCCCAGTCAAAATTTGCCATCCTGGATCTTAATGAAATACGCTTCATTAACAGTGAAAGAAAATGAGGATGCTAGCAGCATACTTAGTTTGGAAGTGAACCCATTTTTTGTTAAAAAATCATGCCAAAGATGGCAATCAGCTTCATTAACAGTATCTGAAAATGAAAATTTCCATTATCTGAGCTTATATGTTGCTCTACTAATTCACTGTGCCCAACTAAATCTAAAACCCAATTGTTGTGCGTATCCGGAGGATTTTGGCATACGTACCTATAGCATCCTCAGTTCACAGTAAACCCGTTTTGGTCAAAAAAACATGCCAAGATCACAATCAGATGCATGAAAATAAGCTTCACTAACAACAAAAGAAGAAACTGGGGATGCTATGCAGCATACTTAGTTTGGAAGTGAACCCATTTTGTGTTAAACAATCAGGTTACATTGACAGTATCTGAAAATGAAAATTTCTCCATTATCTGAGCTTATATGTTGCTCTACTACTTTTTTAGCCCAACTATATCGCAAAACCCAAGTGTTGTGCATATTCGGCCGGAGGATTTTGGCATACGTACCTATATAATATCCTCAGTTCACAGTGAACCCATTTTTGGTATAAAAACATACATGCCAAGAAGACAATCAGGTGCTTGAAATCAGGTTCACTAACAGTTAGTGAAAATGGGACCATAAAATAGCTTAAGAAGACCATCAGGTTTGTGAAATAAGCTTCACTAACAGTGAAAGAAACTGGGGATGCTATGCAGCATACTCATTTTGGAAGTGAACCCATTTTGTGTTAAAAAAACCATGCCAAAGATTGTAATCAGGTTACATTGACAGTATCTGAAAATGAAAATTTCTCCATTATCTGAGCTTATATGTTGCTCTACTACTTTTTTAGCCCAACTATATCGCAAAACCCAAGTGTTGTGCATATCCGGCCGGAGGATTTTGGCATACGTACCTATACCATCCTCAGTTCACAGTGAACCCATTTTGGTAAAAAAAACATGCCAAGATGACAATCAGATGCATGAAAATAAGCTTCACTAACAACAAAAAAAGAAAATGGGGATGCTAGCAGCATACTTAGATTGGAAGTTAACCCATTTTGGTATAAAAAACCATGCCAAAGATTGACAATCAGGTTACTTTAACAGTATTTGAAAATGATAAATTTTCCATTATCAGAGCTTATATGTTGCTATACTACTTCAGCCCAACTAAATCTAAAACCCAATTGTTGTGCGTATCTGGAGGATTTTGGCATACGTACCTATAGCATCCTCAGTTCACTTAGTCTGGAAGTGAACCTATAGAAACTGGGGATGCTATGCAGCATACTTAGTTTGGAAGTGAACCCATTTTGTGTTAAAAAACCATGCCAAAGATTGCAATCAGGTTACTTTAACAGTATCTGAAAATGAAAATTTCCATTATCTGAGCTTATATGTTGCTCTACTACTTCTTTAGCCCAACTAAATCTAAAATCCAATTGTTGTGCATATCCGGCCGGAGGTTTTTGGCATACGTACCTATAGCATACTCAGTTCACAGTGAACCCATTTTGGGTAAAAAAACATGCATGCCAAGAAGACAATCAGATGCATGAAATCAGCTTCACTAACAGTGAAAGAAACTGGGGATGCAATGCAGCATACTTAGTTTGTAAGTGAACCCATTTTGTGTTAAAAAACCATGCCAAAGATTGCAATCAGGTTACTTTAACAGTATCTGAAAATGAAAATTTCCCATTATCTGAGCTTATATGTTGCTCTACTACTTCTTTAGCCCAACTAAATCTAAAATCCAATTGTTGTGCATATCCGGCCGGAGGATTTTGACATACGTACCTATAGCATCCTCAGTTCACAGTGAACCCATTTTGGGTAAAAAAACATGCATGCCAAGAAGACAATCAGATGCATGAAATTAGCTTCATTAACAGTGAAAGAAAACGGGTATGCTAGCAGCATACTTAGTTTGGAAGTGAACCCATTTTGTGTTAAAAAACCATGCCAAAGATTGCAATCAGGTTACTTTAACAGTATCTAAAAATGAAAATTTCCCATTATGTGAGCTTATATGTTGCTCTACTAATTCACTGTGCCCAACTAAATCTAAAATCCAATTGTTGTGCATATCCGGCCGGAGGATATTGGCATACGTACCCAGAGCATCCTCAGTTCACAGTGAACCCATTTTGGGTAAAAAAACAAACATGCCATGAAGACAATCAGATGCATGAAATCAGCTTCATTAACAGTAAAAGAAGATGAAAATTTCCATTATCTAAGCATATATTTTTCTATTAATTCTTCATCTCAACTAAACCGTTCATGCTAAGGAAATCGAAATGAATAAACTGAAAAAAGCTGCCTTTTTTGGAAAATAAGGGAAATCAAGAGATCATACCGAAGAGAGAGAGAGGGAGCGGGGCGACGAGGGCGGGGGCATAGGAGAGAGAGAGAGGGGGCGACCGCCGATTCACCTCCAAATAGAGAGAGGGAAGAGGAAATCGAAAAGGACGAAGGGAATAAGGGACGATTTCGAAAGGTCGAAGGCCGTCGAAGAGGACGAAGCGGCCGAGGCAAACGCGCGGGAAGTAGAGTGAGGAAGGAGGGAAACGAAGTGCCTCTTTCCTTTTTTTTTTGGGGTATTGGGAAAATGGCGAGCGAAAGATTAGGGTTCGCGGGTTTTATTCCCAGTTATTCACCGGCATTTTAATTGGAAACGCCGGTGAATGTGTCCGTATATTCGCCGGCATTTATAATAAAAAATGCCGGTGAATAATAAACTTCACCGGCGTGTTTAGGTAAAACGCCGGTGAATACTAACATACGCCGGCATTTTAAATCGACCGCCGGTGTATGACCATCCCATCTGGCGCCCAATTCCTACTCGCTCCCTACCCCGGCGCTACTAGTAAAACGCCGGGGAATAATCGCCGGTAAAAGCAGTATCTTTTGTAGTGCGAGCCGCTGCGCTTTCGTAGGAAAGCTACCCTGGTGCTCGACATGGCCTCGGAGTGTCGAGGGTTTAGGGGTCGGCAAGGGTGTTGGCGAGCGGTTGTGCTTTTCTGAGAAAGCTATCCTGGTGCTCGACCTAACCTCAGAATGTCGAGGGTTTGGGGGTCGGCAAGGGTGTTGGCGAGCCATTGCGCTTTCCTGAGAAAGCTACCCTGGTGCTCGACCTGACCTCGGAATGTCAAGGGTTTCGGGGTCGGCAAGGGTGTTGGCGTGCCATTGTGCTTTCGTGAGAAAGCTACCCTGGTGCTCGACCTGACCTCGAAGAGTCAAGGGTTTAGGGGTCATCAAGGGTGTTGGCGAGCCGGAGAGCTTTCGTGAGAAAGCTACCCTGGTGCTCGACCTGACTTCGGAGTGTCGAGGGTATAGGGGTCGGCAAGGGTGTTGGCGAGCCGTTGTGCTTTTGTGAGAAAGCTATCCTGGTGCTCGACCTGACCTCGGAGAGTCGAGGGTTTGGGGTCGGCAAGGGTGTTGGCGAGCCGGAGCACTTTCATGAGAAAGCTACCCTGGTGCTCGACCTGACCTCAGAGTGTCGAGGGTATAGGGGTCGGCAAGGGTGTTTGGTGAACCGTTGTGCTTTCGTGAGAAAGCTACCGTTGTGCTCGACCTGACCTTGGAGAGTCGAGGGTTTGGGGGTCGACAAGGGTGTTGGCGAGCCGGAGCGCTTTCGTGAGAAAGCTACCCTAGTGCTCGACCTGACCTCGGAGTGTCGAGGGTATAGGGGTCGGCAAGGGTGTTTGGCGAGCCGTTGCGCTTTCGTGAGAAAGCTACCCTGGTGCTTGACCTAACCTCGGAGCATCGAGGGTTTATGGGTCGGCAAGGGTGTTTGGCGAGCCGGTGCGGGCAGAGTTAGCACTGAGCTTCAGTCTCCCAGGGGAATTAATGATGCTTCGGGATTCGCGCGCGACGCTTCAGTTCCTTAGGGGCATTAATGATGCTTCAGAATTTGTGCGTGGCGTCTCAGCTCCCAAGGGTTAATACGGCGTGACGCTTTCCCTTCTGTCGCTTAGCCTCCCTGAGGTCATAATTGCAACTTGGGGGGGGGGGGGCTATAAATACCTCCTTCCCTTGTTGCTCTTCCGACAGAAGAATGCACTGGTGGCCCATCGGCTATCAGAGGTGTCTGCCACAGGCAGACGCCTAACACTTGAACTTTTTAAGGCAGAGGGCCTCGGATAGGTGGTTCTCCTGCCATCCCGGTCTTCCTTTGGGTATACGGCTCTGAGGTCTGTCTGTCCGAAGGAGACAGGGATGGAAGGCATACCAACCAAGGTCCGGGGCCTGGGAGACGAGAGTCTGCTGTTGCCTGGTATTTTTGGGGTATATAAATCTGAGCCCATGGTTCAGTTTAGATTGGTATACTTAAAAATATTAGGTTCAGCTGACGCAGGTTCGAGATCGAGAGCCCGGGCACAGTGGTTCTCTTCCCGCCCTCGAACAATTCGGGGTTTTGGCTTTTAGGACCGTAAGTCCCGAATTGTTCACGGGTGAGAGGGGTGCCGACCGAACCCCGGAGCTCGGGTCGCTCGCCGAAGGCGAGTGCCTTAAATCTTTAAAGTAAACTTTTGTGGTGGAGTAGCGGGGTGTCATCGCTGAGCGTAGTGGGGCACAAGGCCTAAAAGGCCAGAGCCCTGCTCGGGGCTAATGCCCAGCGTCCGACCCGTTGGCCTGTGTTCGGCAACGATTGTGTGGAAACCGAAGGGTCGCCAACCGCTTGCCTTGGTGACGTCACTGTCACGAGTTTCTAGGAGCAGTTATCACAATTTTCTAGGAACTGTTTTGCGAAAATCTAGGAATAGTATTGCGAAAATCGAGGAGTTCCTTGACGCTCTATATATATCCCCCATCCCCCTTTCCTTTTCATTCTTCACTTTTACTCTCTCTCTCTCTAGAAAATGGTGCCCCCAAAGCTTCTTTCTCTAGCCCGCTGCCTCCGTTCATATCTCGCCGAAGCCGATCAGGTTAGTTCCGTCGCTTTTTCTTTAGTATGTCTAGGGCTCAGTCCGGCTCTTCGGCTTCGACCTCGAGGGAGGAGGACGACCCCCTCACGGGTCTCGCCGACTCGACGTCCTAGGAAGAGGATACCAAGGTGTATGATGTGAAGCCCCTTCGCATTAGGAGGTCGTTCGTCGTACAGAGTAGTGACTCTGAGGAGGAGGACAGCGGCGGCTCGGATGAGGTGGAGGTGTCGGACCTTGTGTCAGATGATAGTGGGGAAGAAGGAGAGGCGGAGGTGTCGACGGCTCGGAGGAAAGGTAAGGGAGGAGTGTCGTCGGTTCGGAGGAAGGGCAAGGGGATAGGCTCTTCTTCGACGGCGACCGTTCTTGAGCCATTGGCCACGCCTTCTCCGGAGAAGGCCAAGAAAAAGAGGCAGCCGAGAAAAAAGTGGACGATGCCTAGCAGTCCGGACAGGACGACCCTTGCTCGTGATTTGGCGACCGGTTTCTTATCGCAGCCGAGGTCGATCAGGCAGTATCCTGACGATCTTTCAGACAAAATCTTGTACAGGGTACAGCCATCTTTGCCGAGCCGCCAAATGATAAAGATGGATGCCACACCATCGATTCTGAAGGCAGATGACTTGGGCGTCATTCGGTCGGCCTTCCATATTGGACCAGACTACGAGTTGATGTTGCCAAGCCCCAGTCTTCAGCCCACCGACCCTCTGTCTGAGTGGTACTGCATCTTTCCAGCTGATGCGTTCGGTTCCGGGCTACGGTTGCCGATCCACCCGTTCATTCGAGAAGTGTTGAATTGGTCGTCTCTGGCTCCGATGCAATATGGGCCGAACTCGTGGAAGCAGATGGTGTGCTTCGTGCTACTGTGCTAAGAGAGGAAGCTGCCGCTGAGGCTAGATGTCTTTCGAGCGATGCTGGGGATCAGCTCGTCTAGGGAGTTCGAGGGCATCTTTTATATCTCTCCTCGGGGCCAAGGGAAAGTAGTCCATGGCCACCCAAACTCGATCAAAGAGTGGAAGAAGAAGTACTTCATCATCCGAAGCAAAAAGCCTTGGGACATTCCTACTTGATGGAATTTCTATAAGCCGAACTTCAAGGCACCGAGGCCGAAGGACCCTTCTGCCGAGGAGTGGGGATATGTCGAGTGCCTTCCAAAGGGGAACAACATCAGCTGGACCAAGGTTGCAGAAGGTCACATGGCCCGCATCAGACTGAGCCCGGCTACGTCTAGTATGTAGTTTGTTCCATTTTGTTCATTCTAGTATTCTTTTCCGCTCATTGTTCTTAATGGGTCTTCTTGCAGGCATGGACCCCGAATCGATCAAGGCTAGAAGGATCGCCCAGAAGAAGCAGAGGGTTGATCAGGGCGATCAAGGGAAGAGAGCGAGGGGGTCCTCGCAGGTCGTCTCCGACGCCCCTATCGAATCAAAGGCGAAGAAGGCGTGCCCTGAGGTGGGCAAGGAGGTGACCACAGTGATCGAACACGCCAAGGGGAAGGTCCCTCTGCTTTGGGCTGATGCTGTGGAAATTGTGGGCAACGAGATGTTGCAGCTGTAGGCCCCGGACTGGTCGATCCGAAAGGGCGACAGCTTGACCGAGGGGGCCATTGCCATCGAGGTCACCGATAAGCTGGCGACTCCCCGGGATCATCACAGCATGAGCAATGACACCATGGAGGTGGCCTACATGCGGCTGATGCAGGCAAACGTGCTGGTAAGATTTGGAGGTGCTGAGTGTGGAGGCGACCAAGTTGAAGAGGGCGATGGTAGATCGCGATCTAGGCAGCGCCGGTCTTAGGCACACCATGTCGAGTGCATCGGTGCAGCGACCCTCTTCAGAGAGGCTCCTTCGCGACGTTATAATGGAAAAAGAGATGGAAATACAACGCTACAAGATGATGCTGGGCATGTCCGGGATGAGGATGGGCTCTTCTTCGGGAGGTCATCGAGCGGAGGGTGTTCCCGCGGCGCTGATGTTACTGGAGCATATCCGACCGGTCGATGCCCAGAGCTCCGTGGCCGGTGTTTCGACTTTGGCAGACCCCAAGGGTCACGGTGACGAGGAGGGTGGTCCCGGCCGTTCGGTCGGAGTCGGGTTATCTTGCATCAGACCTGAGGGGTGCTGAGAAGTCTTCGATTTTTCCTTTTTTAGCTGAGTGAAGCAGTTTGTAACATTCTTGTTCTTTCGATGTGTTTAATTAATAAAAGAGTATGAATAAGGAGTTTCATTTCTTTTTTTGTTGTTGCAACCCGTTTTCGGGAGAACTAACGCGGATAGGGGGGTCGGCGCCCAGTGTTCTGACTTGGGCGCCATAGCTTGAGAAAGCTACCCATGTGCTCGACATTGGGTCGAAGCTACCGAGGAGTTAAGGGTCAGTGCCCAGTATTGTGATTTGGGTACCATAGCTTGAGAAGGCTACCCATGTGCTCGACATTGGGTTGGAACTACCGAGGAGTTGAGGGTTGGCGCCCAGTGTTCGAACTGGGGTGCCATAGCTTGAGAAAGCTACCCATGTGCTCGACATTGGGTCGGATCTACCGAGGGGTTGGAGGTCGGTGCCCAGTGTTCGGACTGGGGCGCCATAGCTTGAGAAAGCTACCAATGTGCTCGACATTGGATCAGAGCTACCGATACTGATGGAGTTTAACAAAAAGAGCTTTTTTACTTGAGCCTTTTAATACATGAAGAGAGGCGCTAACGGCCTTTTACACAGGGCAGGTTACAAAAGTGTTATTTACATGAATCCAACAAAAACCCTACTTCTGCCCTTCCAGAAATTTGATCAGATGTTCGGCATTCCAGGATCTTTTGACCGCTCGGCCCTCCATATCCACGAGTCGGTAGGTGCCCGGGCGTATAACCTCGGCTTTGTAGGGGCCTTCCCAGTTGGGGGCCAGCTTTCTTTTTTTCGTGGTGTCGGAGATGGACAATTTGCAGAGCACGAGGTCTCCGGCCTTGATGTCAGGGGGGCAGACTTTCTTGTTGTAAAACCTTTCGATCCGCTGTTGGTAGATGCTTCTTCTTACGGTGGACTTTTCCCTGACCTCGGCAATGAGGTCCAAGTTGGCCCTTAGGCCGGATGAGTTATCGGCTTCGTCAAAGGCCATGATGCACGGAGAAGGGAGGCCGATCTCGACGGAGATAACTGCCTCTGTCCCGTAGGTTAAATTGAACGGTGTTTCGCCCGTAGGGATTCTCATTGTAGTCCGGTGCGCCCACAGCACGCTGGGAAGTTCTTCTATCCACTGTCCCTTAGAGGAACTGTCGAGGCGCTTCTTCAGTCCGTCGAGTATCTGTCGGTTCGCGTTCTCCGCTTGGCCGTTTGACTGGGGATGGCATATAGCGGAGAAGCGCTGCTGGACGCCGATGTATTCGCAAAACCTGCGAACGTTCTAGCCTGCGAATTGGGTCCCGTTGTCTGTGATAAGGACCTGAGGAATCCCAAACTGGCCAATGATGTTTTTCCAGAAGAATTGTTGGGTTTGTCGCTCGGTGATTGTGGACAGGGGCTCGACCTCGATCCATTTTGTGAAATAATCGATGGCAACTATTAGGAATTTCCTCTGTCCAGTTGCCACGGGAAAGGGGCCGACCAAGTCCATCCCCCACATGGCGAACGGGGTCGGACTGGCCAGTGAACGGAGGTTGGCCTGAGGAAGTCTCTTGATAGGGGAGAATCTTAGGCACGGACCGCACCTCTTGACTAGGTCCTGGGAGTCTTGCAGCATTGTCGACCAATAATACCCATGGTTCAGGGCCTTCCTAGCCAGCGATCTGCTTCCCATGTGACATTCGCCGATCCCCTCATGAAGTTCTTTGAGCGTGTAGCTAGCTTCCTCATCGGCGAGGCAGCGGAGGTAGGGCTTCCCGTCTGTTAGGGTGTACGAGCGTTTGAAGAGGACGTCGTTGATCATGATGAATCTTTTAGTTCGAACCCTGATCCTTCTCGCCTTGGCCCGGTCTTTGGGGAGCTCAGCCTTTAGTAGAAACCTTCGAATTGGGGAGGTCCAGTCGTCCGGACGGGCCTCATTATTTGTGCACATTCTCTCGGGGAGGTCGATGCTCGGCTCCAGGAGGATTTCGATGAGTACTGCTTGGTCGAGTCCTTCAAAGAATGAGGAGGCGAGTTTCGACAAGGCATCTGCCTGGGCGTTCTGTTCCCTTGGAACCCTAAGGACAGCGGAGTAGTTGAAGGACGATAGGAGCTGTCGGACCATGGCCAAGTATCGGATCATTCGGTCGTCATGAGCCTCGTACTCTCCGGTGATCTGGTTGAACACAAGTTGAGAGTTGCTGAAGGCCATGATCTGCTTTGCACTGGCTTGGTATGCCAGGGTTAGTCCGGCAATCATAGTCTCGTATTCTGCCTCGTTGTTGGAGGCCGGAAAGTTGAGGCGGAGAGAATACTGAAAGAGGAAGTGGTTGGGGCCTCGCAGGATTATCCCAGCACCACTCCCGGATTCGCAGGAGGATCCATCGACGTAGACTTCCGAGGTCGGATCTGACTCTCCGTTGTTGGGTTGTTCGGAAATGGTGCATTCGGTGATAAATTCGGCGAGGGCTTGCCCCTTGATTACCGTCCTTGGTTGGTAGCTAATGTTGTACTGGCTTAGCTCGATCAACCACTTGACTAAGCGGCCGGAGTTCGCTGGCTTGTGAAGTACGATCTTGAGGGGTTGGTCGGTCAGCACTTGGATAGAGTGCACCTGGAAATAAGGGCGGAGCTTCCGGATAGCCATGACTAGAGCATAGGCCACTTTCTCTATTCTCACGTACCTCGTCTCGGCCGGGAGTAGGACCTTGCTCACATAATATAGCGGCTTCTGAACACCGTTATCTTCTCGGACGAGGACTATGCTGAGGGCACTTTCTGAGGCGGATAAGTATAGCCAGAGTGGCTCGCCTGAATCGGGCTTGCTAAGGAGAGGCGAGTTGGCGAGGTACTGCTTTAATTGTTCGAATGCCTCCTATTGAGGGGCGCCCCATTCGAAGTCCCCCTTTTCCCCGCAGAGCTTTGAAGAAGGGTAGGGATTTCTCCCCAGATTTGGAGAGGAAATGGCCGATGGCCGCCATATTCCTGTAAGCCTCTGGACTTCCTTAACGTTCCAGGGAGGAGCCATGTCTATTATGGCCTGAATCTTCTCAGGGTTCGCCTCGATGCCGCGCTGGTTGACGACGAACCCGAGGAATTTTCCGGACGAGACGCCGCAGGCGAATTTTGCGGGGTTAAGCCTCATGTTATCCGGAGTATGCCGAAGGCTTCTTCGAGGTCAACGATGTGGTCCTGTCCCTGCCTGCTTTTGACGAGCAGGTCGGCGACATAAACCTCCATGTTACGACCAATCAGGTCCTTGAAGATTCGGTTTACAAGCCGCTGGTATGTGGTTCCGGCGTTCTTCAGCCCGAAGGGTATGACTCGGTAACAGAAGAGACCTTGGTCCGTGACGAAGGTCTTTGCAATGTCCGACAGGAACATTCGGATCTGATTGTAGCCTGAAAAGGCGTCCATGAAGAACAGAAGCTCGTGACCTGAGGTCACGTCACTCAAGGCGTCGATGCTGGGGAGAAGTAAAGGATCTTTGGGGCATGCTTTGTTCAGATCCGTGAAGTCTCTACAGATCCTCCAGCTTCTGCATGCCTTCTTCACCATGACGACATTTGCCAGTCACTCGGGGTAGCTGACCTCTTGGATGAATCGGGCGGACAAGAGCTTGTCTACCTCGATATTTACCACCTGCTGCCTCTCTGGGGTAAATTTGTGCCTCTTCTGGATGACCGGCTTCGATCCCGGAATGATGCTCAGCCGGTGCATGATCAGGTCTTCGGATATCCCGGGCATATCGGACGGCTTCCAGGAGAAGATGTCAATATTGCGGCGGATGCAGGTGATTATGTTTGACTTCAGATCCTCGGCGAGGAAGCGGCTCACTCAGAACCACTTCGACTCATCCCCCGTCTCGAACGAGACTTCCTCCAGCTCGTCTGCTGGTTCGGAATCTGGTTGGCTTCTTTCTGGCTGAAGCTCGACGGCGTCGAGGGGAAATACAACCCCTCCGACCGCAGTCATGTAGCAGGACCGCACAACCTCCTAGTTGTCTCAGACGACACCGACCCCCTGCTTCGTGGGAAATTTCAGCTTCAAGTGGTAGGCCGACGGCATAGCCTGAAGGGAGCAAAGCCCAGGTCGGCCGAGAATGGTGTTGTGCGCCGCCTTGACGTTCACCACCATGAAGTCCATTGATTCGGTTCGTCTGAGGGGAGTCGTACCCGTAGTGACATCGAGGGTCACAATTCCTTCTATCACAAATAGGACGCCGGAGAACCCGTGCAGGGTGTATCCGGCCAGCTTGAGCTTGTCCCTGGGCAGTTTATGGTTCTCGAAGACTTCAAGGAAGAGGATGTTTACCGAACTCCCATTGTCGACGAGGATCTGGCAGACCTCAAAGTTTGCCATGTCGAGGCTAATGACGAGGGCATCGCAGTGGGGAAGACGGATGCCTTCCAGGTCCTCTCCCGAGAAAAAGATAGGGAGTAGCTGAGTTTGGGGAGACGGGAGGTCTCGGACGGCATTCACCTCAAGTATTAGACTCCCCTCCCATGGGTCCTCCATGGACACAATGTAGAATGGCCTGTCCTTCGGTCCCCCCGGTCTCGGGATCTCGCTCGGTATGGCAATTCGGAGTGTGGGTGAGGGGCGAAGGCCTCCGGTTCCTCGTATCCTTCCGATCCCTCTGGTTTTCCCTTGTGAACTCGTGGAGGTACCCCCGTAGGATGAGGGCCTCGATTTCGTCTTTCAGGGCTCAACACTGGTCGGTTTCGTGCCCGTGGTCTGGTAGAAACGGCAGTAGAACCGTTGGTCTCGCTTCTTGTTGCTGCTTGGTCGAGGGGGTAGTCAGACGAGGCCCTTGTCTTCTATTTCTAGGAGTATGGTGGACACATTCTGTGTCAAGGGCGTGTACCTCTCGAAGCGGGGGACCGGAGGCACCCTCTTCATACCGACCCCTTCTTTTGTTACTTTCCTGGCAGGCTCGGTCTCATCGACCTTGCGCTTGCCCTTCCCTGTAGCTTATTTGACGCCTTCCAGGTTTAGAGCTTCTTCTGCTCGTATGTACTTCTCGACCCGGTTGAGTAGGTCGGAGAAGTCCTAGGGGGGCTTCTTAGCCAAGGAAACCTTTAGCTGGCTGTGTCGGACATTGTGCTGGAAGGCGGCCGAGGTGACCCCGGCGTCGAGGGAGGAGACAGACCTTGCCTCGGTGGTGAACCTCTTGACGAAGTCACGGAGTGACTCTCCTTCCCTCTGACGGAGGTCTAGCAAAGACGCGCTCGTCTTCTCGACCTTTCTACTGGTTATGAAGTGGGCCAGGAAATTGGCCTCTAGTTGGTCGAACGAGAAAATCGAGCCTGGGGGGAGCTTGGAGAACCACTTCCGAGCCGGACCCCAGAGTGTGGCAGAGAATGCGCGGCACAGCAGGAGATCTGAAGCGCTGTGAATCATCATGAGGGTCTTGAAACCCTCTATGTGATCAGTAGGATCACCCTCGCCGTTATAGATCTTGAACTGTGGCGGCTGGGGGATCTCCGCTTCTAGGATGGGGGCCGAGAAAGGTGGTCGGGTCGGCCTGCGGCCCAGAGCGGGGTTTGGATCGCTGTTGCCGAGGTGGTCGAGATGGTTCTCCATCTCCAGCAAGCGTCGGAATACCTCGTTTTCGCGTTCCGGAAGATGGGTCGGATCACGAGTGTGGCTCCTTCCATCGCCCGCCCGGTGGGATTGGTTGAATGTCTCGGCTCTGGGTGCTCCATGGATGGCCTCCATGATTTCGTCCCAGAAGCTCCGGAACTCGGCCCTTGTGACTGTACCATGGTCAATCGGGTCATGCTAGGGCGGCGGTCTTCGACTGATACGGCTGAGCGCCGATGCTCATCCTTCGGGTGGAGGTCTGGAATGGTTCGGGGCTGAGTTGGAAGCAGTCCCTCCCCTAGTATGACTCGTCCTTCGGCTCTGGATGACCCGACGACGGTCGGGTACGACTGGGTGAGATGTGCCCTGTTGGTGTTCGAGGCTGACCCTCGGATTATTCGACCCGTGATCATCCTCGGGGGCATCCTGAGGAGGAGGCCCGTCCGAGCGACACGTGGAGGTGACCGCTCTCCTACGCTTGGGTCCCATATGAGCTTGGATCGATGCTGATGGCGAGGTTCGGGCTGATGTCCGTACCGAGAGCATTCCCACAGATGGTGCTAACCTGATGCGGTTTGTTTTTGGGAAGTGTGGATGCACCAGGTGTGAGTTCTGTTTGTTTGTTTAGTGGAAGGATGCGGTACTGGACGGTACGCCTGACCCTCGGCAGGAGGGGCACAATCGGGTATGGAGGCGGACATCGGATGGTCGGCTCGGCAGTGGAGGCTTGCTCGGATCTGGAATCTCGGATCCAGGAGTCTTGTGTACCTGCACTCGGCTTAGGAACACCGGGGTTGGTCCCGGGGGCAGGCCCTCCGATGGTCTAGTTAGTTACTGAAGTAGAGCAACAGTAGCTAGGGTTTGAGAGGGAAAAGATTGATTACCTTTGAAGGTGGGAGAGGGCCTGGTATTTATAGGCATGCCAAATGGGTATGGATCTATTTGGGCCGGGTCTGGACCCGTATACCCGTCGGCCGGGTGGAGTAGAAGCCCATGGGCTTAAGGGTGATCTGATGATCATGGGTGAGAGCTTTTCGGGGAGATCGGATGGCCTAGGATGTGCCAGGTCATTTTTCCCCTATGTCAAGTATGTTTTTTTTGTGAGGAAGACGAGTAACTTATATATTTTGATATCTCTTTTTGTTACATATGATATGACAACTGAAATTAACTATTTATGACGTTTGTAACATATCCTTGATTAAAAGGGCTCTAATATTGCAAGAAATGCCGGTGTAATGTTTTGTTGATTACCATTCCTCGAATTTCTTGAATGACAGTTGTAAACCTCAACCAATAGGTCAAGAGTGAAATATCTGCTAATTCCACACAGGATGCGCTATTAACAAACTTTTGAAATATATACAGAACTCCTTTGGTCTTAAATATAAAAATTCTCATAATAAAGTCATTTGAGTCGCGCCTTCATTGAAATACTTTTTATTGGGTTTATGTCTTTCATAAGAGTTTCGATGTGAAGAGAATAAGACGAACCGGGAAGACGTTTAAAATGAAGATGGAGACAAGAAGGTTGTTGTTTCTGGCTGTGTGGAAGTTGACGGTCGACTAGTATATATAGCAGTCGACTGCAATTGCAACCAACAAGGTTGGGGCTTGACTTCAAGTGCAGTCGACTGCTCTTTTCAGTAATCGACCGCAAGCGACAGCAGCAGCATATTGGGCCGATTCTTGGGGATCCGTTTGAGCTCAGGCTTGTGCTCCAAGTAATATCATGGGGCTCCTATCGTGTAACTTTTTCTTCATGGTATATCAGATGACCAAGGATCAAGAGTAAAACCTAGGATTTCTTATAGATCTCTATAAAACAATGTACTGTCCTCCATAAGAGATAGTATTTCATCTGAGAGTTTTCCATTGTAAACAACAGACCTCTAGTGAGATTTGAGAGATAGATAAGTTATTGGTGAGAGTGTTATAACTCTTGTATCTTCTTTAGTTGAATAATATCTCAGTTATTTCTCCTCCATATTAGGTTTATTGAACCAGAACAAATATTGTTTGCTTCATGTGCTTTGTGTACTTGGTGTGGTCTACGTTGCTTGGTTGTTCATTGTGATTAGTTGTCACCGCTCGTAGGCTCTTCAGCGACAATCGATGCATATCGGTGCTGCCTTCGTGCCATGTGGAAAAGATCATTCCCATTCCTCCCCACATGGTAGTAATCCAACTAAAGATTTTGCTGAACCTAATTTCCTAACAATTGGTATCAGAGATTCGGTAATTGTTAATAAAGAAAATTGTATCGGGTTCCGTAATGCCCCGCCCTAATACTCAGACAATTTTTATTAATTTTAGAAGACAAATTAATACTTACAGTACAACTGCCCACCACAGGCTACCTCTCAAAAGGTGGTTAACCAATTAGGTGACTCTTGATCATAGGCAATCATATTTATATTAAATTATTCATTGTATACTTTCAATATGGGGTTACTTTAATACTCTCTCTCCTGTTTCCCTAATCTGTGCACAACGAAAGCCCCCTTGGGGCCCCCTGCCATGTCACCAATGCCACAGAAGACAGTAGCTGTCTGCCTTCACCTCACATCCGGGTGGGGTCCATCGCTGACGTCAGCGGACGTCATTGCTCAACTCACAGCTCCTCTGCCGTTTCAACTCACGTGCCCCCCCCCCCCCTCTCATCTCTCTTTCCCTATATATATATATATATATATATATATATATATATATATATATATATATATATATATATATATATATATATATATTATTATACTATTCAGAAATTACGGGGTATTACATACACCCCCCTTTAGAAATCAGCGTTCTCACTTAGTATGGGACATGCATTCTAGCACAGGATCATTCTTTCTAGCCGATATGGAGTGAAGTATCCTTGCTAGCGTACTGCACTCCTGGATTTGCTACTAGCGTACTGACCTCAGCTATCCTGCTAGCATACTGCACTCCTGGATTTTCTACCAGCGTACTGACCTCAGCCAGGCATACATCTCTACACTCGGGGTCGAAAGTCGACTCTGATACCATTTTGTAACGCCCTACCCCAATACTCAGATATTTTTTATTAATTTTAGAAGACAAATTAATATTTACCGTGGGGCCCCCTACCACGTCACCAATGCCACAGAAGACAGCAGCTGTCTGCCTTCACCTCACATCCAGGTGGGGCCTATCGCTGATGTCAACACTCAACTCACAGCTCCCCTGCTGTTTCAACTCACGTGGGCCCCCCTCTCATCTCTCTCTCCTCATATATATATATATATATATATATATATATATATATACTTGCTTATTTACTAAATGAGCAAGTTGCTTATACCCCTTTTTCCCTATATGTGTGTGTGTGTGTGTGTGTGTGTGTGTGTGTGTGTGTGTGTGTGTGTGTGTGTGTGTGTGTGTGTGTGTTATACTATTCAGAAATTACGGGGTATTACAGGTTCGTTGTTGATCGAGTTCCTTGGTAAAGATGACAAATCATGATTATTCAAAGATCAAGCAGTTCAATGGTAAGATCAACTTTAATCTCTCGAAGGTGGACCTATATGATGTATTGGTTCAACAGATCTTGCATCTTGTTCTAGAACGAGATGTAGGGAAGCTATCCAGCATGAAGCAGGAGAAGTTGGATGACATTTGTTTAAAAAAACTTGAGTTTAATCCAGATGTCATTGGCGGACAATGTCAAGTGCAACTTCCTTAAGGAGACAAATGCGGTGAGTCTATGAGCGAGACTCATAATTTACTATTCAGGATTGTCGTTTCTAAATTGGATATACTAGAAGACAAAACTATTTTGTTTCTTAATAAAGAAATGTACCGCTCTTGATGATCATATAGTGGAATTCAATAAGGTATTATCTAAATTAAAAGTGATAAACACAGATGATCTAAGCGGAGAGGATAAAACTTTCAACTTGATATATTCTCTGCCATATTCATACGAGAATTTTATAACCACGATGTTATGCAGAAAATCTGCAAAGGAGAAGCTCTCGGTGGTCGGTGTGATCAAGGGCTTGAAGGAGAATGAAGTTTAGGAAGGAAACTCAGAAATCAGAGTGTACTTCTTTGAGTTGCATGACGGTGGAGGAAACTTCAATTAGAAGAGAAAGTGCGCTTAAGGGTGGAATTCGTTGCCACCATTGCAGAGGAAAAGGGCATTACAAGAGGGATTGTTAAAAGTTGTTGAATCATAAGGGTGCCAACATAGTCAATGTCGCTGAATCATATGATAACTTAGACTGTCTTCTTGGTTCAAGTTCTAATGATGTGAATTCTGGCTGGTTTCTTGATTTGAGTAGTTCTTCTCATATTTGCTCTGATAGAAAGATGTTTTCTACTTATAAGTCTACAATAGTTGTTGTGTGAGGATCGGCACTGGTGAGAGTTCTGACATAGTGGGTAAGGGAACAATTTTTGAGTTGGAGATGCCAAATGAAAATGTGTTCATGTAATATACTCCCTAGATTTACATAGTCTCATATTGGATTGCCAAGGATCCAAGAGCACCTACTAAGCTATAACACTTTTGGTGAGGCTGTGCCCTGTGGTGGGGTCGTGGTTAGGTTCTACAAGGATCGGGGCATTACAAATGGTATCAGAGCTGACTTTCGACACTGATGGTGGGGTCACAGGAGATGTACACACTAGTGGGGTCAAGGGCAGTAAGCTGGTAGGAATTCCAGTCAGTACGTTGGCGAGACCAAGGTAGTGGCAACAATGTGGACTACATCGACTAGAAAGATGGTGCTGGCTAGATGAAGGGCCCAAGCTTAGCGGGACGCTAAGTCTAAAGGAGAGGTGATTGTAATACCCCCTAGATTTACATAGTCTCATATTGTAACCCTTGTTTTCCCAAAAATTTATTTTTTTGTATTTTCTGTATTTTAAAAATTTTCAAAAATTATTTTTTTTCGGTTTTTAAATTCATTTGTCGAAATGTTTTTTTTTTTTTTGAATCTTCTATTTTAAAATCTGTTTTCGATCAAATGAATTTATCTGTAACTATTTTCTATGATTTTATATTGTAATAAATATCTCATTTTTATTATTGTTATTATTGTTATTAGTTTTGACTGGTTGCTAACGACCTACTTCTATGTTCAAATTGTATTTGTAGTATTTTAAATAAATTGTATTTTTGTGATGCAAATTACATTTTATTAGAGACAATATTTTATTTGTTATTAATTTTATATACCCATTTTTTCTTATTGGATATTTTCCTAGATCTCCAAAAACCCTATTTTAATACCCAATTACCCAAAACCCATTATATTCTAATCCATTACCCATCTATCTAATTCCCAACCCGTTACCCTGTTTCAACCACCAAATTCTAATAACCACTTTTAGCTATTTCACTAACCTACTTTTAATCCTAATCAGACTAATCCCATTATCTACCTTCCTAATAATAATACTACACCTTCCTATTCCTAATTATAATACTACACCTTCCTAATAAAAATACTACACCTTCCTATTCCTACCACCTGTAGCCTATCCTACCGAACCATACTATCCAACCGACCGATACTACCCAAAAACCACCCGGCCCTTTCCTTCCCCTGTAGCCGCCAAGGTGCACCCACCTAGGGGTGGGCTCGGTACGGTACCGGACTTTTTGACATTGTACCATTACCATACCAAACTAGTTCGGCTTGAAAATATGCAAACCTTTACCAACCAAAAAGTTCGGTATACCGAAACTTCGGTATACTGACTACTTCGGTTGGTACGGTTCGATATTGGTGTTATACCAAATATGACCCAACAAATACCTTAGCAAATATGAGTACCAATAAAAATACCAAGTTAACAATATCACACAAGTTTGAGGGAAATTAATTTGCAGTGCAATAAAAAGAAAAGAAACAAAAAGAGAACAAAATAAACAATTACCTGCACAATATCGGTCTTGTTTTTGCAACCTCTACACTCAAACGAATTCTTCTTAAGATTAGCGATAGCAATTATGCCGCATTTCTTGCATACATGAACCCTCTAAGCATCACTTTGGTCAAATAGCCTCTCGTTGAGGAAATGTGCTGCTCCATGAGCAATCATGCAGTCTCTCTCCATCTCTCCAAAGCGCAGACCTCCATCACGGGAGCGCCCTTCTGCTGGCTGTCTTGTAAGGATCTGCACAGGCCCACGCCCTCGAGAGTGAATTTTGTCATCAACCATGTGTTTCAACCTCTAGTAGTAAGTAGGACCAAGGAATATCAGAGTAGTCAACCTCTGGCCTGTGTGACCATTGTACATAGTTTCAAATCCACGCATTTGATAACCACACTTGTGGAGAGCTTTACTTATGTTGTCCACCAGAGGCAATCACAATAAACTTTAATAAACTAAAACTGCATAGTATTTACACAGCATAGCGCATTATGAAGGGAAAATAAAATACTACATAATTAAGATGCAGAAGTAAAGGTTCACTAAATGGATCAGCCAGCTTATTGGCATTTATTAGAAATTAATTATTATGGTTAAGACAAATATATTAATATACATTTACATATATACACATAAATTTATATACGACACATACATGTGGGGGCGAGAGAGAGAGAGAGAGAGAGAGAGAGAAAGAGAGAGTAAAGTGTACCTTATGAGTAAAGTGTACCTAAGGTGGCCCCTTGGATGAATTTAAAGGATCAGCCTAAAATCATTTTGTGTCTTGCAACGCATAATTACATACATTCATCGCTCATCATGTTATCCATATTCCAAAATGTACGTAAACAAATCATATGGTATAAAAAACATGTACTTGCAGATAAAGTATCATACAGTATAAAAGGGGAAAAAATGAGGTTTTAAAGTGATCCAATTTATTCTACTGTTCAAATATTTATAACTAAGGCCATCCAAGTTATAAACTTTACAGGACAGCAAGATGATCTTGCACCTTGTTTTCATATGATCAAGTCATCCATTCAGATATAAACTCAATTTGCCAAAGTAAAAACAAAATTATATGAGAAGTTGTTAGGCCATCAGCATGCAAGTGCTCCATTGTACAATTTAAAAGGAAAAAATTCTTTGATAAACGAATTAATTTGAAATTAATTTGGAAGATGGAGAGTTTATTCGGTACGGTACGGTAAAATACCGACTGAACCATATTCATACCGAAACCGAACCGGATTTTAGAACTCGGTACGGTTATACCGTACCATACTTTTGGTAACCGAATTTTTCGGTACCAAATTGATTGGTTCGGTTGGAAAACCGGTCGGTTGGCTCATTTCGGTATGATCGGCCACCTCTACACCCTCCCCATCTTTCTTAAACCCTATTTTTTATACACTATATATATATACTTTTGTTTACTTGTTCCACCGAAAAAAGAAAAAAAACTGCATGTTCTTTTTTGTCCCAAACCCTTGCGCCATCCGTGCTTCATCTCTCCCGCTTTCTTTCCATCCGTCGTCTCGCGCTCTCTTGCTCTTGGGATTTTATTGCGCGTGCTCGAGTGTGCGTGTGGATCGTTCGTGAGTTTGTGGATTTTCGTTCGCGGGATTTTCTCCTACTTTTGATTTGCATCGTTTTTCATCTCCAAATTAAGCCAAGTAACTAGTACTACAATTCATTAGGTTGAAACAAGTCAAAAAGTTCACATATGGTGTAGTTGAGTCTAGAGACAACAAAAAATTGTATTTTTCTTGATGAGTTTTGTCTCTATTATGTTAATTTGGCCATAGATGACTTATGAAACCAAGCTTGATAAGTTGATAACCTAGGTTTACCCAAAACTTGATTTTGATGCATGTATGTGATTATTGCATGAGTTGTGTTTGATTGAATGCCCATGTGAAAATAATAGGTGTGGACATGTTAGAAACCATAAATCACGATGTTTAGAGGTTTGGTAGGTTGTATTTCAAGTTTGGTTGAGTTTGGATCAATATTCATGAAAGTTATGATGATTTTAATTAGAGGTGTGTAATCTGTAATTGCGGCTGTTCTGTGTTGTTTGCTGTTTTCACCAATGCTACAGTCCAAATCTTAATTTTGAAATAAAAGATAGATTTTAGATAATTGTATCTATTTTTAAACCCCGCTGGTTTTACTTGATTTGGAGTTCATATGAATGAGTTATGATGTTTTTGGTACAGTCGTGTCGAAAGATTTCAGATTCTGTTTTGAGTCAAATTTGTTAACAAATTATTTTCAAGAACTATTCTATACATAATATCTTGGTATAATATTTTTCTCAGTATTTCCTTATGATATTAGGGACTACCCAAATTTTTGATGAATTTTAAAGACAAGTTTTGTGAGGTGTTTCATATTCTTTTCTAAAATCTACTTATGCTGTAAATTGCGCGCTGATCAGTAAAAAATCATGTTTTCACTATAATTCCTTATACTGTATGAAAATTCTTTGTGAAATATGAAATTTAGTAAAATTTATATATTTTCATATGTTTTGGCGGAATCGGATTTCGATTCTCTGATTGCGAGATATTCTAGTTTTCGTATAGCAGTGCTGAAAATTCCAGATTCGTCCAAACTATATTTTCGTGTTACTTCTTATTTTTGATGGCTGATCTATACTTACTGGAATATTATGAAACTTGTTATGTTGAGTCTATACCTATAGGGGAATACCCCATATTTTTCGTGCAATTATTTGATATGTTTTCATGCTGTTTTCATGCTTTTGAAGTCGTTCCCCTGTTTTCTGGCTGAACATAAATTCTGTATTCAAATCAGTTTTAAGTTGAGATGTTGTGAACTACTATGTGACTTTAATATACTCGTTGGATGCGTGTGGATGTCTAGTTTCCAGATCATTTGACGGATTCTGATTTTCATGTCTGTAGCTCTTGGAATCACTGTTTTAGTACTGCTTGGTCTTGCTGTCCTGATTATGAACCTAGACTATTTTGCTCGTATATGTGAATGTATATCATCTATACATGCTGATTTGATTCCCTAAACCAAAACCTGATTATATCATATTAGTTTGACACTATTTCGCACACATTCATATTTGTATGATAACCATAATAAAAGTAACCAAGCCGGGGTTTATGGGAAGGATCAAGTAGTGGGAAAGCATAGAAATGTGTACTTAGAAGGGGCCCCGTGTTTTCCATCTGTTGAGATCATTTTATATGATCGTCTGTTGAGATCGCTTTACGTGATCGTCTGTTTGAGATCATTTTACATGATCGTCTGTTTGAGATCACTTACGTGATTGTCTGTTTGAGATCACTTACGTGATCGTCTGTTTGAGATCATTTTACATGATCGTCTGTTTGAGATCATTTTTACATGATCGTCTGTTATCTGTCTGAACCCTGAGTACACGGCCCTATATGATCCCCTACGAAATCCACAAACACAACTGTTTTGAATGTAGAAACCATGTGATAAAAGTATGGCGCATGAAGTGCTACCTAGATAGTAATCACACAAGACTTACATAAATCTGAATCTGTTTCTGAATCCGAGTCTGAATCTGTTATATGAAAATCTGAATCTGAATCTGAATATCTGATTATCTGAAATCTGTTATCTGATTACCTGACATATCTGTTATTTGACACTTGACACTTAACACTCGAGACATATGCTAGGGTACCATGTTAGTTGATTCTGCCATACCATATTAGGTCTGTTTCTGATATTAGTTAGATCTGTTTAGTTTTTCCAAGTGCTTGTATCCTACATTATTTGTGATCCGCGACTTGCAATTGACGGGTACTTGTTTCCTTCTTTTTTCTTTTTCCTGTAAATTTACTTATTGTAGATCAGGTTGGACAGCTGCTTGATGGTAATGGCGAAATGAAATGATTTATGAAGTTGGAAATTTCTGTTTTCTACTTTTTATTGGTTGTTGCTTGAACAATGAACAAGTGTATTTGGTTTATTTGGATATTATTTGTATTTGGGCGATGTGACCCAAGATATTTATTTTCTCCAAACTCAGATTTTATTTGAGGATATTGTATTTGGATTCAAGTAAATTTTTGTTGGTAATTTGTTACAAGTATTCGTGAATGGTTGTGCCTTTTGCTTCCGACTTTGATAAATTCTGTGATGTGTTGTAAAGATTCTTGAACAGCTTATGGATGATGAAAATCATTCGCTGGGCTTTTGTTACATGCTCGTATTCCGTATTTTTGGGAAGCAGGGCGTGACACATATTGGTTGGGAAGTGGAGTATGAGTTATTATATATTAGATTGCTAAGGATCCAAGAGCACATACTAAGTTATAACACTTTTGGTGAGGTTGTGCACTGTGGTGGGGCCATGGTTAGGTTCTATAAGGCTCAGGGCGATACAGTTCACATTGGAGACCGTCATGCATATTTCTTTGATGAAGTGGAACCTAATGTCTATGAGAATTCTGGAAGCACGGGGCTGCATGTACACAACTCGAGGTGTAGTTCTAGCAGTTTGGGTCGGTCGTCGTAACATAATGAGGGGAAGAAGGGTTTTTCAACACAACCTGTAAAAGCTTTGTGAGAACGGGAAGACTCGGTCGAGTGTTTTAAAGCATATCCTTCCTAAAGCATCTAGTTCACCGCTACTAGAATCATTGAAGCGATATCACAACGTTCGAATATTGTCGAGAGGTGGAGGATGCCTCGAGGTAGGTGGAGTTCGTGCAGAGGATGGCACTCCTGTGTTGATGCCTACAAGAGTATGCCCTTCACGGAGAATGTGATTGGAGAAATAATAGGTGGAGGTAAATTTGACTAATAGAAGAAGCCACTGAATCATGTCTACTCATAATTTAACTATTTTAAATCTAATCGTGGACCTTGCCACATATGTCGTTTTCCAGCCTAAAGAACTTGACCACATGTGCCTCTGTTGGTTTTCGGCCTAAAGAATATTTCCAAGTGTCGTCTCCCGACTAAAAAACACCATTATTAATAAATAAAATCATGGGAAATTGGGTATATAATATGAAATAATAATGTCATTAACAAATTTCCCATAAATATAGATATTTCTATAGTTCTTTTTTCCCACAAGTATAAATAAATTTAAAATATTAAGTATCCTAATTTTCTCAAATTTAAGCTTGTAACTAGCTAGATTTGAAGGATCACGATTAAGGATGAAGTTGATTCAATTGAAAATTGAGAATGATCCATGAAGGAGCTTGCTGAGAGAGGAAGGGGTGTAGGGTAGAAGGGAATTTAAGATGAATTTTAGTAGAAATTGTTGAATAACAAGTAAGATGAGGCACACATATTTAGAGATGTGATATGGGTAAAATCAGAACCACATGATCCCAACACGCTTCTTAAAGTTTCTCATGGGCATTGTGATAATTCCACTGCAAGTACAAGCCCTTTAGAGGAACATGGGCCGCACCTAGGTCCACCAGCCTCAACCGGACTAGCAGATAAGGCTTACTTATAGCGTAAAAAAAGAATTTCCATCTAATTACAACTGGCAAACAAATCACTAATCAAGAATTAAATAACTAATTATATATCTTAACCACAGAAATCTTCAACCAAATCTAGAGGAGATACACTCTCTAGTATTTCTTATGGAGCAAAACTCCTAGCCTATAAATCCCCCCCCCCCATCTTTTGCCACCAAAACTCATCTCTTTTTTTAGGTTACTGACTTGAGTGTCGGATGGTCTTTCACCGGAACCAACCCCGGTGTTTGGACTTTGTGCAGATTTGTCAGTGACATCTAAGCTGTCTAATCCAGATCCAAGCAATCTCAACGGTTCAAACTCAGATCAAGGTGACCTCAGCCTTAACAAATTCATATATGATCGACAATCCATACTTTAGTTTTCTCATAAAAAAGAACTCATCATGAGACATATTTAAGGATTCAAGTAAATAAAAATAAGAACCGGATGATATAATTAGCATAGAAAGTAAGCATAATAGAAGGAGAACTGAAAAAGGAAGGAAGGAAGGAAGGAGGAGAAATAGAAAATGAGGCGAAATTATGTTTGAATATAAATGCTTTAGTTGAGAAGATGCAAAATAAAAGGGTAGTTTTGGAATTAAAAATTGCATTTTAGGTTTTGGAGGATTTTTAAAGCTAATTATATTTTGGGTTTTTAACATGTATGTCCCTAACAAATAAGTGAATATCATATATATCCCTCACAAAGATGTATTATCATATTTGTCCCCAGCAATATATGCTATATTTCTTAATTATCCCTCTAGTTAAAAAAAACTCAAAATGTTGGAGAATTTTCAGTTTTTCTTAATGGACTTGATGAAAAATGGCTGAAATATTATCTTCTTTACCATTCAACTTTATCTTCTTCATCCTTGTTAATCCAACCGAGACTCATTAACTCGTCTCAAAATTTCTTTATTTTTTCAAGAAATTGACAAACTAATTGTGCGTCTTTGAGAACTACAAATTCTTCATCACGTTACTTCTCAAAATTTGTCATCAATCTTATTATTAACGATAGATTATAAACCTCATCATTTATTTTCCTTAAAACTCCTAAATATTTTCTCGTTTGATTGTCTAATTTGATCTTTTAATTTGATTTCTATTTGTCTCGTAAGGATAAAATCATGGTTAACTTAGTGATATCTAACATAGGGATAAATATGAAATATAGTCCAAATTGTTAGGAGCATATACGAAAATATATATTTGTGAGAGGTATATATGATATTATCATATTTGTTAGGAGTATGCATGTTAAAAACCCTTATACTTTTTGGGATTCAGATATTCTACTATGCACAAAAAGTAGTGAATCATTCACTAATTTATTTGTACTTGTTCAATTTAAGATGGGTGATTATAAGTAATTTCAAGTAAACTATTTAAAAAGTTAAATTTAAATTCCTGCCGCAATCTTCTCCAACTACATTTAGAACGTAATGCAATATATATTTCTGGGGTAATGCTACACCTACAACCTTTACAACCTTACAATCTTAGATGTCCCAATCTCATTAGAGATGTGTACAATCCACTTCCACCTACTCTACAATTAATACATTCCAATGAAATTGTGCCACTAAGGTTGTAAAAGAAATGTTGTAAGAATAGGTTGTAGGTGTAGCATTATCTTTAAATTTTACAAACAAGTCCCTAGAAAAATTTCACCTTGCTTTTTTAGAAACCTTGGTAAATATTTGTATGGTCGATCCATTCTTTCCAACTTGTTTTGCATTAATAGTTGTACAAATTATGAAATTGTGTTTCTTTGCATGAGTTAATTAAATTAGTTGGTAGTTCTTTCATTTTTTTATTTTTTATGTTTGTCAAGAATAAATTAATTGGTAGTTAATTAAGAAAAATCTTTTACAATATTCTACTTCATTATATTGAAATTGTTCTCATGCATGCATAATTTTTTTTTTTTTTTTAAAGGCAACAGACTACTACTTAAAATTTAGAAGTAAAAGACAATTAAAATACCTTTAACCATTTATCTTTTTAGAAGAATGGCCCCTAAACTATTAAACTTTAATTTAGCCTCATTTTAAGATGCTTGTTTACGGGGACAATGTGTAAAACTATACACAATGATTTGAAGAAAAAAAATACATAAAAGTATTTAATTTAGGGACTTGTTTGTAAAAATGGGAAGGGCGGTTGCACACGCTTAAAAATTACATAAATACACGTGGCTCGGAATTTCCTTCTTTTTTTTTGAAGAACCGGATAGAACCCGAAAGCTCCAGCTACACAATCAAATAAATATAATAAATTAAAGTACAATCAGACAAAATAACAGTAGGAGATTTACAAGATGTAAACAACTACAAACAAAACGGAAACACCAGAAAACCCACGAAGACTGAGGATCGACAGATCGAGAGGACCCAGGATGATGCACCGTAGCCTCGCGTGATCGCCCACCATAGACAGACCACGCCCTCGAAGCTGACCATCGGCAGAAACACCGAGCGCCTAGTTTTGACTAAATGAAAGAAGACGGGAGGTCACAAACGCCCCTGCCAACCATACGAGGATAAATACATCACCACAAGCTTGCGAACCAAAGAGACCAGAGTAACATGAACAGAAGCACAGTAGAAAACAACAGTGGCTACAAGAAAGAGCCGCCGGGCTAGCAAGAGAGCACCGAATTTCCTTTTTTTTAAAAGTAACAATACGCACAAAAAGTAATTAAATGGTGTTGCCCAGGATCGAACTGGAGACCTTTTGCGTGTAAAGCAAACGTGATAACCACTACACCACAGCACCAGCTTGTTCATCAATAACATGAAAGAAATTTAACATCTAAATATATAAATTGGAAAATTCTACCAGATTTGGTCGTAGTTACACACTGCCATACTATACTCCAAATATATATTAATTGAAATTTTTTTAATGCAAACAGAATTTGAATTTCTGATCTCATTCTTTTCTTCTATAATCTATATTTTGCAGGCTTATTGGAGGATCAATGGTTCATGCAATAAGTAATTTAGTATTCTAGCTTTTATTTAAGGATAGAAATTTACCGATTGGATAATAACTAAAGTTTGAGAACTTATATGTGGAGACATTTTTCTTTTAATGTAAACTATGTTTCTAGCGATTGATGAGAGAGGAATGCTACACATACCCTAAATCCTATGAATTTTCCCTCCAAAATGAGCTACTTTTTGAAAATAAATACAAAACTGACACACTTTCAAAACTAATCACCAAACTGACCCACTCGATCTTTTAAACAGCAAGTCTAGTTCAATTAGAGTCGTGCATATGCATCGATTACTAAGTAGATAACCGTTATGTTGTTTTTTTTTTAATAAAGACAAAAGGGTACTTTTCGGTAATGTCTACTGTAGAGAATGATTGATAGGAGTGAATTGGACTATATCAAAAACAGTAATAAAATATTCCATGTAATGCAACATCTGGAACCAAACGCACTATAGCAATATTCTTGAAAATCATGATTCACATCCTCACATTCCCAGGAATTTGCCAATTCAAAGAAATTGCCAAATCCGCGTACCAAAAGCTTCCTTAGTGTTTTGAGACTAGCAAGATTTCTCCAAGTGTTGGAGAAATTCCTGTACCCTAATTGAACTAGACTCGTTGTTTCAAATAGCGAGTCTAGTTTAATTAGAGTCATTTTTGGAACAGCAAATTTAACTTTAGTGTTTTGAGACTTTGTGAGATTTTCTCATAGTGTTGGAGAAATTCCTATAACTAAACTCATTGTTTCAACAACGAGCTCATTATTAAATACAACGAGTGAGTCAGTTTGGTAATTAGTTTTGAAAGTGAGTCAGTTTGATATTTATTTTTGAAAAGTTGGTCATTTACCCTAAGCACTAAAAGAGATTGTTTTATTAATTTTCTAATCATTTTTAACGATAAAGGTTTGTCTTTTAGTGCTGGGGGTAGATTTATGGTAGAATTTGGGATATGTGTATCATTTCTTTTGATTAGAATACCAAGCCTGTTTAGAGAGATTTTTTTTTTTTTTGGAAATCATATATGCTGGAATATTATATGTTCAGGTGATTTGTATACTCTCCAAACAGAAGAAAGTAAAGAGGAAAAGTTGACACTTTGATGACAAAATTTATTTAGCAGCTCGGAGTTGAATTAGAAGATACTCTGAATTCTAGAAATTATTATGAGAGACGTATTAATAACATTGTGCAATCGATGGTAAAAGTGTTAGAGAATAGGGGCAGCAGAGTGGTGGTTCATGGACGGAGCATAGTGAGGGCTCGGAGGTGCCCGGGCCTCCTAAAATTTTCACAAACCCCCTTTACACTATTGAAAATTTTATAAACCCTTAAAAAATTATAATTTGGCCCCCCTGAATTCTAAATTTTATTGTTTGGCCTCTCTAAAAATTATGAAAAAATCTCTATATTTTTACATATAGTCATAGAATTTTTCTTTGGCCCTCCCTGTGGTGGTTAGAGCGAGAGGCATCAACCCCATAACAAAGAACAACCAAGTAACATAGATCACATCAAGCACACAAAACATATAATATTTATTCCGGTTCAGCGAACCTAATTCGGCTTTCTGTACAATACCAAACTATGTAGCACAAGTTTCATGCCAATATCATGCATGCCAACTGTGATAGATCATATAAGTATTCATTAGCTCTGTTCAAATTGATTCCCACCCTTGGCGCATTACCTTTCTTTGCATCTACTACAATATAGATATTCTTAAAAAGGAAGCAGAAATCAAGAAGAGAAGAGTGACCTTGATCTCGAGATGAGGTGGAAGGTGACGGCTTTCGTCTTCAATTCACTGCTGTGGAAATCGTACAGAAGCTTAAGAACGAAAACCTAATTGGTTAGTGTTGGGATTCATATACATCATACTCCATATTTTGACTGCATGGAACGCGGGGGCTTACTCCCACCATTAATGATAAAAAAAGAAAACCCTAATTGGTAAAGGTGGTGGAGCCGTAGAGGGGTGGTTTATCAAATTGCACTGAGTGAAGAAACAAGCGAGATGGTAGCAGTTAAAAAGATCTATGCGCAATAGTCGGAGTTGAACACAAGGCTTGAAAAGGAGTTTGAAGGAGAGGTCCAGATCCTGGGTTTGATGCGTCATGCTAATCAACATTGTTAAGTTTTTCGGTTACTTGTCAAGTTTTGACTCGAAGCACTTGATCTACGAGTATACGGAGAATTGGAGCTTACATGGGTGGCTACATCGTTGGGTCCAAGATGAAACATGCAAGCTCTTCGGCTTATTCAATGTTAGATTGGCCAACGAGACCCAGAATAGCAATTGGAGCTGCAAATTAAAGGTTTATGCTACATGCACCATGATTGCTCTCCTCCGATAGCACTCCGGGATATCAAGTCTGGTTATGGTCTGTTTTTTTTTTGGGAGATAAAATGACCGAACTCGGTCACCTGTTTCATTAAAAAGGTTTTAAAGAATCCAAAATTACAATCAACATAAGTTCCATCTAGATTCGCCGATTTAGATCTTCAAAACATCTAGTTACAAAAGTGTTACAATTCGTAGATCCCACCCTACGCAAGAAACCCAAAACGACCAGCCTAGACTTGGACAAGCATCCCCAATTCCTTGTACTCCTCTCGGCCGGTGTGTCCCGTGCAAATAAAATCCTAATAACTGCCCACCACAGGCGGCCATCAAAAGGGTGGTTAACCGTTGGGTACCCTTATCACTTGGCACATTCTATATATCTCACACACTCACACTTTTTACCCACGATGTGGGATATTTAATCCCAAGTCAACCTCGGTCAAACACCAGACCAAACCAGCACATGCATGCATTTTTTCTTTCTTTCATTTTTCCATTTTATATCCTATGCCCCATAGGAAATCTTTGTTAGGGTTATATACTAAAAGCATCACTTTTGTATTAACTTTATTTCCTTATTTTTTTTGAATGAGAATCATATGGGCATATGTTTGCATATTGTGTTTATTATAATATTAATGCAAGTATCTGATATTCTATAAGGTTGATAATATGGTGTGAGGAGACACACGGAAGATCATATTATCAGTTCCCTATGGAATATATAAATAGTTCACAACCTAGACGGACTTGGACAATGAATTGGAAAGGTTGTAGTGTAATCTGGTATTAGTCTATCTTGACTATAGGTTTACACTAGTACACTTTGTGTGTATTGAACAGGACCACTTGAGGTTGTTCTCTTTGTACTGACTACAAAAGAGAACAAACACCTCTGTTATTATGGATGCTTATGCTCTTAATCCAGATATAATAACAGACATGTATATGCAGTGTGCATTACTTTGACTCATAAAAGAGTGAGATTCATTATGGATCAACAACCTCTATGAATTGGGTAATAGCATTGTATGTATGATGGGCTGTTGATTGTAAAAGGAATCCATGTCCCGATACGTCGGGTTGATGATGTCCCCTTAAGGAGCTCATAAGGATTGTTATGTAAACCCTGCAGGTGGATTACATCCGACATGACAAATAAAGTTGAGTGGTACTACTTAAGGATAAAAGATGTTGATCAATATAGTTGTCAGTAACTTAATTTGATCGACGGACATTCGATATCTTAACATGGGGAGCTGAACGAGCATATAATAAAAGGAGTCCATAAATATAATTTGGGATTAGGAAGGTAGTGCAACAATAGCTCTTTAGTGGACCGAGCTATTGTTAATGGGCCTGGGTTGTGTGTTCGGGCTGAACACGGGATACCCAGATTCGTTAGGAGACCTAACCCTAATTTCTCCTCATGGTCCCTGCCGTAGCCTTATATATATATCCTCTATTCTCTGGCCGTCATATCATTATCAGAGATAAGAAGTTTTCTCTAAATTCGTGATTCACGTAAGGAGAGAAAGAGAGGTCAGTCAAGGAGAAGAAAGGTTGGTAGACCGTCGCCCACACGACGTCCAACCCGAGGAAGGAATACGTGCAGAAGATCTTGGGGTCGCTGACGGCTCGAGGTTGCAAGAAACTATCGTCTTCTTCTCATCGCAGGTATAATTCGTGAACCCTAGATTCCACTATAAAGGTTAGATCACGTATTAAATCTGTTAAGCTTTTATGATCGATACGCACACCAATCCGTGGTCCTGGGAATCATCGCAGTTCCATCAATCTTATAGGCCCACCTCTTCATCAATCCTTTGATCATAACCCATAGGATCTTCTATAGGCCAACATTTAATACCAACCACCTCTTTTCTTTATATATATATATATATATATATATATATATATATATATATATATATATATATACATACCCGCTTAAGTACGGGGTGTTACACACACCCCTCCTTAAGAACTCAGCGTTCTCGCTGAGCCCGGGACTAGCAACTTGATCCAGGATCCCTTTCTAGCCGATGTGGAGAGGATTACCTTGATTCTGCTAGTTGTACAGTTTCCTACCCGGGCGACCTGTCCCAACCTAGCACCCTCTCAGGCATACATCTTGTACACACTCGGTGTCGAAAGTCGGTTCTGATACCATTTGTAACGTCCCGAGCCCGGCTAGCTGCGCACTCGGCTACACGTGCGCACAATACGCGAACAAATAAAATTCTAACAACTGTCCACCACAGACGGCCATCAAAAGGGTGGTTAACCGTTGGGTACCCTTATCACTTGGCACATTCTATATATCTCACACACTCACACTTTTGAAAATTTTGCCGTACTACCCCACTTTTTGAAAATATTTAGCGCTCTGCCCCACTTCCCAAAACAATTAGCGATATGCCCTTGTTTAGGACACGTCAGCAAGAAACGTTATTCGAAAAAATGGCATAGGTTATTTCGATGCCGTTCTTCCTAATAACGGCATCTGTTTGAAAAAAAAAAGTGTTATGCCGTTATTTAGAATAACGACATAGGTTGTTTTGTTTTTCGACAGCTTGTAGTCTCCACTTAGAGAAAAAATTGCAGGTGTGAAAACCTTATAACAGATGCCGTTATTTCAAATAACGGCATTCTCAATACTGATGCCGTTATTTGGAATAACGGCATCAGTTATAAATTTTTTTTATAAAAAAGTAACTTATTATTCATCCTCTCTGACGAATAAGTTAAAAAAGAAAAAAAAAATATAACCAATGCCGTTATTTGGAATAACAGCATCAGTTATAATTTTTTTTTTTAAAAAACTTTTTATTCATTCTCTCTGTTTCCAAACAACGGCAAGAGTTCATATTTATATATAACTCATGCCGTTATCTCCAATAACGGCATCAGTCATTTGAATGCCGTTATTCAGGATAACGACATTATTTATAAATTTTTCCACACTTAGAACTTTTTAAAGTTAGAAGATTCACACTTGTAAGAGAAATATACTGATACCGTTATTTCAAATAACGGCATGAAAAAAAAATGTAAAATAGATGTCGTTATTGGGAAGAACGGTATCAAAATAACCTATGCCGTTTTTCCCAATAACGTTTCTTGCTGACGTGTCCTAAACCAGGGAATATCGCTAATTGTTTTGGGAAGTGGGGCAGAGCGCTAAATATTTTCAAAAAGTGGGGCAGTACGGCAAAATTTTCCACACTTTTTACCCGCGATGTGGGATATTTAATCCCAAGCCAACCTCGGTCAAACACCAGACCAAACCAGCACATGCATGCATGCATTCTTTCTTTCTTTCATTTTTCCGTTTTATATCCTATGCCCCATAGAAAATCTTATAGGCCCACCTCTTCATCAATCCTTTGATCATAACCCATAGGATCTTCTATAGGCCAACATTTAATACCAACCACCTCTTTTCTTTAATATATATATATAGAGGAGTGATCCAATGAGAAACATTCTTAAATGAGAAAATGAGAAACAACAGTTTATACCGTTGGATTTAAGGGGATTGAGATGAATGGCAGAGATTTCTCCCGCTCTCTCAATTATGATGGAGGGGTATTGGCGTCATTTCACTCATTCTTAAAATGTGAAACAACTGTTTATCCCGTTTGTAGGCTAAGAACGGGATCTAATGAAACAATATTTGCATGTCTCCACACAAAACAGTAAGTCGTTTTCGTATCGAAAATTCTGAACATTTCATTAGCTTCCAGTTCATTTTAAGTATAACACTTACAAACAAGCATCACTACAGCAGTTCCTTCAATAATTTCTACATACTAGTACACCATTACCAACCCATTCTCAACAAATGCACCCAAAAACTACAACAGAACTGTAATCCCATTTCTGATGGTCAGGGAAAGCAAAACATTGTTTCTCATTTACAAACCATTGTTTCTCATTTAGTTGAAAAAACAGTTGGTCCCCCGTCCTCTCCTTCTTTTCCCTCCACCCCTAACATCACAAAAAAGTATAAATACACCAAAAAGGGTCCAGTCTCTCCTGCTCACCCATACAAACAGAAGAGCCTGCAGCCTTGATTACCAATGAAATCTTCCGGTATAGCAATTATAGATATACAAAATGAGAGAAGAAACTAAAACAACAAAAAGACTTGCACAGAAAAGGATAGAAGGAACGAAAAGGACAGAAAGATTCACAGTGAAAATGACAGAAGGAGAACAGCCTCGTCAAAAATCCGGAAATAAAGTACAACTGTTCCAGAGAGAGGGAAAATGCAAACCCTCCAAAGATTATTCCTGTAGATTGAAAGGCCCTAAAGACACCTACCAGTCGTGATGGAAACAGATATACAGGAAAAGAGACCCTGCACTAGAAAAAGATAAAGAAGATAGGACGGCAGCAACAATTTATATACAGTCACTAATTTGGCATATATATGCAGTCACCTATTTGGCATTTTAGCATTTTAGCAGTACTCAGAGAGATTGATGATGGCCAACATTTTAGCATCTTATTTAATATATGCTTACCGGTCTTATTCTAAATATTCACTAACATATGTACTATTACTTCACCAAATATTATTTTCTTTTAGGAATCGGGTGTGTAATTGATTCTCATCCAGTGCATGCTCGGGTATTAAAGCCTCAGCCTAAGGATTCGTCAAGAAGCTCTCTTTTACCCGAAGGTATGTAAGATGTAAACTATTATTTGTATAATTTTGCATCAGTTTATTGAAATTTTGGATCATGTATTATAGATTAACAATTTTGGTAACAACAGCGTCTTGAAGAAAAATACCCCCTTGTCTACACAAAGGCAGATACCGCCGTTTAAGTAGAATCATAACCAAATCATAGCCGCGTGAAATATACTACTACATCAGATTGCTCAATTGTGTGCATATGTGCATTTTTGGTTCTTTACCGTTGTGTGACACATTACTGATTTCTGCTATTGCACTCAAAATGTTGATCCTCTAATATATGGCAACTGAAGCTAATAAATGCTGATAGTTAGCATGCTTGTATTCTTCCCGTTAATGAGAATATATCATGTATGTTGTTTTATAGATATCACGTATTGAATCAGCTTCATGTGGCTTGTTGGCTTGTTTGTCTTTCTTTTCCAGAGAGACCAGTTCAGTTCATTCATCACCTTACGAGTATTTGTTCACAGCAGCATAATTAGTTCAATGGAAGCAAGGTATCGCCATAATGAAACCAAGTGAAAAGCAGTGGAATCTGGAGCAGACCAAAGAATGCAAAATAGTACACTAAAGAAATGCCGCTTTAAGATATCATAACAACAATGATTAGAATAATTCAGGTGACACAAACAAAGGTTAATTTGGCTGGCAGGCTACCAATAGGCAAATTATCTTAGTAAGACAGAATTCCAATACACAGACAGTAATGCAGCCATAACTCATGAATATTCCAAAATCATGCCAAGAAAACGACAATCTCAAAGCAAATCATCAAAAGATAACAATAACATATCAGCCTATGCCGAAATGAAAATTCATAGCACATTACTTTTAAACATCCGAAATAAATACTAAAACCTTCTCAATCGGATCCAGAAGAAAAATACAAAATTGTTCTTGGGAGTTTCTGTAATTAACTCTTTTCTTTCCTTTGGGTTTTAATGAATTGGCTGAAGCCCTTAGGCTTCATCCCTTTCATCAAAAAAAAAAAAAAAAAAAAAAAAAAAAAAAAAAAAAAAAACTTGAACTAGATCAAACTCAACAAAAACTAAAATAGAACGCAAAGTAATAATGCCGCTTCAAAATGCAATCCACCCTAAAAAGTTGCTGCTGCTACAGTCCTCTTCTTTGGGGCAGCTTCAGTTCCTATTGGAGGGAGAGAAAAAAAAATACAGAATTACAAGATTGTTTCTATGCCAAAAGTCTACCATAATTAACTGCATGGTTCAGGAACATAAGATTAAGTGTATGTGACAATCAATTAAATAGATCACCAGAGTTAAAGTTGCCTTTCAACTATATGATTTAGAGAATCTAAGAACAGTAGTCAGCATTATCTACTAGTTAAGATCATAGATGAATCATGCAAGATTACTAAAATTTCTAATATAGCCATAGCTGGATCGTCAAGGTAGTCTTGGATACCTCGAATTTCTATTAGTGAACACTAAGTGGAAGTGTGTTTAAATGGTTATGTTGACAGTTTCTTGCACGCATTCTATAACAGTTACGTTGACAGTTTCTTGCACGCATTTCAATTCCGAGTCTACAATCTCATTTGATAGCATTTGTCAGTGTAGGTTAAATAAGGCCCATAATAAATAGCATCATTTCGGGAGATAAATGTGTTGCAATTGCTAATAATCTAGTATGAATTATGCTGGCAGCATTAAATCTCATAAAATAAAAATAGGTATCATTCATTTATCACATAGAAATGGAATCATAATATAGTCACAAAAATTTGGCTCCAAATGGAAGAATATTCAAATGACTTATATCCTGCAAAATAACAAATACTAATCCATAGCTCTAGTTACAAAATGAGTTCTTTTTGGACATCAAAATCATTTCTTTTTCCAAACTTCTATTAGCTAAAATCAAGTAACAAAATCAACTACCGTACCAAGCATGCAATCCTTTCTGAAATTAAAAAAAAATTATCCAACAACATTGATAACACAAAAATGAACAAGTTCAAAAATTCTCACATTTGCGGATTCAGGTGGTGGGGAACCCACAAGATCCGCACCGACTCTTCTGAAGGTGGAAGCTGCGGCGGCCGCACCGAACGCAGAGAGTGTGCATCTTTTCCGACGCTTACCGAAGCTCCCTGTTCCCTTACCCTAAAGTGCAGAAAAGAAACCATTAAAGGTTGACGCTTTTTTTATGGATTTGAAAGATTTGGGTTAGGGTTAGGGTTTGTGAAAGGGGGAAGAAAGGTACCATTTTTGAGCGGCGATCGGCGGCGGCAGTGAAAGAGCTAGGGTTTGGGATTTGGGGGGATTTCGAAGAGAGCAGGAGAAAATTGGGGAAACCCTTGATTGGATTTTGGAGAGAGAGAGAAGAAATGAGAGAGAACGGTGAGAGAGAAGGAGATTGAGGGATTTAAGAATGAGTGAAATGACCATAATACCCCTCCATCATAATTGAGAGAGAGGGAGAAATCTCTGCCATTCATCTCAATCCCCTCACATCCAACGGTATAAGCTGTTGTTTCTCATTTTCTCATTTAATAATGTTTCTCATTGGATCACTCCTATATATATATATATATACCCGCTTAAGTACGGGGTGTTACAGCCATCCTATGTCAATTACTCCGCATCCTCGAGGCACATCCTCTTTCTAGCCCCCATTTGACCTGCCCAAGCAACAATAAGGAAACAAGTTTTATGCAATGTGACTTGAAATGAACAGTAGTTATTACGAAAGCACGCTTCATTCCTATCTAGCCACAAACTCCACAAGACTGCCGCTACCAAAATATCCCACATGACACGATAATCTTTCCTAATGTTATTCACTCTCCAACGCCCCCAAAGATCCCCTATATCGTTTGGCAGCGCTAAGGTCCCAAAATTTAAAATCAAAACTTCCCATAATAATTTCCCTTTCGGGCAACGAAGGAAAATATGCTTGGAATCCTCCTCTCCCTCAGTATATCTGGGACACTGAGTATCTATCTGAATGTTACGACCCCTAAGATTCATTTTTGAAAGAATCGCGTTATTCATAACCAGCCAAAGGAATGCCTTGATCTTGTTCGGTACTCTCGACTTCCATATAATGTTCGCCTCGTCGTTTCTAATACCCCCATCATTGTAGAAGTTGTACATGGACCTGACAGAGAATACTCCCGATGATTCTAGCTTCTAAACCCTGACATCATCTATCCCCCTGTTGATTGTCGCCCCTTCATCCAGTAATAAGTTGAGTTGAACTAGCTGCTGTTTACTTTCCTCCGAAAGTAATCCTTCTCGCTTTATTTTGACTGAACCGAATTTCCAAATCTCCAATACTAAAGCATTTTCCTGTTCCGATTTCTCTGCCAGTTTAGCAAATAGTGCTTGTAGAGTGTTATCACCGGCCCACTTGTCTTTCCAAAACCTGATGCTGTTTCCTTCTCTTAACTTGCAGGAGGTGTTAACATGGAAGTCCTCCCCCACCTTCGCGATACCCTTCCACATGTGAGACTTTCTCCCGTATTTACTTTTTCCCCCAAATCTGAACCTTTTGTGTTTCCTGTACAAAAGGAACGAATTACCCCACCACACTTTTCGCTGCTTTTGCATTTTCCGCCACCACTTTGTTAAAAAAGCTTTATTCATGTCTCTAAGGTTGACTATTCCAAGTCCACCAAAGTCCTTCTTTTTACATACCCTTCCCCACCTTACTAGGTTAATTCCTTTACTGCCCTCTTGATTTTCTTTCCTAAGGAACCTCCTCCTACAAATGTCGATTCTCTGGATAACCCAGTTGGGGATCTCATAAATAGACATCAGGTACGTTGGTAGACTACTGAGCACCGAGTTGATTAGCACAATTCTTCCCCCTAAAGATAAAAAATTTCCTTTCCAGCCGTCTAATTTCCTTTCTATTTTTCCACAAGTGGAATCCAATCTTCCTTCAGCAGTTTACCCAGTCTGATCGGGGTTCCCAGATATTTAAGTGGGTACTCCCCCTGTTCGCATTGTAGCGCTTCAGGAATCCGAGAATCGATGAATCCCGCCCCACCACTAATCTCCAGAACCCTACTCTTTTGAAAATTAACTGTCAGCCCATACAAAAGCTGAAAACATCGTAGAATAACTCTAATGGCCATCGCCTCCTCCATCCTCGAGACCCCGAACATCAGGGTATCATCCCCATATTGCAAGATAGACATCCGCTCCGGACACCCTTTGACCTTGATCCCTTTGATAATCCCCGATTGAGCTCCTCTCCTAACCATTTCAGCCAAACCATCGGCTATGATAGCAAATATCAGTGGAGATAAAGGATCGCTCTGCCTCAGCCCTCTCCTATATCTGATTTCCCTACCGATTTCCCCATTCAGTTGAATGAATAATTTCCCATTAGTAACACACATCTTCATCTATGTCCTCCATCTTGGTCCAAATCCTTTAAGTTCAAATGCCTCTTCCACGCAGCCCCACTCAACCGAGTCGTATGCTTTTTGGAAATCCAGCTTGAGAAGAAAACCGTCTGCCTTTTCTTTGTTTGCTCTAAATACTA
This sequence comes from Hemerocallis citrina, assembly GCA_017893485.1. Taxonomy (NCBI): domain Eukaryota; kingdom Viridiplantae; phylum Streptophyta; class Magnoliopsida; order Asparagales; family Asphodelaceae; genus Hemerocallis; species Hemerocallis citrina. The sequence continues at coordinate 24,850,429 of CM030358.1, forward strand.
TTTCGTGGACTGAGGCAATACTGTCCGTGATATCTCTTCCTTTGACAAATCCGCTTTGAGAATCATGAATAATATCTGCTAATTTCTGTGCCAGTCTGTTAGCAAGCACTTTAGTGATGATTTTGAATGACCCGTTGAGAAGGCTGATTGGTCTAAGATCTTCCACCCTGAGAACCTCCGCTTTCTTTGGGATGAGGACAATATTAGCATAGTTTAGTCTATCAATTTGAGCAGCTTCCGCATAGAATTCCTCAAAAATATCTTGTAGGTCATTCTTGATAATCGTCTAATATAATGAGTAGAAAAAAAACTCGGGAATCCGTCTGGTCCCGGCACTTTATCCTGACCCAAGCCTTTAATAGCCCTTTTGATCTCCTCTTCTATGAAGGTTCCTTCCAAACCTTCACTCCCATCCAAACTCGACTCACTCCACATATCAGAATTCAATCTGCAATTGTGGGCACTCCTTTTTCCCAATAGGTCTCTAAAGGTATAATCTACATGATTTCTGATATGACCACCCTTATGCGTCCATTTTCCCCCCACAAGTAATCCTATGATATGGTTTTGCCTTCTTCTACCATTAGCCACCTTATGGAAGAAAGTCGTGTTAGAATCTCTCTCCTTAAGTCATTGGATCCTAGATCTTTGTCTCCATTAGCATTCTTCCATCTCTCCAATCTTATGCATTTCAGTCCTGTTCTGTGCCAGCTCCTCCATCTCTGTGCCATCGAATACTCTTTCTTCCTCGATTGTTTCTAATTCTTGAGTTCTAATTTTCAATCTATCTTTTCGTTTCCTTATTTCCCCATTCTCCTCTTTCGCCCATTTCTTAAGAGTTTTACGTAATCTCTTAATTTTAACCATCCAATTGGACACAACATCATTAGTGTTTGTGGGCTTTTCCCACGAGCTTTCAATAACCTTCTTAATGTTACAGGAGTAAGTCCAGGATTTCTCAAATCTGAATTTCTTATTAGTAGCTCCTGATCCCATTCTACAGTCCAGAGCCAGCGGTGTATGATCCGACGTTAGTCTTGGGATTGACCCAAGCTTAGCCATTGGGAATCTCTCCTCCCAATCTGAGGACACCAGTACTCTATCTAGCTTTGCTAAGATTGGATTAGCTTGCATGTTAGTCCATGTAAAATGTCTATCAAAGCCCTGTAAGTCTATAAGCTCCAGTTCACTAATCAGCCTGTTGAACTCCAATCTACCTCTATTGTTATCCCCCCTTCCCTGATGTTCCCCTCAAAATCTAGTAATGTTGAAATCTTCTCCCAAAACCCATGGGCCCTCCCATCTGCTCCGAACGTCTTTTAATTCTACCCAGAACCCCTCCTTGAGACTGTCGTTATTGGGCCCATAAACTGAGGTGACCATTTGCTCCCATCCATCTTTCTTGCTCCTAATTCTAATAGTAAGAGAAAAGGTACCCACGAAATTTTCTATAATCTCAAAGACTTTGGAGTCACAACCTAATGCTATCCCCCCCCCCCCCCCCGACATGCCAGAAGCCTCCCTAAAATGCCACTCAAAATCTCTAAAAGCGGACATGTTCTCGAATCCCCTATAATACGGATCTGCAATTCTAGTTTCTTGCAACGCACACACAACCGGTTTATGGTTCGCGATAGAGTCATTATTAACCAATCTACTTTTTATTCTAGAGTGCATACCTCTAACATTCCAAAAGATGTATAACATAAAAAATAGTTTAAAAAACTCCTACTCCCCTACCCACTCAACTCCCCCTATCTAAACCTTTTATAGACATAGTCTATCTGCCTCGTCTCTGAGATAGCAGACCCTATTAATTTGTTCCTCTTTTGTGGACCCCATGTCTAACCCTAGAGCACAGGCATAGTAAAGAAGCATATTATCCGAAATAAAATTTAGCACAGAAAACGTACCTCCACATGCAGAGGTTGGCTCCTTAGATTTTGCAGCTGATCTGATAAGGTCTTCTTTGCTCAGCCCCTTAGACCCCCATCTGTCACTCTCTTTTGCTCTTCCACTTTACCTCTTTGACTCCCCTCCCAACGTGCTAAGTTACTGGTTCCATGATATCATCTGTAGCAATATCTTCCATACCCGGTGTTAGCTCCTTCACCCTTTGCTGCCACTTTTCAAAGTCGGCCACCGAGTCGTGCGAACCCTCTCCGAATCCCTGTAAAGCACCAATCGTATCATCCTGGTTCTCCATCAGTGACCCTGTGTACTTCGCCTTCTTCCTCTTCTTCCGAATACTCATAACGTTGCACTGGAACCCCATTTTCTGTGGGCTGTGAATTATCCTGTCCAAGGCCCACTGGCCCAATAAGCTCAACAGGCCTAGCGTTTAATTGTTTAGAAATGAGCTTGATAGCCTCTTCAACTGCGGTGTTGAAATCATCTTTAGTCATCAGCATTAATTCCCCTACATCTTGTGTGGGCCCCAACATAATTCCGCCCCCTACCCCTGTCTCTTCTCCCTTCCCTTTCGCTCCCTCACTCACTCCTAACAGACCCATCCCTGTAGCCGTTTCCCTCCCCTCTTTTCCGCTACCCAGATCTTGAGCCCCCCCACCATGTCACCGTCCCCTCGTACCTTCAACGTCTCATATCTTCCATCTTGACAGCTGTCTCCCCCTTCGTTGTGATCCGTTAGGTCGAAACCTTTGTGGATTGGCTGTTTTGTCCGGTGGATGTTCGTCTTTGATGCTGGATGTTTGCTGTTGTGGAGATGATGCGCCAACACGCTCTTAACCTTGATTGATTGGTCCTGATTTCCTCTTCGTAAATCCAACGGTTCCCTATCGTCTTCAACCTCCTTCTCGCCGCCAAAATGGGCTTCCGACTTAGACCTCGATATCTCCGGTGAGCCTTTGAAGGATACTCTTATTTTCTTCTCAATGATAACTTTAATTTCATGGCGATCATCTTCAAACTCTGTGATAATGATGGAAGGAATCAAGCTGAGATCTTCAACCCCTATCTGGACGCGCGCGTATTCTCTCCGAGATTGAAGTGTAGTGTTTTTATCAACTCCAATCAAGTAGCCAAAGCCTCCAATGAGATTTTGGAATGCCGAGCGCACCCAACACTGGAACGGGAGGTTGAATAGTCTAATCCAGACCACCGGCGAAGCGTCGACCTTCAACGCGCCATAGCTCCGGGACCATCTACTCATTGTAACGTAGAATTCATCGTCTTCTAAGCTCCCCATCATCAGCACCTCCTTAGTTCTCTCTTCCGATTCACAATAAACCATGAAAACATCTTGGTGCACCTTCTGAATATCCCACTTGATAATTGATTCCGGCCTCACACTCTCATCTAATTTCTTAGCCATCTCCTGAATAGTTGGGTAACCCGTATGAATCTTCGGCATGATACAACGTTGGAGTCGCCTCTTGAATTTCGCCATGATCGGAGTTGGAGCGATCACAGCTCTAATGGCCTTCCTTCCCACGTTGCTACTCTTCTCCGATGGGTGTGAAGCACGTTGCTTAATCTCAGTAACCCTCTGTGCTGGCGCCTGCGACGCCGAGGAGATGGAGTGTGCTTTCTTCGCCACTGGGGTGTTGGGATAAGACACTGAAATGTGCCCATACTTCTTACAAGCATAACAAAACCAATCATTCGTGCATTCGTGAATAGTGTGTCCTCTTGCAACACATTTATGGTATTGCGCCAATTTCCTAGTCGAGATCGGGGTCTCCGACGACGACGACAAAGCTTTAGCCGCTTTCCTTTCGGCCATCTTAATTCTTTTAGGTTTAACCAGTACCCACTCCCCCCTCCTCGTCCTCTCTCATCCTGATCTCCTCCTTCTCTGACGAGCGTCCTAGTCTGTTACACTCTCCTCTGCCGAAATCCTCAAACTTAGATCTGGCCACCTCTGCATATTGTTAGAATATTTGTCAATTCCCTAAATCTAGCTAACTAATAATTGTCAATCCCTTTATTTTAGCAATTCCCTAATCTAGATAATTGATAATTGTCAATCCCTTTACTTTAGCAATTCCCTAATTCTAGCTAACTGATTGTAATCCCTTTATTGTAGCTTAATTGTCAATTCCTTTATTTTAGCAATTTCCTAATCTAGCTAATTGATTGTAATCCCACTATTGTAGCCTCATATTACAAAGGCAATTCTTGTATATAAGCTAATGAGTGGAATGAAAATGGAGGGGGGGTTTCCAATTCTTTCATGGTATCAGTTGCTTAGGAAAATTTCTTCTTCCACCTTAGCCACCATCACCACTGTCCTCTTTATCTACTTACTTTTCTTCCTTTCAATGGCAGAATCCAAAATTCACCCCGCTACCACCGTCACCAACATCAAAACAGCCATCCCCGTTGTGCTTGACATGGAAAACGACCAATACATAAATTGGTCTACCCTGTTCAAGCTTCATTGTCGTGCTAATATGGTGTACGAACACATCGTCCCACCACCGAAAACTACTGAGCCGGCAGTCTCCTCTACTAATGCTGAAAAAGCAGCCGAAAAGGATCTTTGGGATAGGCTCGATGCTATAGTCCTTCAATGGATTTATAGTACAATATCTTCTGATCTCCTCAACTCCATCATTGATCCGGATGATAAGGCCAAAGATGCTTGGAATCGCTTGGCTGACATATTCCAAGACAATCAAAATTCCCGTGCCGTCTTTCTCGAAACCGAATTCACTAATACTCATCTTAGTGACTTCCCTAATGTTTCAGCCTACTGTAATCGATTGAAGGTTTTGGCGGATCAATTGGCAAACGTCGGTGCAAAAATCTCGGATCAAAGACTGGTGCTGAAACTTATTGGTGGCCTCACCGAAGCCTACAGTGGCTTTGTCATTGTTATTCAACAACGTGACCCTCTTCCTTCCTTTGCCAAGGCTCGTTCCATGCTTTGTTTGGAGGGAAAAAGCATGCAGCAACGTACCCATCGTGACTTAGGTTCGACCTTGTCTTTGCTTGTTCATTCTTCCACTGATAATTCTGTTTCTTATGGACAGCAGAATAATAATAATAACAATGCAAGCAATAATAATAATCAAGGAAAAAGGACCAATACCCGTGGAAGAGGTCGAGGAGGGAATAGCAACCATTACCGCGGCGCCGGTCGCGGAGGCGGCAACCAGCAGCAACAACAAGGGCAGCCACGACAAGGGCAGCATCAATGGACCTACCCGTCATGGGGTGCGTGGTTCCCACAGCAGCCATAGGCAACTCCACCTTGCCCGTATCCCACCACTCCATGGCAGCGTCCACTTGTAGCAAGGCAGCAAGGTGTTCTCGATTCCCATCCCTCACAGTCATTCTATACTGCCATGACACCTCCTAGAGTGGCACCAATAGACGTTGAGGCAGCAATGCATACTCTCTCGCTCAACCAGTCGGATGATAATTGGTACATGGATACCGGGGCAACCTCCCACATGACGGCAAATCAAGGTACACTCTCACCTTATTTTAATTTGAGCAAAAATAATGCCATCATTGTTGGTAATGGTAGCACAATTCCGATTCGTGGTTATGGTAATACCTCACTAACCAAAACAACCCCTCAATTACATCTCAAAAATGTGTTGCATGCTCCTAAACTCATCAAAAACCTTATTTCAGTTCGCAAATTCACTATTGATAATATGGTTTCTGTTGAATTTGATCCATTTGGTTTCTCTGTGAAGGATTTACGGACGGGGAGTCCTCTCATGAGGTGTGAAAGCTCGGGAAATCTCTACCCATTCCACAAATCGGGCCATTCCATCAACTAGTTTTCCTTCAACATTTTCTATTATTTCTCCTAATGTGTGGCATTCCCGTTTAGGCCATCCAGGAAATATAGTTTTTAATTATCTTCGTCATAACAATTTAGTTGCATGTAATAATGCCCGAAACTCTTTTTGTCATTCTTGTCCACTTGGAAAATCTATTAAGTTGCCATTTTATGATTCTATTTCTTTTACCACTATGCCTTTTGATATTGTTCACAGTGATTTATGGACCTCCCCAATTGTTAGCTCTTCTGGCCATAGATATTATGTTCTTTTTCTTGACAACTACACTAATTTTCTTTGGACATTTCCAGTTGCTAAGAAATCACAAGTATTTTCTCTCTTTTTTTAAATTTAAAGCATTCATTAAAACACAATTTGAAAGGGACATCAAAAATTTTCAATGTGATAATGGTCGGGAATTTGATAATGGTCCATTCCATCAATTTTGTGACATTAATGGCATACATTTCCGTTTTTCTTGTCCCCACACTTCTCCTCAAAATGGAAAATCTGAACGAAAAATAAAATCCATTAATAATATTTTTCGAACATTACTAGCTCACTCTTCGATGCCACTGTCATTTTGGCATCACGCTCTTGAAATGGCAACATACCTCCTCAATATTCTTCCCACAAAAGTTTTAGGATACACATCTCCAACACAAATTCTTTATCAGAAAAATCCATCTTTTTCTTATCTTAGAATTTTCGGCTGCTTATGTTATCCTTTATTCCCTTCTACCACAATTCACAAACTTCAAGCACGCTCCACATCGCGTGTCTTCTTGGGGTATCCATCTAACCATCGGGGCTAAAAATGCTATGATTTCTCAAGTCGAAAAATCATAATTTCACGACATGTACAATTTGATGAAACACAATTTCCTTTTACTAAGTTATTCTCACCAAATTCTACAAGTTATGATTTTCTAGACGACGGCATGTCACCTTAGCTCATTCATCATATGCATCACCAAGCCCTTCCACAAACCCAACAACCCACAGTCCAGCCTCCTTCAGCGCATGCAACACATGAACAAGACAATGCCCCTCAAAGTCCAGTCCACACGACCCATTCTTCACCACCCATAACTCCAGCATCATTGCAGCCCAGCTCACAAATTTCCAGCCCACCTACTACTCAGCCCACACGTCCGCATGCTCCACCGCCAGCCCAAAGAACGACTACACGGAGCCAACATGAAATTTTTAAGCCAAACCTCAAATACCAAGCCTTAAGCGCCACCACTACCATGTCTATATCACCCTTACCTCGTAACCCTGTGAGTGCACTTAATGACCCGAATTGGAAAAATGCTATGTTGGATGAATATACTGCTCTAATTAAAAATAAGACGTGGGAGTTAGTACCTCTTCCTTCTAATGTTAATATTATTCGTTCCATGTGTATTTTCCGCCATAAAAAGAAATCTGACAGTTCTTTTGAGCGACACGAAGCTCGTCTTGTAGGTGATGGCAGGTCTCAACAAGCTGGAATTGACTGTGATGACACTTTTAGCCCGGTAGTCAAACCGGCTACTATTCGGACTGTACTCGGCATTGCCTTGTCTAAGTCTTGGCAAATTCATCAGTTGGATGTCAAAAATGCCTTTCTCCATGGCAATCTGAATGAAACAGTTTATATGCATCAACCTTTGGGATTTAGAGATCCCGCATATCCAAATTATGTCTGTCTGCTCAAGAAGTCTCTTTATGGCCTTAAGCAAGCCCCTCGTGCTTGGTATCAGCGATTTGCAGACTATGTTGCCACTATTGGTTTTACTCATAGCAAATCTGATAATTCTTTATTCATTTACTGTCGTGGCACTGACATTGCATATATCTTACTTTATGTTGATGATATAATTCTCACTGCTTCATCAGAGGCGCTTCGTCGATCTATTATGGTTCTTCTGAGCACAGAATTCGATATGAAGGATTTGGGGCCTCTAAGTTATTTCTTGGGTATTGCTGTGACGTGACACCAGCATGGACTATTTCTTTCTCAAAAGAAATATGCCGCAGAGATAATTGAACGGGCCGGAATGTCACATTGCAAGCCTTCCCCCACACCAATCGACACACAAGGCAAGTTAAGCTCCTCGGCTGGAGCTTCATATGATGATCCCACCCACTACCGCCGGTTGGCGGCTACACTACAGTATATCACCCTCACAAGGCATATGTCGTTCAACAAGTATGCCTCTTTATGCATGATCCAAAAGTTGAACACATGGATGCATTGAAGCATATTTTACGCTATGTCCAAGGTACAATTCATTATGGTCTGCATTTGTATAAATCTACAGTTCACTCAATTATATCCTATACAGATGCAGATTGGGGTGGATGCCCAGACACTCGACGATCCACCTCAGGTTATTGTGTTTTTCTTGGAGACAACCTTATCTCTTGGTCCTCAAAACGCCAACCCACCCTGTCTCGATCTAGTGCCGAAACTGAATACAGGGGAGTTGCAAATGTTGTCTCCGAGTCCTGTTGGATTCGAAATCTCCTCCTTGAACTACATTGTCCAATTCACAAGGCAACACTAGTTTATTGTGATAATGTTAGTGCCATTTATCTTTTGGGAAATCCAGTTCAACACCAACGCACTAAACACATAGAAATGGATATCCACTTTGTACAAGAGAAAGTCAAACGTGGTGAGGTGCGTGTCCTACATGTTCCTTCTCGCTATCAAATAGCCGATATTTTCACTAAAGGACTTCCGCGCGTACTTTTTAATGATTTTCGGGAAAGTCTAAGCGTCCGTGAACCTTCCATTTCGACTGCGGGAGAGTGTTAGAATATTTGTCAATTCCCTAAATCTAGCTAACTAATAATTGTCAATCCCTTTATTTTAGCAAATTCCCTAATCTAGCTAATTGATAATTGTCAATCCCTTTACTTTAGCAATTCCCTAATTCTAGCTAACTGATTGTAATCTCACTATTGTAGCTTAATTGTCAATCCCTTTATTTTAGCAATTTCCTAATCTAGCTAATTGATTGTAATCCCACTATTGTAGCCTCAGATTACAAAGGCAATTTTTGTATATAAGCTAATGAGTGGAATGAAAATGGAGGTGGGGTTTCCAATTCTTTCACATATGATCTATGTCTAGTAAGAGATCCTCTGTTCTTCAAAGAGGAGTCGCGGCGCCCTCTGGCCTCCCACTTTCCTTTCTCAGCTTCATCTCCCCCTCTACTCGCTTGACCTCTATAGTCAAATCGAGTATTGCTTTGCACCTGTGGACCTCTGGCTCTAGGAGGTTCCTCGTTGCGAAAGCCCTGTCGAGCTCCATGCTCCTGTCTTCTGTCACCGTCTTCGTCCCTCCTCCTCTTAGTCATCGAGCGCTGGTTGAGGCCCTGATTTTGCTTCCTGGGAGGATCACTTCTCTTTCCCTGGTCACCAGAATCGCCTTTCATTTCGCTTCCTGATTTTCTGGAGCTTTTCCTGGGAATATATTATCTAGATTGTATGTTTGGTTCCTGGTTATGGTCTGTTAGATTCAGAATTCAATGCAAAGTTGAATTCTGAATAGTCTCTACTTATAACCTTTATAGTCTACTTATAACGTTAAGAGTTGTGAGTCAGATACTCCATAAAGTTTATCTTATTGTTTAATATTTGATTTTTTTTCCTGAAGTTGATTGTATTCTCCATCTGTTTTGCTCCTAAGTCCCAACTTTTATCAGGCTTGCAGTACTGATAATTTAACCGCTTGGTAGATCAAAATCATTAAGTCAAAGGACATGTATGTTATCTTATTGTACCAATGGATACCATAATTTGACCCAAACATACAAATAATATGTTGTATATCTAATAACTTCTGATATTTACAAATTTAGCTTAAGCTGATCTTTTTTTTTTCCTCCTGAATTTCAGCTTTGTGTTGTATAATGAATGACACTTAATTTCAATAATTTTGTTTTTCCTTCCGTCAAATCACAGAGTGTGAGTGGTCGAGGAAAGTGAACAAAAAGATGGAAACTTTTAGCTCTGGTGTCGTCCTATTAGAACTGACCATGGGAAGGAAAGCTAATGATAATGAAAACTTTGGCTGAGTGTGCATGGAACTACTTCGGGAGACTGGCAGAATTGTAGACTTAATAAGTGATCCGACAACAAGCTGACAGGAGGTTTGCCTCACTGGAGGAACCAATCCAAATTGAATACTCTGGACCTCTAACACAACTGCTGATTATCTGGAGAGATCCGGCCCGGCCCAGACACTATCTCTTCACCGCGACAACTCACTCATTTCTATTCTCTTGGGAAAGATACCAACAACAGTTGGATCTTTATCAAAACCTAAGATGGCTTGAACTTCAGAACAACAACCAGCTTTCAGGACCAATACCGCCTGAGATGGGTATGCTCAAGCTCCACTACCTTGACCTCACAGCTAATTATCAGTCTTGGTCAGGTTCCAGTAATTTTTTTAAATTCCAACATACAGTTATAGCTTCTATTCCAATCATCACCTTTGTTCTATTCCTCTCAGGGCTGTTCTTAAGGAGAAGCCTGCGAAGACCACGAAAAAACAGTGAAAAAATAAGTAGAACATGGAATATCACTACTTTCCACTCGATGCAACTATCTGATTTGCAGCTGAAAGATGACAACTTAATAGGTAGAAGCGGAGCAGGAATGGTGTACCAAATGATTCTCAGTGAAGAATCAGGCCACAAGGTTGCAGTAAAAAAGTTATGGAACAGTCAAAAATTGGATGAGATCAACCTCGAAAAGGAGTTCCTTGCTGAAGTTCAGATCATAGGTTTGATCCGCCACAGGTTCAGGGTTGTTTGGGTGCCTGTCAAACTCGGATTCAGAACTCTTGATCTACGAGTACATGGAGAATGGTAGCCTAGACCGGTTTCTCCACCACATCAGGTTCAGGGTTCAGATTCAGAGGGATATATACAGGGGCGGCTCTGGCCTGAAGCAAACTCTTAAAAAGGGGCCTCACATATACCCAAAAAAAAAGTTCATGTATTAGAAAAAAAATAAAAAAGTATACATGAGAATCATGGATTTCAGGGGCCTGAAGCTAATATAAAATTTTTTAGGGGCCTAAAGCTAATATAAAATTATGAAAAAAATAAAACGATTCATGGATTTTAGGGGCTGAAGCTAATATAATTTTTTTTTTTTTCTAAAAATGGGGGCCCCCTATTTTTTGGTGATTTGGGGGCCTGATGCAGTTCCATCGGTTGCATCAGGCCAGAGGGCCGGGCCTGGATATATGCAAGACTAAGAATAGCAATTAGCAGCAAAGGGTTTGTGCTACATGCATCATGATTGCTCTCCTCCTATTGTGCACCGAGATGCCAATTGGGTAACATTCTGTTAGATTCAGATTAATATAATGCTAAGATTGCAGATTTTGGTCTAGCTAGGATCCTTGTAAAGGCAAGACAGCTAGAATCGGTATCTGTCATGGTAGGTACATTCGGTTACTTGGCTCCAGATGAGGCTATATAAATTCTTTCAATCTTTGTTTCATTTAGGTTCTAGGTAAAAAATAAAGAGTATGTTGTAACTGGGCTTGCAAATGGGATTGTCATGTGTTACTCTTGTTTAAATAGAAAGATAACTTTTACCCTCTCGCACTAATAAGAAAGAAAGATTTCCTCAACTAATATTTAAATGCAAATACCTCAATTCTTCTTCGGAAATAGTCATACAGACAGTCTGATATACTACTAAATGTCATCTATATTTCCTTTTTCTTGAACTTGATTTTATTCTCTTAGGCTCTTGTTATAAGGATTACAGACATACAGAAATGATAAGTGTAATTACATGGGAATGGGTAGAACAAAAACATGAAATGAAACTTCAAAATCAGGGTATCTGAATCGGCGAATCCCCTCACAACACGCGCACACATAAAGAAAATTTTAATTTTTAAAAAATGGTTATCTGGTGTTAAGGATGAAGACAGTCATCACCCCTAACCATACACACACTATGTTCTTTCTGTAATACTTCTGATACTTTCAAATTTATCCTGAGTTACTTATTTATCTCTAGCTTGACTAACAGACAATTGTATCATGTTGTTCATTTAATGTCAACAATTCTTTTCATCGCTGTTCTTTTGTCTGGTACAGAATGTGGATGGTCGAGGAAAGTGAACGAGAAGATGGATGTCTACAGCTTTGGCGTGGTCATTTTGGAACTGGCTACGGGAAGCCAATGATGGGGAAGATTATGGAAACTTGCAGCAGATGCAGTATGGCGCCGTCTCCAGGAGACTGGTGGAGTCGCGAACTTGATAGCTAATGAGTAGAGAGGATCGCTATATTGAGAAAACTGAATCGGTTATTAAATTGGGCATCATTTGTACAGGGACGGTACCTTCCAGCCGTCCTTCAATGAAAGATGAATTGCAAGTCTTGTTGTGGACGTACCGATCAGATTGAGGACAATGGGAAAAATGAGAAATACAATAAGCCATACATGAATATCTCGTGTTGAGAAACATATACTTTATCTGACTCGAATGTGCACACTCTTTTCTCAAAGGACCCAAATAACTGCAGTGTACTAATCGACGACCTATAGCAACATTTTTATCTATCAAATTGTGTGTTTAGTCATTCTGTTTCTGTGAATATGTAAAATGAACAGATATATTGTGTTTGGCAAAACTAGACCTTATATATTTCAAGTAAGCTAAATAAATGTTTGTCATCATTCTTGCACTTCTTCGCTTTGGGTTTGCGTCGAGTCACAAAGCAATGATCTTCAATATCTTAATAGACAGTAAATGGGGAATACCCTCACGCACTTAGCAAACATGTGAATGAAGTAGTAGTGAGCAATGCAATGCCAAATCTCTTTTTGGGCATTGCATCGAACATGTTGGGTGCATGGCCGATGTGTGGAGCGCAAATGCATGCACAGCCAATGATTTCCCCCATAGCTGTAAAGTGTAGTGCAATATAGCAACATCAATATGCATGCTTTTCTCTTGCAAGAATTCACTAACAAAATTAACAATAAATAATATATTGTGCCAAATAATCATGCCATGTAAAAACACATATTTCTCTATCTCATTTGTTGCTAAGGATCCAGTTTCACTCTTGATTTTGGGGTCTGTAATACTGTTTGCCAAATCAATTAATGCATCTCTTATCTCCACGGGTTGAAATCTTATTGCTATAACACTTTCAATACGGTTTTCCCAACGAGTTTGTGATAATAACCTAATCTATTAATTTAAAACCCTAGCTTGAGACTCGCAACAATAAAACAATGAAACAATCAATCAACTCTAAACCAACAATAAAATAATCAATCAACATGAAAAGTAAAATAGGGAAAGAAATAGCTACCAATTTGTAAGGGTGGCATTCGGGCCGGTTTGGACTGGCCCGGGTTTTTTAATTTAAATTTTAATTTTAAATTCAATTTAACTCCTAAAAAAGAGAATAAATGTACAACAAGCATAAGAGTGAAACAAAATTGTATATATTATTCATTTCAACTTGGGATAAGTTTTTACAACAATCAAATTACATACAAATACATGTAATAAAAACTAAAAAATCATACAAAGTTCTAGAATTACATGATTACGTAGGGAGATAATCGACAATTAGAGACAGCCTAGAGTTAGATTGAAGATAGGGCATTTGACTATTGTCATGCACCTCAACTTATCTAAATATAGAATCTCATCGCCTTAAATTCCCTACTTAGCTTCGACGTGATCTTTAGGAGAGTTGCTTCCATTTGTTGAGGTGTCCACTGCTTTTCCTTGAGTCATGTCTTCTGCTTTCATCCAATCTTTAGTGCACACGAACATCACCAATGAATCCGGCTTCAAGCGATTCCTGTAATCGGTTGATACCCTGCCACTTGGAGAAAAAAATACTTTCTGATGCAACTATACACACATGAGGGGTTAGTAGATATCTAGTCATGTGTGAAAGAATTGAAAATAGAGTTTCATGCTCTTTTCACCATTGTAACACCTCAATCATAGAATTAGAACTCTCATTATCTTGTGAATTATACCAATTTAATTCAATAGGTGCAGTAGTCATATTTTTTTGACTGAATACCAAACAAATTTGCAGTGACATCTTCTAATGTGCTCTTACCCTTACCTCTAAAAGAAGAAATTTTTTTTGATACACTAGTTTGCCGTGTGGTACCACTAGATGCAAAAGTTCTATCATAAAAATCATACAAATTATTCAATGTCAACTCAAATCTAGCTAAATAATCATTACATTCATATTGAGATTCTTCTCGAAGTAAATCAAAAAAAATCTTTCAATCAAACTCTTTGGACCTACTATTTTTATACGAGGATCCATTATAGTAGCAATATAATACAACATAGGAGGATGATTAAAATACTTCAAAAATCTATTTCTATTATAAAAGCAAGAATAAATATGTCCAAAGCAAATCTGGACCACACATCTAATTCTTATTATATTTTAGATTTAATATGGGTCATACAAATCTCTCAAATACTTAAGATCTAGAACATATATTTTATTCTTAGATTTAATTAGGATCATACAAATTCCTTAAATAAATTCACTAATACCCACCCAAAACCTTCTCTCCCTCTGCTCTATTTCTTTCTCCAAACTCTTCGCCCCAAACAACCCCAACCCAAATCCAAAATCCTAGTCTCTCTGCTCACCAACTGCGCCCTCTCCTCCGCGATCTTCCTTCTCCCTCCCAACTACTCCGTCGAGACCCACAAAACCCTATGCCGCCTCCCTCATAGCCCTCCAGTTCCCTTAGAGCCACCTCATGTACTCCCTCCCCACTGCCGACATCATCCGCTCTTTCTCCAAAGTTGATGTCATCGTCCTGGCCGAGCCCACCTACGGTGCCTGCTGCGTCAACGACTTGGCCGTCGATTACCTCAACTGCAACCTCCTTGCCCGCTATAGTCACTCCTTCCTCATCCCCATCACGTCCTCAAAGATCCCCGCTTTGTACTTTTTCGCCTTCTTCCTCTATTCTATCAATGTCGATTTATGCAATCCTAGATTGATAATTGAGGGGATCCTGGTGGATTGGAATCATATGCGGATGTCAATATGCATTTAAACTGAAGTTTGACATCTTGAATGTGGAATGCATAAAAGATGTAATTAAAATAATTTTTGGCTATGAATGTGCAATGTATATGGTCAATGCAAGGTACAAAATTTTTGACTTTTATGTCAGTTGACAGTTACTGTAGTTACTCATCTTTACATTTGCTAATTTAGTTATAGTAACCATTTGATGTCCTTTTGTCCTTTTCATGATAAATACTACATAATTTAATATTCTTTGTTTCAGACAATTCACACATTCAAAAATTCAATATGATACTTGCATCAAAGTATGTAACACAAATTTAGTTCTTATGTAGTTGAATATGTTATACCTGCATACATTTATAAATAATTTATCTGCAGTTAAAGAGTATTATCAAGTTTTTCTTTATACAGTAGGACTTCGAATTATTTTGTTTTGATTAACCTACAGAAAATTGAATTGTAAAAATCTTGGTCTGGTAATTTTCAATCAATTGATTGCGGTGTAGCTCAAAAATCGATTGTTTTAATTGACCCTCGTAAAGTGAGATTTGAACATGGATTTCTAATTTATTTGCAGATGTCTCAAGACATCACTTAGCTCGATTTGAGTAACAACTAGATATCTGGGAAAATTCTGACTGCAATCACTTCCCTGGGACAGCTCACTCAGCTCGATTTGAGTAATAACCAAATAACTGGAGAAATTCCAACTGCTAGACAATTCACTCAGCTCGATTTGAGTGACAACCAGATATCTGGAGAAACTCTGACTGCTATTGTTAGGATTGTAAACTCAAATACACATAGGCATGAAGAAGTTGAAATTGGAGAAGAGGAGACGACACGAACATAGCAAGAGAAACAACATACAGAGGAGAGGACAGTCGACTGACATATGCAGTCAACTATCCCACTCTCTGGTTTGGCAAAGAATAAAGTTGATCGACCGACTGTAAGTGCAGTCGACCGTGTGCAGAGCGGAATGTTTATTTGGGTTGCAGGTTTTGATCCAATTAGACTGTATATGTATTTATCTTTTAGGGTTTGCTTGGGGGCTATGAAAAAGAAGCATGAAAAATCAAAGAAAACCAATGTAATGGTCAATAAAACGAGTTGTGGTGAGTTGTGCTTGTCAGCTAGGGTGGAGTTGAACATGCAAGATTGGTGAATTGATTCGGGAGCTTCTTTCATTGCACTTCGAGGAGGGATGTGTTTGATGACTACAGAGAGGGTTTTTTCGAAGATGTCATCGTAACGGTTAGCGATGTCCTATAAGTGTAGTTGGTATTGTTCGCGTAAAAGCAAGTGATAATCAAAGTATTGCCTTGCGAGAGACAAGGCATATCTCATACTTGAAGGAAAATCTTACCTCAATGGGAAGGTTAGACAAAGAGGGTTTGTCAACTACATTTGGTAGTGAGCAGTGGTGTATAGCTACAAGTCAAGGGTTATAGCAAGAGGAAAAGGTGATGGAACGCGGTATTTGCTTAGAGACATGAGATGTGCTTCTCCTGTAATTGACTTTTTACCCGAGATCGAGAAGTAGGTTGTATGGGGTGCAATTGAGTTCTATGAGTTGGTGGGGGGGGGATTCAGAGGTTACAAATTTAGTGAAAGCTGCTGGCCATAAGAGGAATCCTAGAGAGTAAGACGTTATTGTGGCGGTGAGGGTTCTTTATGATATGGTAGAGACTTCAAGTCGCTCTTGTGAGGTTTAGAGCACTGGTATTGATATGCGAGGTGATGTCGATGAGTGTAATCAAAATGAGGCTATAAGTGGAGTGCAGTCTGCGGATATTGTGTAGGTGTTGTCCATGGAGGATTTTAGTGCAGAGCGTGCATTGAGGGTTTTTTTGTTTAGGAAAAGATGGAATAACACCACTCCGTTTCATTAATAAGAGTAATAAAACATCCCTAGAGTACCGTAGGAGAGGTGTGCATTAAGTTGTTGTGAATCAAGTTTGGTGTTGGTGAAGAATATACGATGTGAGAGGTCATGTAACACGAAATCCAACAAGGGAGATTGTTTCTTTGTTATTCATGCCTTATGCGATAGATGGTGGGGCACATCCTTCATGAGCCTATGAGGGGTGTTAGTGCTCTCCACGTGGTGAAGAGGCGAAGGTGCTCTTCATGAGAGTGAGGATTGCTTGGGTCTTTCATGAGTTGTGGAAGACTGACAGAGATAATGCAAGATAAAGATACAATAACATTGAATCGTTGTGTATTTGGTCCAAATGAGAGATTGTTAGGATTGTGGACTCAAATACACTTAGGCATGAAGAAGTTGAAGTTGGATAATAGGAGAAGACACGAACACAGCAAGAGAAGCAACAACACAACAAGAGAAACAACAGACAGAGGAAAGGACAGTCAACTGTCATGTGCAGCTGACTGCCCCACTCTTATGTTTGGCAAAGAGTAAAGTAGGTCGACCGAATTTAAGTGCAGTCGACCGTGTGCAGTGCTGGGTGTTTATTTATGTTGCGAGTTGGATCTAATTATATTGTATTTGTATTTATCTTTTAGAATTTTCTTGGGGGATATATATATATATATATATACTCACACACGAGTGAACTCTAGGATTAAGCTTTATGTTGTTATCATTATACAACCTTAAGAGAGGAGAATCCGAGTGTTTCAAAAGTGAGGGAGAGATATTAGAGTTTGATTTCTTTGTATCTTTGTATTTCTTGAGTAATTAGAAGTATTGGTTATCTCTGCATATCGTTGTGTTCATGTTGTAGTTCTTGTTATTAATGCATCTTGATCTTGTGAGCGTTCTTGGGCACTACAACTATCACTTCCCTGAGACAACTCACTCTGCTAGATTTGAGTAACAAAGAGTTTTCAAACTAGCTGGAGCTACATAATTTAATAGGGAAAATGACCAAATGACACCCAAAGTTTATACTAATTCCCAAATAGCATCCAATGTTTTTAAAATACCCAAATAGCATCCGAAGTTTTAAATATGGACGAAAAAGCATATACCGTTAAGTTTCCCATTAAGTTAATAGAATATTCTTCGAATATACCTCTTAACAGATTTAAACCCATTAAGAAGAGTATGAAATGTCGAAATTTCTCTCACATCTTAACGGGTTTAAAATCCAAACTCATCTCCACCGTCGACCGCCATCTCCACCAACGTCCACCCCAAACCACCACTGACCACCATCTCCATTAACCTATCTTCATCAACCACCACCAATCACCATCTTCACCATCATCTCCACCACTATCTCCAACCACCACCGAAACCCATCACCATCACCTCTGAAACCCATATCCACCGACCATCATCTTCACCACCTCCGAAACCCATCACCGTCACGTTTATCTCCACCAAAAATTTATTTAAAAAAACTAAAACTAAAACTAAAACAAGAAAAAATAAAAAAAATGAAAAAAAATGAAAAAAAAATTGAAGAAGTGAGTGAGGATATTTCGGTAATTTCATGTCAATTCCGTTAAAATTTTAACAAAAACGATTTTTTGTCCTATTTTTAAAAACTTCAGTGCTATTTAGATATTTTAAAAAGTTAGGTGCTATTTGAAAATTAAGATAGACTTCAGGTTTTATTTCGTCTTTCCCCAATTTAATAAGAGAGAAAATTGTAAATATGAATTTGCAATGACCAGACATGGCAGAATGCTTGTACCTACTAATTAATGTTGGCGATCTGCGTCTACGTTGCCATGGACTTTGACTTGATTACAGCCATGTAATTCAGCAAGTGTGGGGCTCATAAGTGAGACATCCATAACTCTTCAAGAATTGGAATCTGCTACCACCAGCAAATTTTCGCTTCTAGTCTTCTACCTGTGGGGAATGTGGCGTACCCGGAAGAAAACCTGATTTAGAAAATTATAGCATTTAAATAGAGATTTTTTTAATTCTACAAGATCCACTAAATTCTTCAAAGATCCAGAAGAAAAACGCATGTCAGAATCGGAACCTGTTATCGGTTATATCTGACCCAGGTCAACTGAGCTACCAAGCTGGACTCTTATAAGCATGTTGCCTTCTCTTCCCCCCACATTGAACAAAGCTAGAAAATGGCAGGAGGCATTACCCGCTCACCCTTCAAATATCTCTTCTCCTTCTTCTTCTTCTTGCTTTCTCTCTTCTTCTCATTGTCCATATCTACCACAACATACAACTCTGAGTTACAAATCCTTCTAAACATCAGGAATGAATTGGGAGGTTATGACTATCTGCCATCATGGAACACTTCAACCCCCCACTGCAACTGGACTGGAATAGAATGCAACGGCGGGTTAGTAACAGAAATTTCTCTCAACAACTACCAACTACGGCAGTCTATCCCTGCTGATGTTTGCCTACTAAGAAACCTCACTCACCTCGACTTATCATCTAATCAAATCGACGACTACTTCCCAACTTTTCTCTACAACTGTGCCAACCTTCAGTACCTTGATCTCTCAGACAACCGGATTACAGGTCCCATCCCCCCTTTTCTCTACAACTGTACCAACCTTCAGTACCTTGATCTCTCAGACAACGGATTTTCAGGTCCCATCCCCTCAACCATTTCCGAATTTAAATTAATCCAGTATCTCTTTCTTGATTTCAATTCTTTCATTGGCTCATTACCTACTGAATTGGGCAATCTATCGGCATTAAATACACTCTCACTGAATGATAACCCTTCACTCTGGCAAGTATACCTTCATCGCTTGGTAACTTGACAAATCTGAGAAACCTGAACATGAGCAACTGCTATTTGGTCGGACACATTCCTGAGTCATTCGGGATGTTGTCTAATCTAGTCGGCTTAGATCTGACAGGGAATTCTCTCAAGGGAAAAATACCTTCCGGAATATGGATGCTGGAGAAGCTAGAAAATCTTCAATTATCTGAAAATATGTTGTCAGGAGATATCAATAACACAATTGGAGCAAAATCTTTGGTTGAGATTGATGTATCAGGTAACAACATAAACGGATCAGTACCTGAAGGTTTCACTAAGCTACATAATCTTACTAGAGTTGTCATGACGGGCAATCAACTCTCGGGAGTGCTTCCTGCTCAGTTTGGACTTTCACCATCTCTCTGTGTACTTCAACTTTCCAGCAACAAGCTGACAGGTTTCTTGTCTCTATACTGGGCGAACAGATCCAAATTGAATACTCTGGATCTCTCCTACAATAATTTTTCTGGCAAGATACCTGCGGCTATCTCTTCCTTGTGGCAACTCAGTGCGCTCGATTTGAGTCATAACCAGATATCTGGGGAAATTCCGACTGCTATCACTTCCCTGCAACAACTCACTCAACTCGATTTGAGTTATAACCAGATATATGGGGAAAAGTCCGACTGCTATCACTTCCCTGCCACAACTCACTCAGCTCGATTTGAGTAATAACCAGATATCTGGGGGAATTCCAACTGCTATCACATCCCTGCGACAACTCACTCAGCTCAATTTGAGTAATAACCAGATATCTGGGGGAATTCCGACTGCTATCACTTCCCTGCAACAACTCACTCAGCTCGATTTGAGTTATAACCAGATATATGGGGAAATTCCGCCAGAGATGGGTATGCTCAACCTCCAATACCTTGACCTCACAGCCAACAAACTATCTGGTCAGGTCCCAGTAATATTTGAAAATCCAACTTACAGATATAGCTTCTATTCCAATCATCACCTGTGTTCGAGGTCCAATTTCTTTTATAAAGTCCCCAAATGTGAGCAGTCTAAGATTTCCTCAAATATCTTAAAATTGCTTCTCGTCATTGGTGCAGTTTTCCTCTTAGCATTGTTCACTGCAGGGCTGTTTTTAAGGAGAAAGCTGCGAAGACCAAGAAAAAGCAGTGAAAATTTGAGTAGAACATGGACTATCACTACTTTCCACTCGATGCAACTATCTGATTTGAGCATTATACCGCAGCTGACTGATGACAACTTAATTGGTAGAGGCGGAGCAGGAATGGTGTACCAAATGATTCTCAGTGAAGAATCAGGTCACAAGGTTGCAGTTAAAAAGATATGGAACAGTCGAAAATTGGATGAAAAGCCCGAAAAGGAGTTCCTTGCTGAAGTTCAGATCTTAGGTTTGATCCGCCACAAACACATTGTCAAGTTGTTTGGGTGCCTGTCAAGCTCTGATTCAAAACTCTTGGTCTACGAGTACATGGAGAATGGTAGCCTAGACCGGTTTCTCCACCATCAGGTTCAGGGTTCAGATTCGGAGGGATATATAGCATTGGATTGGCCAACAAGACTAAGAATAGCAATTGGAGCAGCGAAGGGTTTGTGCTACATGCATCATGATTGCTCTCCTCCTATTGTGCACCGAGATGTCAAATCGGGTAACATTCTGTTAGACTCAGAATTTAATGCTAAGATTGCAGATTTTGGTCTAGCTCGGATCCTTGTAAAGGCAGGACAGCCAGAATCAGTATCTGTCGTGGCAGGAACGTTCGGTTACATGGCTCCAGGTGAGGCTAAATAAATTCTTTCAATCTTTGTTTCGTTTAGGTTATAGGTTAAAAAGGGGATGATTTAGCAAATGCCCACGTTCAAAATGTGCAAACTAGCATATATACCTCCACTATTTTAAAAAACTTAGAAATATCTTCAGTTTGGACGGAACCGTTAAAACCCCCTTTAAGTGAACTCACGTGCGTCACACGTGATATGTAGAATGAGATAAATACCCACGATAAAATGGATTTTAGTAAATGCCTCAATCAGAATGTGGAAACTAGTATATACCCCACTATTTAAAATATATATATATTTGGGATTTTTAGCAAATGCCCTTATTCAAAATGCAGAAACTAGCATATACTCCCACTATTTCAGTATTAGGTGTTGTGAAAAATGTGAGTACTATGTGTTGTTACTCAGTTTGAACAACTTTCTTCTCGTACTAATGATAACAATGTAATGGAAAGATGTTCTATGTCAGATTTTGACCCCAATAAATACAAAAATCATCATCTATTACAATGGATTGTTGTGCATCATCACTAGCTTGTATACCATCATCTATGACAACAGATTGTGTGCTCTCTTGTTCCACTCTAGAATGTGCATCATCATTTCCATCATCTTCATTCACAATAGGTTCAACAATAGCTTGTGTATTACCCATAGTCACAAATTCGTCGTTTATAAATAATTCGGCAAGATTTAATGTTCGGAAATCAACAAAAATTCGGCAAATGCGGAAGAAGAAAAAATTTACAAAAGTTCAGGAAGAAAGAAATACAAAATTTAATGCATCTAAGTAGTTAGTACTCATCACCTAAGCAAAAATATATATAAATCCATAAATATTTCTTGTATAATTCGCTAAATTCGTGAATTATTAGCGAAACATTCTTTTAATTCGTGATTTTCGTGAATAATTCTCGGATCGTGGAAATTAAATGCAAACCTGCAAATAATTCGTGAATCTGTTCGGCAAATTGTTTCTTCGTGAATAATTTGCGAATTTAACGAATTATTCGTGAACTTTGTTAATATGGTATTACCTACTGTCACAGTAGGTTGTATATCATCTTCAACAACACCCAAATTGAGATGTGGAAACAAAGCATTGATGCTCACATTGATGTTTTTTTGTCAAAACAACAAACACGTATTATATAGTATTCAAAACCCTAAAACTGTTCCGTCCAAACTGACGGTATTTCTTAGTATTTTTTTATTATAATGGGGTATATGCTAGTTTTCGCATTTTGAATGAGGGCACTGGCTAAAATATCGCAAATATCATTTTTTTTAAAATGGTGGGGATATATGCTAGTTTCCACGTTCTGAATGAGAGCATTTGTTAAACTACATTTTATCATGGGTATTTAGGTCATTTTATATATCACGTGTAACGCATGTGAGTTCACTTAACGGAGATTTAACGGATCCGTCCAAACTTGAGGTATTTCTTAGTTTTTTTTAAATAGTGAGGTTACATGCTAGTTTCTATTTTTTGTATGGGGGCATTTGCTAAATTATCCCTAAAAAAAATTAAGAGTATGTTCTAACTGGGCTTGCAAATGGGATTGTGTTACTCTTTGTTTAAATAGAAAGATAACTTTTACCCTCAAAGAAAGATTTCCTCAACTACTACTTAAATGCAGATACCTCAATTCTTCTTTTAAAATAGTCATACAGAGTCTGATATACTAGTAAATGTCATATATATTTCCTTTTTCTTGAACTTGATTCTATTCTCTTATGCACTTGTTATAAGGATTACAGGCTTACAGAAATGATAAGTGTAATTACATGGGAATGGTAGAACAAAAACATGAAATGAAACTTCAAAATCAGGGTATCTCAATCCCCTCACAACACACGCACACACATTAAAAAAAAAAAAAAAAATGGTTATCTGGTGTTAAGGATGAAGACAATCATCACCCCTAACCATACTGATGAGGACATCTATTCTGTTTAGTCTAGTATTTATTTCAGTATTATATTTATTTTTGACAATTATAGCCATATGTAATTTTTCTTTTATGCATTAGAATATTTCTGAGATTTTAAAATATTTTGAGATTTATATCGAAATTTGTTTTGAGCATATATATAGGCCTTGAGATTAATGAGAAGTTATGCTATTCTTGATTAAAAATTTATTATGTTGAGTTCTGCACTTCATCCCTCTTCTTTTGTGTAATACAATTAAGAGAATTATTAGGGTTTGTGATAAATCCTAGTAAAATTATTAGGGTTTGTGATAAATCCTAATAAACTTTTAGGGTTTGTGATAAACTCTAAATCTACCCCAAATTAAATACCAAAATCCTAATCCCCAAATAAAATTAAACCCAAACCCTAATATCTTTCTCTCTCTCCTTTTTCTTCTTCTTCCACTGTCTCTCCCTTCCCGAACGATACCCAACCTCCCCCAAATCCACTCGAAGACAATCCCCTAACATTTTTCTTCTTCGTTTCAACCGTCAATCCCCGAAACCTAACACCCTACTCCCTTGTCATCCCCGTCGGCCTCCACCCCTCACCCCGCCGTCGACTTCACCCCGAACCCATCACCACAACATCACCGCTACCACCACCAGCAAACCCCTACCGCTCTGCCTCCAAAACCCCACCGAACCCCAGCCGCCCTTTTCCACCACCGACGCCTTCACCCCCAACTTCCTTGCCGTCACCCTTCAACAAGCCCGTAGCCACCTTCGAGCACCGGCAACCTTCTTCCTTGCTGCCACTGTCCCGCACCACCAACTGCAATAGCTGCCAGCGACTGCAGCCAACACCGACCACCGCAGCCCTCTGGCTCTAGCGCAATTTGCTTCGAACCCCGGTATACTCTTTCCACTTCTCAAATATTTATATTACGGCTCTATCGTCTCTATCATATTATTTGATTTAACTGTCATCCACAAATAATGAGAGTGGGTGTTCTACTTGCCTAATTAGAGTACAAATCAATATTGCATCTTTTACTTGCTAGAACGCTTAGATATAATTATTGATTGTTAGAACTGAATTATTAATTGGGCTTGTTAAACTTAATTCAATTCTTAAAAATTCATCAAACCGATTAATTGTTTAAATTTCTAAGTTTGATCCACATTACATGTTGGTAAAATCAATCCTTTAAGATTCTTGAAAATTCTCTATTTAGGATTATGTTTTACATCACATACACATACTATGTTCTTTCTGTAATACTTCTGATACTTTCAAATTTATCCTGAGTTACTTATTTATCTCTAACTTGAATAACAGATACAATTGTATCATGTTGTTCATTTAATGTCAACAATTCTTTTCCTCGCTGTTCTTTTGTCTGGTACAGAATGTGGCTGGTCGAGGAATGTGAACGAGAAGATGGATGTCTACAGCTTTGGCGTGGTCCTTTTGGAACTGACTACGGGAAGGAAAGCCAATTATGGGGAAGATTATGGAAACTTGGCAGATGCAGTATGGCGCCATCTCCAGGAGACTGGTGGAGTCGTGAACTTGATAGCTAATGAGATTAGAGAGGCCCGCTATATTGAGAAAATTGAATCAGTTATTAAATTGGGCATCATTTGTACAGGGATGTTACCTTCCAGCCGTCCTTCAATGAAGGAAGTATTGCAAGTCTTGTTGTGGAATCCACGTAGTGATCAGATTGAAGACAATGGGGAAAATGAGACAATACAATAAGCCATACATGAATATCACGTGTTAACAAACATTTACTTTATCTGAATCGAATGTGCAGACTCTTTTCTCAAAGGACCCAAATAACTGCAATGTACCAATCGACGACCTAGAGCAACATTTTTATCTATCAAAATTGTGTGTTTAGTCATTTTGTTTCTGAGAATATGTAAAATTAACAGATATATAATGTTTGTACCCTGCAATACTATCAGTAACAACGCACGAGAAAGTAACTAAGTGCACGGAAAGAAAATTTAAGGCTTTAAAAGCTAGTCACTGGAGTGTCTCACCTTGGATTCAAAACTAGACCTTATATATTTCAAGTAGGCTAAATAGATGGTTGTCATCATTCGATTCATTCTTGCACTTCTTCACTTTGGGTTTGCGTCGAGTCACAAAGAAATGATCTTCAATATCTTAATAGACAGTAAATGGGCAATACCCTCACGCACTTAGCACACATGTGAGTGAAGAAGTAGTGAGCAATGCAATGTCAAATCTCTTTTGGGGCATTGCATCGAACATGTTGAGTGCAATGCCGATGCATGGAGCGCAAACACGTGTGATTTCCCCCATAGCATAGTAGAGTGCAGTGCATTGATTGGATATGATGAACAAGAAATGAGGTGGTTGGTTTTGGAGTTTGAGGATACTGGAGAAAGATGGATAATACTGAGTTTAAGAGGTTTTGCCATGGTGGGAGTTTTGAAGAGGATGGGAATAATTCAAAAAGTAATAATGAGGGGGGTTTTATAGTGTTGGGCTTGGGCTTGAGGCATAAGTGTGGGCTTCTTAACATGGGCCTAGTTTATTGAATTGGGCTTGATCATGTGTCTGTTGTCTGAAATGTAACTTTTTTTTTTCATTTCTAGTAATCATCTCCACTACTACTTACAAAGAGTATAATGGAAAAGTTGGAGTTGCACATGTGATGCGTGCTAGTTAATATTTTTTTTAAAAGTATAAACAATATAATAGAAGAGTTGGGGTTGAAGCTGTGATATACGTCCTAATAAAAAAAAAAAAATTTAAAAATTGACGTAATGATGACTCGAACTTAAAACCTCATTCTTATTAGTTATGTATGTGCATCACACATGTTGATAGATTCACAAATGACACTAAGGTCTTCTTCCATTATAATATTACTTACACGTGCGATGCACGTTTTAATAATTTCAAAAAATAAAAATAGAAACTCTGACGTAAGGAGGATTTGAACTGGAAACTTCCTTTATATTAGTTATGTACGTGCATTGCACATGTTGGGAGAATGACAAAATGACAAATGACACTAATATTAGAGATTAGAGATAATTTAAAAGTTGGTTGTGTAATTTGTAGGCAAACTAACTTAATTAATTTAATCCCTACCAAATAATTTTAAGTAAGGGCTATATTAAGTATCAATTTCTAATTAATCAGTCAGTTGCAATAATATTATCCCACTTTAAATTTATTTACATATAATTATTCTCATAAGTGAGTGATATTTATATAAAATAAATATTGATATTTTTGAAGATAATTAGTGAGAAGTGGGAGCTTAAAAATATGTATAAATTACTGTGATATATAAAGTTTTTGCTCCATCTCTACTACTATAATGGGAGAAGGCCTTAGTGTAATTTGTCCATATCCCAATCCGTGCAACACACGTTTAATCTCTACTACTATAATGGGAGAAGACCTTAGTATAATTTGTCCATCTACCAATCCGTGCAACGGATGTGCTGGTAGATTTTTTTTTTTTTGCCCTTTCCATTTCTTCCCCAAAAATTTTCTCCACGTGCACAGCACGTGTAGAATACTAGTAAGAATAAAAAGATTAGAAGGTCAAGAGTTTTGATGAGACTGCACATGCATACTTTGACACATATTAATGAACATATACTTGACTTGAATGTGCGTATGTGTTATATATATATGGTAGAATGTACTAGGAACTCTCTATTAGAACAAGGGATCCAGTGCATTTAAATGCATGGAGTCAAAGATCCTGTAAGAACTTGGAAGTGGCCGGATTCTCCAAATATTCGTGTCCCCCGGGCATCTTTACTTGCTAGCTACAACATTATCTTATCCATCATTAAAACTTTCATCTACTTTGTTTCATACTCCCTCCGTTTTACTTTAAGGGTGCGTTTGGGAACCCCAAAAACTAGGAAAAGGAATGGAATACTGTGGATAAACCCATCTTATCCTATTCCACAGCTTGTTTGTTTTGAAAAAGAAAACAAAGGAAACAACTAAATTTTATTCCCTAGAGAAAGATTTCAACCAATTTCTATTCCAGCTCCACCCCCCTCGGGAAGCTGCGTAAAGGAATGGAAATAAGATTTGAAGCTCCACCCCCAATTTCTATTCTATTCCACCAGTTGCCAAACACACACAACTTAAAATTAATTCATTCCTTTCTCTTTCTTTCCATTCATCTCCATTCATTTTCATTCCATTCCTTTCCATTCCCCAACTTCAATGTTTCCAAACAGACCCTAAGTGATATTCAGGAGTTTTGCACACAGGTTAAGGAAGGGTGAGATAAATATTTGTTTCCATCTACACCCTTATTAATAAGTCTCCATGATTTAATTACTAATTCTTTTTTCAATACAGATTCTGATTTCAAGAAATTGTAATTAATATTTTCTCAATACAAATTCTGATTTCAAGACATTCTTTTTACATCATTTACAAAAATATATAGAGTTGCTAGCAGTAGATGGTGAGTTGGCATTAAATTTTTGGAGAAAATAAAATCTAGAAAGTTGAAACTACAAATTCCTAAGAATATTTGATAGGATTAAGATGAGTAATTAAAACAAAATTTCAACATAAATAAGGATTTTCTTGGAAAAAAATGGAAAAAATTGGATAATATCACTTAAAGTGAAACAAGAAAAAAATCCTAAATATCACTTAAAGTGAAACGGAGGGAGTATATAGTAACAAATCTTACTTGCACCATCGTGGTTGGCATGCGATAACAAAAAATTCAAATAACAAAACCAGCTGAGGAAAAAAATACGTACATAACAACAATCGTAAAATGCAACAAATGAAGTCTAAATCTGTACATAAGAAAAATAAAATAAAGAAAAAGGCCCTATGTAGGTCAAGCTCCCATTGTGTACTATAAATTTTTTTTGCCCAACTAGTCTACATTATCAACTGAATAACAGTGATACTAGGGTACGACGTGCCGTGGAGGCGGTGTACGAAGCTTACATGACGTATATACAATTAGTTGGTCCTCGCTTTGTGACTGGGCCCAAGATGGAGTCCAGTACATTATTAGTGGAGGCCGGAGACAATTTGACCTAGTTTTAATTTTAGTTTTTGTGGCCCACTCTCTAAGGGTGGTAGAGTGAGCCATGATTGTATGTACGGGTTATATTGCTTCATGTGTTATTTTTCTGTCTGTAGTTTGTAATTTGACCTAGTACTTTGGGTTTGTTTGGTTAATTTCTTATTCTTGAAACAAGGTGGCCATATTCCATCTTTTCCTTCAAAAAAAAATAGTGATACTTTGGTAACTAATGCATAACTATGTCAAATAAATAATAGTGATATATTGCACCTACTCTGAGGTAACTACAATCTACCTTGGGCAATGTACAAATATACATGATTGAAGAGGAGAGGAGGCACATCTTAATGTACAGGATGATGATCCGTATTCAGGAGAGAACTCGGATTATTCAGTGGAGATCATCAAAGATATACATCGAGCTCTTGTTAGGTGAGATATTATGAACATGACCCCCACACACTACAATACATGTGCGATTTACCGGCGTATATTCTCCGGCGTTTTACCATTCGCGCCGGGGTAGGGAGTGACCAAGAATGGGGCATCAGATTGGATGGTTATACACCGGTGGCCTCTATAAAACGCCGGGGAATCATGATATTTACCGGCATTTTATTTAGAAATGCCGGTGAATGATATTATTCACTGGCGTTTTAATAACACACGCCGGGCAATATATAGATACATTCACCGGCATTTGTAATTTCAAATGCCGGTGAATTAACTAAGATAAATCCCCGCGAACCCTAACATTTCGCTCGCTAATTTTCCAAACCCAATTTGGCCGCATTTGTTTTTCCTCCTCCCTCTCTCTATTTCTCGCGCTTCGCCTCCATCCCTTCATCATCTTCGACAGCCCAATTCGATTTCCCTCCTCCCTCTCTCTATTTCGCGGTGAATTTGCGATCGAAAACCACCACTCGTCGCCCTGCTCTCTCTATCTCCTACGCCACCGCTCGTCGCCCCGCTTGTCGCCCCCTCTCTCTCTTCCGTAATTTCTCTTGATTTCTCTCCTTTTCACTGTCAAAGATGCTGAATTCATGCATCTGATTGTCATCTTAGCATGATTTTTTTACCAAAATGGATTAACTGTCAACTAAGGATGCTGGCTGTATACCAAAATTCTCCAAATCTGTACAAGAATTGGGTTGAACAAACCTTGTATAGGTTTATTTTGGAGCCACAAACATCATGGTTTAGTTGGGATGAAGAATTAATAGAGAAACATATATGCTTAGATACTGGAAATTTTCATTTTCTTTTACTGTTAAAGAAGTTGAATTCATGCATTTGATTGTCATCTTAGCATGATTTTTTTACCAAAATGGGTTCACTGTCAACTAAGGATGCTGTATGTATACCAAAATCCTCCAAATCTGTACAAGAATTGGGCTGAACAAACCTTGTGCAGGTTTATTTTGGAGCCACAAACATCAATGGTTTAGTTGGGATGAAGAATTAATAGAGAAACATATATGCTTAGATACTGAAAATTTTCATTTTCTTTTACTATTAAAGAAACTGAATTCATGCATCTGATTGCCATCTTAGCATGATTTTTTTACCAAAATGTGTTGACTGTCATCTAAGTATGCTAGCTGTATATCAAAATCCTCCAAATCTGTACAAAAATTGGGCTGAACAAACCTTGTGCAGGTTTATTTTGGAGCCACAAACATCATGATTTAGTTGGGATGAAGAATTAATAGAGAAACATATATGCTTAGATACTGGAAATTTTCATTTTCTTTTACTGTTAAAGAAACTGAATTCATGCATCTGATTGCCATCTTAGCATGATTTTTTTACCAAAATGGGTTCACTGTCAACTAAGGATGCTGTATGTATACCAAAATCCTCCAAATCTGTACATGAATTGGGCTGAACAAACCTTGTGCAGGTTTATTTTGGAGCCACAAATATCATGATTTAGTTGGGATGAAGAATTAATGGAGAAACATATATGCTTAGATACTGGAAATTTTCATTTTCTTTTACTGTTAAAGAAGCTGAATTCATGCATCTGATTGTCATCTTAGCATGATTTTTTTACCAAAATGGGTTCACTGTCAACTAAGGATGCTGTATGTATACCAAAATCCTCCAAATCTGTACAAGAATTGGGCTGAACAAACCTTGTGCAGGTTTATTTTGGAGCCACAAACATCAATGGTTTAGTTGGGATGAAGAATTAATAAAGAAACATATATGCTTAGATACTGGAAATTTTCATTTCCTTTTATTGTTAAAGAAACTGATCGCATGCATCTGATTGTTATCTAAGGATGCCAGCTGTATACCAAAATCCTCCAAATCTGTACAAAAATTGGGCTGAACAAACCTTGTGCAGGTTTCTTTTGGAGTTAAAAACATCAATGATTTAGTTGGGATGAAGAATTAATAGAGCAACATATTAGTAGCCATATTAGTTTCTTTTGTGCAGGTTTATTATTATTATTATTATTATTATTATTATTATTATTATTATTATTATTATTATTTTGGGATAAGTAAATGATTATTAGTAGCCATGAACAAAATAGTTCATGAGTCATCAGATCTCCTTGTTACCGTATTTATAGCACGACACCCTCATTATTCGTCCGATTCCTCTTCCTTAGCAAATACCCTTTACCATTATCATCTCCTTGAGCCAAATACAGGGGAGACTATAGTCGAATCGATATTAGACTCGAACACAAGGTGTGCGATAAAATGCCACTAAGGTGGTTGTGATAATTTCCACAAAGGTAGTTTAGGGTTATGTGAATAGAGTAAATTGTATTAAGATTTAATTATTTTTTTATACATTTTTGGAACCACGATTTCTTTATTTTACATTTAATTGTTATATCGTTTATTTATTTGCAGTTAGGGATGGTTTTAAAAAAGGTAAAATTAAATATACAAAATGCCTTTTACTGTCAATACTATTTAATATGTCAAATTTTAATTTCAGATTGTGTGCTATTGTTATAATGGATAGAAGTTGGATTAGTAAACCACGATTATCCAAGGAGTACCATGATGGTATTAAAGATTTTATTATTTTTGCCAAACGACATTCTCGTGATCCCAACCTAATTCTTTGTCCATGCCTCCGGTGTACAAATTGTAATTTGAGGACATATGACGTAGTACATACACATTTGGTTGTCAACAGTTTTCTTCAATGGTACACACGGTGGTTTTGTCATGGAGAGGATCATACTTCAGCTCCTGTTCGTCCGGTTGTATTAGAAAATGAAGATGAACCCTTAGTGAATGAAGACTTAAGTGTTCCCGATGAGATGCATGCTTTGTTGCAAGACGCCTTGGGGATTCATAATGTTTCTTTCCACACCAATAATCCAACAACCCAAGTTCATAATGAGTCAATAGAAACACCACACATTGGTGGTGGAGTAGACGAGGAAATGCCTGACCCCACCCCTGAAAATAATAAACAGCAAGAATCCTTCGCTAAGTTGCTTGAAGATGCTAGTACTCCGCTGTACCGCGATTGCACCAAATTCTCTAAATTCTCATTCATTGTCAGACTATTTCAGATTAAATGTTTAAACGGGTGGTCTGCTAAGTCCTTCAGTATGCTACTTAAACTGTTGAATGAAGCATTTCCAGAAATTTGTATTCCAAACTCAGCCTATAAAATCAAAAAATTCCTAAATTCTTTCGATCTAGGGTATGAGAAGATAGCAGCATGTCCAAATGACTGTATGCTTTTCACGGGAGGTAAGGAAAGTCTGGAGAATTGCGAAGTCTGTGGTTCTTCGAAATGGACAGAAACACCAAATCAAGACGATCAAGCCAGTGGATCTACTAAGCGAAGTAGGAGAAAGAAGCCTGCCAAAATACTGTGTTACTTTCCTCTGATTCCTAGGCTACAAAGATTGTTTATGTCTACAAAAATTTCTTCTGATATGAAATGGCATGCTGAAGGTCGCACTAATGATGGGATTCTTAGACATCCTGCTGATTCTCAATCTTGAAAAAAATTTGATGAAAGATATCCCGATTTTGCGGAAGATCCTCAAAATGTGAGACTTGGACTAGCTAGTGATGGTTTCAATCCTTTTAAATGAGTAGTACATACAGCATATAGCCTGTTGTGTTAATACCATACAATTTACCATCTTGGAAATGCATGAAGCAGTCCTCAATTATTTTGTCCATGATAGTTCCTGGACCGAAAGGTCCTGAAAATGATATAGATGTGTACCTACAGTCGTTAATAGATGAACTTTAGAAATTATGGGTGGGTGTTCCAACCTATGATGCTGTGGCTAAAGAAACATTTTCTCTTCGGGTCGTGTTGTCTTGGACAATCAATGATTTTCCAGCATATGCAAATTTATCTAGATATAGCACTAAAGGACGTTATGCATGTCCTTGTTGTACTGACCAAACTAGCTTAAGGTGGTTGTACAATGGCAGAAAGTTTTGCTATATGGGTCATAGGAGATGGTTGCCTGAAATACATATATTTCGGGCAGAGACAGCGATATTTGATGGTACCGACGAGTGGGAACATGCTCCTGGAGCTTCTTCTGGGTCAGATATTTTGAAGCGGGTAGATGGTCATCAGTTCAAATATGGAAAAAAACCACAAGTCAGCAAAAAGGGCAAGAAGAGGGCAAGGCCGGAGCAAGGTGAGGAGACCGATCTATGTGGCGAAGATGAGGATCAGAACATGACGATTTTAGGTGCATGGAAGAAGAAGAGTATTTTCTTCAAGTTGTCGTATTGGGAATTCAACTTATTGCGACATAATTTAGATGTGATGCATATCGAAAAAAATATTGGTGAAAATTGTATAGGAACAGTTATGGGAGATGACCGGAAGACAAAAGACAATCTCAAGAGCCGACTTGATTTGAAATCAATGGGCATCCGACATGAGTTGCACCCAGAGAAATTACCGAACGGAAAAGTACTCCTATCTCCTGCAATCTATTCAATGTAAAAATCGGAGTTGAAATTGTTTTGCAAAGTTCTACTGGAACTTAAAGTTCCTGATGGCTATTCTTCTAATATAGCAAGATGTGTCAACTTTAAAGAGAAGAGGCTTCAGGGTCTAAAGTCACACGACTACCACGTCCTAATGCAGGATCTCCTTCCTGTGGCCCTAAGGTCTTCAATGTGTGAGAAAATCACTACTGTCCTGAAAGATCTTTGTAGCATATATAAAGGTATTTGCTCAAGAATGCTTCATGTTGAAGATATTGACCAATTGGAGCAGCGGGCGGCATTGACACTTAGTAAAATGGAGATGATATTTCTGCCATCGTTCTTCACTATAATGATTCACTTGATAATCCACCTTGCTGGTGAAGCCAGAATCGGCGGTCCTGTTCACTATCAGTGGATGTACCCCATTGAGAGGTAAAAGAATTCATGCATCTTACAAAACAGAATTTTCAAAAGCTCATTTCTTTTAATCCCTTACTTCGCTCTAATTCATTAATTATATATGTTCAGGTACCTATACCGGCTCAAGGGTTATGTTAAAAATAGAGTATATCCTGAAGGATCAATAACTCAAGGATATCTATCAGAGGAGTGTTCACATTTTTGTTCCAGGTATCTGCAGGGTGTAGAGACATCTTTGACTAGACCAAGGAGAAATCCAGACATTTCCAATCTTGATGGTGTTAAATATCTTTTTGATACCGCTGGCACTACTGTTGGTAAAGTTGATGCATTTGAGCTAAATAACTTAACGTGGGAACATGCACATCGATATGTGCTAGACCACCATGCATCAGTGGAACCATTTTGAAAGTAAGTTGCTTTTGAATTTAAATCGAATATAGTGAAAACCGCAGAGTTCGATATTAACTTACTTTTGTTATTCCTTATTTCAATTGCTTGTATTTTAGCGAATTTGTCAGGGACATCAAACGAAGGGCTAGACCAAGAAGACTACCACCACGTGAACAAAACAAGTTGATGAATGAAAAATTTCATAAGTAGTTTGAATCTCATGTAGGTGAATTAAGAAA
This sequence comes from Hemerocallis citrina, assembly GCA_017893485.1. Classification (NCBI taxonomy): domain Eukaryota; kingdom Viridiplantae; phylum Streptophyta; class Magnoliopsida; order Asparagales; family Asphodelaceae; genus Hemerocallis; species Hemerocallis citrina. The sequence goes on from CM030358.1 coordinate 24,884,746, forward strand.
ATACAAGTTAATCTTCATTATATCTACATTATCCATGGTGCTGATACGATTTGCGCAAAATTAATAGGTACGTTCTTTGGGTCCTGAAGGTGTGTCATCTGAAATATAAGTACTTGCCAAGGGTCCCTATAAGATGGCCAAAAGATACGGAGGATACATATTCAATGGCTTTAGATTTCGTACTAAAGATCGTGAATGTAATTTGAAGTCTCAAAATAGTGGAATGGTAGTGACTTCTCAGACTAGAAGTTATGCTTCCAAGTCGGACACGAGGCCGGTAGATGGAGATCTCGACTACTATGGAGTGCTCACGGATATCATTGAGTTGAACTATTTTGGTCATTTTCGTGTTGTCTTATTTCGTGGGGATTGGGCTGAGTTTGATAGGAATTTCGCTAATAACAAGGATAAGTTAGGTTTCACAGTTGTAAACTTCTCAAAATTGATTCACATCGGTACACACATTAGCCACGGAATCATTTGTGTTCCCATCCCAAGTACAACAAGTATTCTACATTGAAGATCCAACCCTGCCAAAATGGTATGTAGCTCTTGAGATGCAACCAAGAGATGTATTCCAACTGGGTGATACTTCAGACGATGAAGACGGTGAAGCCATGAACAGTTACATTGCTTCTGAGTTTCTTATGTTTGATGTAAACACAACCGACGGCGGAATTTGCGGGACTTGGCTCCGCAAGGATGGAGAAGAGGGCGATTTATTGGAAGATATCGTATTGTAGTTTACTTGATTTTCATAGCTCAATATTATATGTCCTGTAATTTTCGTGTCTTAAATCTTGTTGTAATATTATATCTTGTAATTCCGAATATGTTGTATGTGAATTTAATAATTGGTTTAATTATCTTTCTATTTTCTACTGCTTGGTGTCATTTACATTAAACAATGTTTAGTGTCATTTGCATCAAACTATCATTGTAGTTGAATTTGTTACAAATCTCACTTTTTTAATTTTTTGTAATTATGTTGGTTTGTTAATCCTAGATAATAGTGGCAGTCAAACAAAGGAGGGGGAGGGTAGCACGCGGCCCACTGTCAAAAAACATCGAGGGCGAACTAAGATGACGGGCATATGGAAACTTAAGAATGATAAAAGGATTGTGGTGGAGGAAAACGGTGTCGGGCAACCGGTTGGTGATAATGCAAGTAAATTCTCATCCTTTATTGGAGTAATAGCAAGGAACCCACGGATAATTCCACCGGTAAGTCTTTAAATTGGTAATTTTGAAGATATTATAATTTTAAATGCATGAAAGACACGTATTAGTATTTGTGAGTCTGCATTGTGGCTGTCGTCTATGTTTCCTAATTGGGCTGTGATTAGAAAGAAAGGGCTCGAGTGGAGATCTGGAAACCCATACAGAGACATCTCGTTTATTATAATCTATTATTATTGTTGGACCAACCCCCTCTTGCTGTGTGCGTGTATTGAAGAGAAAGAAGGGATGAGAAAGAGTTGAGGAAAATGCCGCTATGTTAGCCTGGTGTATCCTCATTCTCTACCATTCCTCTTTCTGGCTCCATTTATGGCTTCTATATTAAATTGGTTTCCTTCCACGATGACAGTTCCGTAAAACTACACTTGATATGAGCCATATTCTTATTGTTCTTCAATAAAATTAGGAGTTTTGGTGATCCAACTAGTGATCATAGCTGCACCCCACTGCATACTCACAAACACTAATACGTGTCGTTCATGCATTCTATGACCAACCCCACTTTGGCATATAGCATGCTTAGATGACATTCTATGACCTACACACATGTTTGTTCCGCCCAATTCTTGTACAGATTTGGAGGATTTTGGTATACAGCTAGCATCCTTAGTTGACAGTGAATCCATTTTGGTAAAAAATCATGCTAAGATGACAATCAGATGCATGAATTCAGCTTCTTTAATGGTAAAAGAAAATGAAAATTTGCAGTATCTAAGCATATATGTTTCTAGATCCAGAATCACAAATTTTGATTGGGCTGTGATTGAATTTTTTAGTGATTATCAACAAGTGTTCTTAATTAGGCTGTGATTAGAAAGAGAGGGCTCGAGTGGAGATCTGGAAACCCATATAGAGACATCTCGTTCATAATAATTTATTATTATTGTTGTTCTTGTCGCTCTTGCTGTTGTTGCTGATGTCTCTTTATGTGCGTTTGCTGAAGAGAAAGCAGGGATGAGAGAGAGATGAAGAAAATGCCGCTATATTAGCCTGGTGTATCCTTATTCTCTACCATTCCTCTTTCTGGCTTCTATATTTGGTTTCCTTTCACGATGACAGGTCCTTAAAACTACACTTGATATGAGCCCTATTCTTATTTTTCTTCAATAAAAATGGAAGTTTTGGTTATCCAACAAACATGTACCCGCATACTTCCAAATGGCATTTCCTTTAGAAAGTCGGACTCCGAAGAATCGATCTATGACTAGAATCTCCATTCAAAGACCAATCAAAATTTGTCATCCTGGATCTAAAATCTTCTTTGAGCCACAAACATCATGATTTAGTTGGGATGAAGAAATAATAGAGAAACATATATGCTTAGATACTGGAAATTTTCATTTCCTTTTACTGTTAAAGAAGCTGAGTTCATGCATCTGATTGCCTTCTTAGCATGATTCTTTTACCAAAATGGGTTCACCGTCAACTAAGGATGTTGTATGTATACCAAAATTCTCCAAAATCTGTACAAGAATTGGGCGGAACAAACCTTATGCAGGTTTATTTTGGAGCCACAAACATCAATGGTTTAGTTGGGATGAAGAATTAATAGACAAACATATATGCTTAGATACTGGAAATTTTCATTTCCTTTTACTATTAAAGAAACTGATCGCATGCATCTGATTGTCATCTTAGCATGATTTTTTTACCAAAATGGGTTGACTGTCAACTAAGGATGCTGGCTGTATACCAAAATCCTCCAAATCTGTACAAGAATTGGGCTGAACAAACCTTGTGCAGGTTTATTTTGGAGCAACAAACATCATGATTTAGTTGGGATGAAGAATTAATAGAGAAATATATATGCTTAGATACTGGAAATTTTCATTTCCTTTTACTGTTAAAGAAACTGAATTCATGCATCTGATTGTCATCTTAGCATGATTTTTTTACCAAAATGGGTTCACTGTCAACTAAGGATGTTGTATGTATACTAAAATCCTCCAAATTTGTACAAGAATTGGGCTGAACAAACCTTGTGCAGGTTTCTTTTGGAGCCACAAACATCATGGTTTAGTTTGGATGAAGAATTAATGGAGAAACATATATGCTTAGATACTGGAAATTTTCATTTTCTTTTACTGTTAAAGAAGCTGAATTCATGCATCTGATTGTCATCTTAGCATGATTTTTTTACCAAAATGGGTTGACTGTCAACTAAGGATGCTGGCTGTATACCAAAATCCTCCAAATCTGTACAAGAATTGGGCTGAACAAACCTTGTGCAGGTTTACTTTGGAGCCACAAACATCATGATTTAGTTGAGATGAAGAATTAATAGAGAAACATATATGCTTAGATACTGGAAATTTTCATTTTCTTTTACTGTTAAAGAAGCTGAATTCATGCATCTAATTGTCATCTTAGCATGATTTTTTTACCAAAATGGGTTCACTGTCAACTAAGGATGTTGTATGTATACCAAAATCCTCCAATATGTACATGAATTGGGCAGAACAAACCTTGTGCAGGTTTCTTTTGGAGCCACAAACATCATGATTTAGTTGGGATGAAGAATTAATGGAGAAACATCTATGCTTAGATAGTGGAAATTTTCATTTTCTTTTACTGTTAAAGAAGCTGAATTCATGCATCTAATTGTCATCTTAGCATGATTTTTTAACCAAAATGGGTTAATTGTCAACAAAGGATGCTGGCTGTATACCAAAATCCTCCAAATCTGTACAAGAAATGGGCTGAACAAGCCTTGTGCAGGTTTATTTTGGAGCCACAAACATCATGATTTAGTTAGGATGAAGAATTAATAGAGAAACATATATGCTTAGATACTGGAAATTTTTATTTCCTTTTACTGTTAAAGAAACTGATTGCATGCATCTGATTTTTTTACCAAAATGGGTTCACTGTCAACTAAGGATGTTGTATGTATACCAAAATCCTCCAAATCTGTACAAGAATTGGGCTGAACAAACCTTGTGCAGGTTTCTTTTGGAGCCACAAACATCATGGTTTAGTTGGGATGATGAATTAATGGGGAAACATATATGCTTAGATAATGGAAATTTTCATTTTCTTTTACTGTTAAAGAAGCTGAATTCATGCATCTGATTGTCATCTTAGCATAATTTTTTAACCAAAATGGGTTAACTGTCAACTAAGGATGCTGGCTGTATACCAAAATCCTCCAAATCTGTACAAGAATTGGGCTGAACAAACCTTGTGCAGGTTTATTTTGGAGCCACAAACATCATGATTTAGTTGGGATGAAGAATTAATAATGAAACATATATGCTTAGATACTGGAAATTTTCATTTTCTTTTATTGTTAAAGAAGCTGAATTCATGCATCTGAAGATTTAAGATCCAGGATGGCAAATTTTGATTGGGCTGTGATTAGATTGTTTAGTGGCTGTCGTCTATGTTCTTAATTGGGCTGAGATTAGAAAGAGAGGGCTCGAGTGGAGATCTGGAAACCCATATAGAGACATCTCGTTTATAATAATTTATTATTATTGTTGTTCTTGTCGCTCTTGCTGTTGTTGCTGATGTCTCTTTGTGTGCATGTGCTGAAGGGAAAGGGATGAGAGAGAGATGAGGAAAATGCCGCTATGTTAGCCTGGTGTATCCTCATTCTCTACCATTCTCTGTTTTCATTTCTGGCTTCTATATTTGGTTTCCTTCCACGATGACAGTTCCTTAAAACTACACTTGATATGAGTCCCTTCTTATTTTTCTTATTTTTCTTATATTTGGTTTCCTGTTGAACTAAATTATTGTTTTTTTTTCATAGAGCGGTCACCCAGATAAAGGAAATTCTGATGATCAGCACTGAAGCTACTCGAGGGGTATGGATCTGTGGTCGGCCTATTCTAGTTGTTGTTGTTATGTTGTCCTTGTTGTTGTTATGTTCTGGATAGTTGTTTTAAATAATTGTTGAGATATTTGGGATGTTAATTCATGTATTTGTTAATTATGACACTGTGTTAATTATGCGGTGAATTTGGACGATTAATGGACTATGTGTGAAACCTTATTATCTTAATTAATTCTTGTGTTTGGTTGTGATTTGCGCATTAATATGCCTGAAATTAGTTGAATCAGTTGTGAATTAGTTTACAGGTTTTTTAAATGAAACTGTTAATTGAAATCGAATGAAAAATTGGAGCAGGAAAAACCAACGGGCACACACCGGCGTTTCATAGAACACCGGTGTATCTAATTGTTTAGTTGAAAATTTCGTCAGGGAGGCATTTCCACGCACGCTAGTGTACCCATATATCTATAGCGGCATGTCATAAAATGCCGGTGAATATCTATATACCGGCGTTTTATAACACGCCGGTGATTGTAATTAGGAAAATAAGGGCGCTCAGAAAGAAGCATACACCGGCATTTTATGACCGCCGGTAAATATTGGACATACACCGGCGTTTCTACAATCGCCGGTGAAAGATATATACCGGCGGTATATGACCGCCAGTGAATGTATATTGGGGGGAAAGAACGACACTCAGAAATTCGCATATACCGGCGTTTGTCTGGCCGCCGGTGTATTTTCAAGATATACCGGCGTCCAGCAGAAACGCCGGTGAATACACCTATCTTTCCGCGACATTCGATTCGGCGGCATTTGTACCAGCATTTATAAAAACGCCGGTGAATGTTTCACCGGCGTAAAAAACAGCCGGTGTAGGTCTAAAAAAATGCCGGCGAATAACTTCTGTATTGTAGTGACACCAGATACCATCCCATCCACTTATCCTGTGACTGCCTCTCAAACCATCTCCAAACAGCAACGTAAGTCTAAGAATTTCAAAGTGCAAAAGGTATCGAAGATGGCTCACGAGGATTCCTTGAATGAGTATTTGGATATTGCAACCGCAGCCAAGATAGCCAAGATCGACAGTAAAGGTACACGTAGCTTTTCAGCTTCCATTTTTAATTTCATATCTGATATTGATGTATATAATCTTACCAAAATTTATGGCCTTACGGTAGGCGATAGAGATCGTAACGCTTTTCTCCTTAATAAAATAGAGGTTGGGAAACGAAGAGGGAAACCTTAGCTCCGAACTTAGAGCCCAACATAACACGTAACTCCCTATCAGTTATTAATGAATATTCTACTATGAAATGTTAGAGGTTTAGGAAGACGAGGCAAAAGGACGTTATCAATATGTCCAAAGCATATATGGTTGTCCTTCAAGAAACCAAAATCACGCATGAGGCTAGACTTAGGAGATTGGTGGGAATATGGTCAAAGAATGGCGAATTCGCCCTTCCACCAGAGTATTGGGAGGCATTACTATCAGCTTTAACTCAGATATATTCACTTACTTAGATAAATTCCAAGGAGAATTCTCTTTATTGGCATTGATCCAACGTCAGACCAATAATTGGACCCAATAGGTGACAATAGTTTACGGCCAAAATCAATCGTCCTCTATAGAGACTTTTAGATAGAACTCCACTCTATCCAAACGCATTGGCAAAACCCTTGACTAGTTGGAGGGGGAATTAATATCACAAGGTTCGCATTTGAACATCGTGGTAGGGCCCCTAGCAATACCAAAAGAGTGAAGTTCAATCGAGCTATCACAAATCTGTAACTGGTCGACATCCCATTTTTAGATTTGCTTTTCACCGGCTATAATATGCAAGCAACCCTATAATGGCGAGGCTAGATAAAGTACTAGTCTCGCTAGAATGGGAGGCGAAATTCCTTTTAGCAAGTGTCAAATCTCTGTCTAGACCAGCATCAGATCATGTCCTCATTACTCTGTCATCTAGAGAGTAGAATGTTAGGAAATCGAAGAAGTTCATGTTTAACAAAGCTTGGCTTCAAGTTCAAGGATTTCACCATATGGTTGTGGAGGGTTGTGGGCCACCAACTCGGGGAACTGAGGCGGCAGCGGTTTGGTCTGAAAATTTTGTTGGCTCCATGCCAAACTTGGAAATAGAACTGTACGAGATTTGCGACTATCTAGCGATCCATAGAATCCATTTTGGAAAGTATCGATGAACTGAAAAGACTGGAGGAGACCAGGGACATCATTCATGCAAAATGAAACTGGTTGTCAAGTCTAAGGGAGGACATAGCCCAACTATACAATCTAGAAGAGCTCAAATAGCAACAGAGATCATGCTAGAGGTCCAACCTTATACTCCCAGTCCAAAAGGAGGCGGATATTACTCAAGAAGAGGGAGAAATTGAATAGGTCTTCCAAATTCAGTACAAAAATCGGTTTAGCTATAAGGCAGAGTTTATGGCTCTTTTGAGAGAAAAGTTTTGGCAGAGAAAACTGGAAAACTTAGCGCAGTCCTTGATGCCGATCGAGGCTCCTTTTATGGAGAAAATTTTGAAGGAGGTAGATGGATCAAGGGAAAGCAACAGGTCCAGACGGATTCCCAATTTTATTCTACCTAACATTCTGGGAAAAGAATAAAGACGATCTTATGGTAGTCATGGTCGAATTTTATGACCATGGATTGAAATTGGGCAAACTTAACATTGCAGAAGTGGTCATTATCTCTACAAATGAAGATTCTCACGGAGTATGTGACTTCCGACCCATTAGCATTCTCAGTTGTTCGGTCAAGATTATCACCAAAATCCTCGCTAACAATTAGGAAGGGCGATGGACAGTTTGATTAGTCATGAACATACTAGTTTTTGTAGTCACAGCAAAAGAAACAATCCACCAATGTCATTTCTCGAACGAAAGAAGTTACTTGCTAAAACTAGACTTCGAGGAAGCTTACGACTCAATTGAGTGTGATTGTCTACTGGAAGCGCTTGAGGTGTTGGGGACAGGTATAGTACCCCATATTTTCAAATACTATTTTCTAGATTTAAAAATGAATTAAAATGATTTTTGGTGATTTAATAAATGTTCATTTAAAAATTTATCTTTTACACGTGCAAAACACGTGCAAATATTGCCCTAGAAAGTTTAAAGCCAAAATTATTTTGGTAAAACTTATTATTTATTATTTGAGATTATTTGTGATTTTTCTAAATTTTTTTCATAATTATTGGACTTATTCGCAAATATTTCAAAAAAAAGGACTTTTGTGCAAAATTGCCAAATATAGTGAAAACTCCAGATTTTTGAAATTTTAGTCTAGTTATAATGCCTATTCAATTCAGGTATAAAGATTTTACCTTTTGTTTCAACACATTTGATTTATTTTACAAGTTTTGATAAAAGATGATCTTTTCGCAAAATTGCTATTTTAAGGGGGTGAAAGTACAAAACTATTTTCTGGGTTTTTCCTACAGAGCCGGTTGATGCTGGAGGGGATCCTTCTAATTTTTTAACTTGATTAAATTGGTTTTTAACTAGTTTTCTAATAAAGGGATCTATTTATGTAAAGGTATATTGTAAAAGGAGTATCTTGCAAATATTTTAAAAAATCCTAGAAACTTAAATCCCGGACTATATAGGGTTTTGTGCAGCCGTCTTTTGCTGCACAACACATAGAGATTTCTTATTTCTTATTATTTTGGAGTTCTAAGGAGAAGACTTTGGATTTCTTGCGAAAGAGGGGCTTTTCTTAATTTCTATTCCTCTTCATTCGATCTCTTCAACAAGGTGAGTGATATAATTATTTTGTTTGTTCTTTGAATGTTGTATGTGGTGTTTCATCTCCTAGAAATCATGCTAGGTTTTGGGTGTAAATATATATGTTGGATTGATGATAAAAATTGAATCTTGTAAAACCCTAGTTATTTGTGAGTAGAATTGTATGTGGGTAATTCGAGATTGATGAATGACCTATTAGTAATCATGGGTAGGATATTTCTTTTGGATTAATGTTGAATTGATTGAATATGGTAAATTTCCTGCATAAATTTAATAAAGATGAGATTTTTTATCACTTTTGAGTATTGGTTGAATGAAATTTGATATGGTAATGTTATGATTGATTATGTTTATGAGTTATAATGGTGATTTAGTTTGAGAAATTTGGAGAAAGGATTTATGGATCAAGAGATCATGCCTTGAGAATCGAAATTTGGAATCAAGTTGAGTTTGATGAAATATATCCAAATTGGGGACTTTGAGATTTGGTGAAAGGTTTGTTGGAGTTTGGATTTCGTAAACCCTCAGATTTAATTTTGAATATGTTTTATATTAATTGATGGATTATGAAGTTCTTTGGTGCATAAATATGCACAATGTTTTTCATGAATACCTTATGTTGTGAGTTTTGAAGGAAATTGAGTTTTTATGTGTTTTCGAGGAATTTGACTATATTTCGACTTATTTTGGGATTGATATGGTTTGGACTTGAATACAAAGATATTTCAATGAATAATTGATTCTTAAGAAACTCTATTTTGATTATATGCACAAATCATGTTTTAATTGAAAGAAATCAACAAATCGCTTTTTTTTATAAATTCAAGTAGTTTTGATTTAGTTTTTATGGACTATTATATATCCTATAAGTTGTATTTGATCATATAAGAAATATGTTTTTTGTAGAAATTATTTTCATAAAGTAAAACTCTGTATCGGTTGAAATGTGCACAACCAAAAATCTGCAGTCTGCAGGTTGACAGTCGACCGGTGTACTTTTACAGTCGACCGTCGCGACCTGGCTGCTGTGTTCTCTAGTTTTCTTGAAATTTCGTTCTGGACAGTCGACTGATTACTTTTTACAGTCGACTAATATTACTTAGAATTATTTTAATTGAAGTTTTGGATTTTTCGTTCTAGACAGTCGACCGATGACTTCTTACAGTCGACTTCTAATACTTAGAATTTTTTTCTCAAAGTTATTGATGTTTTCTCTCTGGACAGTCGACCGACGCTTATCTATAGTCGACTGATACTAATATATCTTGATATATTTGAATGTTCTTTTAAATGATTCATTCTCTAAATGTTTTAATCTATAACTTACTATTCTATACCTTATCTTCTACTGAACATATGTTTTCAAGCTGTTTTAACTAAGCAATTTATGATGGAAGATTGATTTGGATATTTGGGTTGAGTCTCTAGAGGGTGTGTGACCCTAGTATACCAGCATTTGAGATAATTGTATTTAGGCCTATTGAGGTATATTGCTGATCAGTTTGTTGTGTTAAGTCCGGTAGGGTACATCAACTCTAGGAGATTTGTAAAGTAATTAAGTAATAACTTAAAATGATAAGGACTGGCACTAGTGGTGATATGATGAACGGGAACATGGGCTATGGACCTCAGTATGGCTTGCGGTGTGAGATAATCTTCGGAATTATCCAGGTGTGAGTGACATAGTCTTCGGAATTACCTGTGGTGTAGGATTAATCTCCGGAATTATCGGGATCGAGGCGACGCTCATGTGGTATTCATGTGATGAGATGCCATAGCTTGTGGTGTGGGGTATTCTCGAAAATTTTCATATGTGAGTGAAATAGTCTCCAAAATTATCTATGGATAGAGTTTGACCACCGGAATTATCGAGGCATGGGCTAATACTCACAATTTATCTATATCTCGTAGTAGTCATCGTGGTAGGATTAGTGCATGGCGGTGAATTAAACTCTATAAAGTGGAGACGTTAAGAGTTTGCACCAGACCTATGTAGAATGGGATGCATAGAATCTGACAAGTACGCATAAAAGAGTCAGCATATAGTATTGTGTTTACTTGATTTGGTTTATGCATATGTTTTCCCGGTTTTCTACACTTGACACTTAGTCTAGCCACACTTGATGTTTTTCATGTTTTATTGTTATTTCTTATTTCATTTATTCTCGTTCTTATTACATGTTGTTATGATTCCATGTTTCATGTTTTATTTATGTTGCTTTGTTTTTATGTCACCCATACCGTTATGGCTAACCCCTGTAGTTTTGGGGGTTAGGGTTATCTCTAGCTTCATGTCTTATAGGTGATTACTTATAACTTGGATTTTGGATGCTTGAGTTAAAGTGGTGTAATGACTTATGTAATTGTAAAAGAAATTGTTGTAAAGAAAGAAATTTGTAATTCTAGGTGTTTGTATTCCGCTGTACTATGTAAAGTTTAATGTAATGAAAGTTGAAAAAAAAATTATTGGTATCTGAACTGTTTTTACTATTATAATTGAAGTTGATGCTGGAAATTGTGTCACGTATTTCTAAGATATCATATTGAAAATTTAGGGCACTACAACAGGTGGATTCACCACTATCTTACTATCAGCATGACGTCTATCTTGGTAAATAGAATGGTCAGTCAACCGTTCTCTTGTAGAAAAGGTCTGAGACAAGGGGATCTCCTATCCCCCTTCCTATTTACAATTGTAGCGGATGTCCTCCAAGCTATGATGGATAATTACAGACAAGTGGGATTAATCGCCCCGTAACTAGTGGGAGAAACCGCCCAGGACGCACAATTCTACAATACACTGATGACACCTTACTTTTTTGGTAATGGTAATATGGGGGAAATTATTACCTTCAAAGGAGCATTGCACTGCTTCGAAGCATGGTCGATTTCACGGGTTAATTTCCACAAGTATTTTTATCCCTATTGCCTTGTCACAAGATGATATAAAAGAACACGCAACCATTTCGAACTGTAAACTCAATAACTTCCCATCAAGTATCTCGGCCTTCCAGTCTGACTAGGTAAACTAAAGAAATCAAACTTGTTGATGATTATTGACCGAGTGGAAGCTGGGTTATCAGGGTGAAAAGGTAAATCCGTAGGTAGAGCGGCCCTTATCAAATCGGTATTGTACAACCTCCCGACCTATTACATGTCATTCTTTGAACTCCCAAAATGGGTCACCCAAAGTATCGATCGAGTCTGAAAGAAATTCCTTTGGAAAAAGGCTGATGTTGATAGAAGAGCTACCATCTAATCAGACAGTAAAAAACATGTATGAAGAAAATATATGGAGGCATGGGCATCGTCGATTTGAGAGATATAATCTGGCCATTCTTGGTAAGTGGTGGTAGAAAGTGTTCCACCCAAACGGTGAAGGATGAAAATACTTCATTCAATCTTATATGCAAAGGAATGGGACGCGAAGTTTGGGTTTCCGAGTTCGGCCCAGAGCCACCTAGTTCAAGAAAGAGGTTTTTTAAGCCTATGACCTGTTTAAGAGTTGTATTACATCATTCATATGCAACGGTCTAACGACCAAGTTTTGGGCGACAAGTGATGTGGGGCACACTCCATCAAAGATTTGTTCCTAGAACTATTTGAACAACCATCCCAACCTAACATCACGGTTGCCAGGACATGGAAAAGGAGGTCATGGAGACCATCGTTCAGAGCTCACCTAAGCCAAAAGTCTCAACTGAGACTGGGGGAACTTCAATCCAACATTGCACAATCGTTAGTGCAATGTTCACATGGCCCAGATCAGAAAGTTTGGGTGCTAGAAAATAATTGGTCATTTTTGGTATACGCACTCTATAATTGCATCCACTTAAGAGGGTATAGACTAAAATGGTCGACTGCATTCCGGAATTCCAAGGTGTCCTTAAAAGTCAGAGTCTTTCTTTGGCTTGTACTCAATGATACAATCCTAACATGGGAGAATCTGGTCAAGAGACAGCCGAATATTGTGACATGTTGTGGGTTTTACAATACACACATGGAGTTGAGGAACCATTTATTCATGAGTGTCATAGGAGCAAAATAGTCCTGGTCAATAGGCCTCAAGTTCTCTAACAAGAGACACAAGACGAAGGAAAAGTGGTATATTGTCATCGCTGTAAAGGCTGGAGTTTTATAGCTTGATAGAAATAATATTTACTTTTATGGGACTTGTAATAGTATTTCTTCAAAGGATTTCCCGCTATTCTTTCTAGTATGGAATGAGCCAATCATCCACTTTGGTATCTTTTTACCACGATGACAAGATCAAGAGGGAGGATCGTCAGTGTCTTCCAGGTGAACGAGTACAACGATGAAAAGATAGTGATTAGTCAAACTCTCGACTAAGTGGTGCGTCTCGAGACGGGGGCTCACCTTTAAGGATTTTGTTGAAGGGATCTCTTTTAGTATGTTGGACTGGTTTTATTGCTTTATAATTTGAGTTGTCCCACCCTCTCAAGCAATTGGGGATTCTATGTTTTATTTTCTGTTTTGTAGGTTGTTGTACAATTTGCCGAGTACTATGAGTTTATTTTATTAATATCTTATTAAAAAACAGAGTGGTTATACTTCACATTTTTTGTAAAAATATACACATACTAAGTTTATTATTATCGCGGTCAGAAGTTCTAAAATGACAACCATGAGATGAAGAGCACGGTACATCTTTCTAAACAATGATCCAACTAATCATGTTCCTGAAGTTTATGAGAAATGCTACACATACATTGAATCCTACCCCATTGGGATTGTCTTTTAGTGGTTGTTAGGTCTAAACTATTTGTCTTTTAATGATTAATGGGCCCAACAACTGCTAAAAGATAAGTCCAATATATGTTTGGGGTAGAATTCAACATATGTATAGCATTTCTCGAAGTTTATGGGGATCACAGCAACAAATACAATTTTTTATAGGCCACTTTTCGAAACTATTTGCAGAAAGATGACAGTTGTTAAAGAATTTGTGCTCGTGGACTCAACAACTACACTTGTCGTTTCTAACGGCAAGTTCAGTTGTTTCATGCTCGCCGTTGGGACACGGCGAGTGTAGTTTTTTTTGTTTTGCTTTTTTTTTAGAAAAGGAACTCGTCATTCCCAACGGCGATGAAATTTATACTAGACTCGCCGCTGTTGGGAAAGACGAGTTAAGTTCAACAAAACAATCTGTTGAGTTTTTTTTAAAAAATTCACTAAGTTCAACAAAGAGTTTCACTCTCTGTGAAATTTCATATATCATTGTCGTTCTCAACAGCGAGTCTTGTATAAAGAATCTCGTTGTTGAGAACAGCAATTCTTGTTTGATAATTTTGAACTAAACTCGCCGTTTCCAACAACGAGTTTCGTACAAAGAACCTCGCTATTGTGAACAGCAAGTCATTTTTGAAATATATGAACTGAACCCGCCATTAGGACAGTGAGTTTCTAAAAAAAATAGCACTAAAATCGTCGTGTCCAAAGGACGAGTATGAAACAACTAAACTCGCCAATTAAACTCGCCGTTGGGAACAACGAGTATAGTTATTGAGTTCATGAGTACAAATACTTTGATAACTATCCTTTTTCTAGTTCCAAAAAGTGTCATATAAAAAAAATTCCAACAAATACACCAATTGCCGCATAACAATTTAAGTCATCCATAATTTAAACCAATTTAACGTGTACAGGACAATGAGTCTGGATACAGTAATAATTGAGAATTCATTCATTGAGGTGTTCATAGCAAATGTCTCTATTGGAATCTTCATACAAACTAACCTAACCAGAGTTAAACAAAAGCCATGAAAGGTGACATGTTCTTATCTCTATTTCTAATAATATCACTAATATTATAATGGGAGAAGACCTTAGTGTCATTTGTAAATATTTTGTCATTCTCCCAACCCGTACAACGCACATACATAACTATTATAAAGGAGGTCCTAGATTCAAATCAAGACTACGTCTAAATTTTTATTTTAAAAAACTATATTTATTAAAACGTGCATCGCACGTGTAAACTACTAGTTATATATAATATAATGGGAGAAGGCCTTAATATCATTTGTCAATCTACCAACATGTGTATTGTACATGCATAATTAATATAAAGAATGTCTCAGGTTCGAGTCTTCGCTATGTCACCAAACAAACATGTGCATTGCATGTGCAACTTCAAATCTATTTCTCAACATGTGCATCGCACGTACATATCAAAGTTTTTCCTTCTTAATTTAAAAAAAATACATGTATCACCTGTTCAACTCTATTTTTAAAAAAAATTAAGGCATTCATCACACATGCTATTTACTGTTGACTTGCATGTATCGCATGTTTAACTTCAACTCTTTATCAAAACGTGCATCGCACGTGAAAAATACTACTTTAGCCTTTAAAAGAAGAAGAAGAAGCAGCAATCCAATATATAAGCGTATCCACACTTATGGCTGTCAATTTTAAATTTAACAATATAAATGTCAAAATTATTCCGTACCAATATTTTATTTTAGTTGCCAAATTTTGGTAATGTCATTTTTTCTATTAAATTTGGCAACACAAATGGCATTGTCAAATTTCCAATTATCAAATTTTTTTCTCTTTTTCTTTTTTCCTTTCAAATTTGAATAACTAAATTTGGTTGCCAAAGTTTAAAATAACAAACTATGAACGCAGAATAACCTCTCATTTTAATATTAAAAAAAAATTGTCCTTTAAATTGTCAAAAATTAAAATGACAACCCAATTAAATTGTACATTAGTATTGATGTTCTAACTTATCATGTTCATTCTTTACTTTTTCCTCACTAGTCGCTACTTCCCATTTCCCAACAATAACACTCTAACCCTAATAATAAAAAAAATAAATAAACAAAAGAATTGTACGTTTACGGAAAGTAGAGCTCCACAGCATTCGAGGACACGAGAACCTCGAGATGGCCAACCGTACACGTGTCAGCACCTCAGCTCTTGTCGTGTCTGAAAGTGACAGCTCGTGGGGCCACGTGTACCAGAGTCACGTGACAGTGGTGCCGCTTGGTAGGAGACCGTACGTCTTGCATTCATATTCTATTGACATTTACATTTAAGTCCCTAGATATCTCTTGTATGCAGTTGTGGTAGTGCAATGTAATTATGTGATTGCTTAAGGGTTTGGAAGTGAGAATGATGCCATGTAGGGT
Organism: Hemerocallis citrina; assembly: GCA_017893485.1. Taxonomy (NCBI): domain Eukaryota; kingdom Viridiplantae; phylum Streptophyta; class Magnoliopsida; order Asparagales; family Asphodelaceae; genus Hemerocallis; species Hemerocallis citrina. The sequence continues at coordinate 24,900,692 of CM030358.1, forward strand.
AAGGGGGTTGGAGATTAGGGTATGGAGACCCACGTGGAGTTAGGGTGATGCGAGTGTTGTCCTCACGTGGCTTGCTGGGATATAAGGCTACGTAGCATTATGGGGATTTTGTGGCTTTTAGTGTACGGAGCGGTTCTCGTAAGAGTCACATTTCAGGTTTAATGATACGTGTAATATAGTGATATATTTTTAAACGAGTTATGCCGCATCGACTATCAATTTTACTATCATTTTATTTATTATTTTAGACAACACACTTTAATATATAAAAAAAATAGAATAAGTAGGAAAAATCTTCAATAGAAGTATATCGTCTAAGATATTAAACAAAATAGTAGTGAAATTGATAGTGAATGAAGTATTACTCTTTTTAAATAATTATCTCTATGAAAAGTACTGAACTGAATGCATCTAAAACGACCATCTACCCTTATTATTAACCTTTCTCCTCCTAGACGATAAAAATGAAAGTCTATGAGAGCCGGAAGGACTGGAAAAAAAAATTAATAAGCACTTTTAACATCTGTATATTGTACATTAAATAGTGCAGTTTTTAATAAAATTTAGTAAGTGCTATAAGTTGCAGAAACATATAAAAATCTTACCGTATACAGTGGAGAAGGTCGGCCCCTACCTTGAGACCGGTAAGGCGGCCATCCCAGACCCCTGATTTTTCTGTACTTTTAGGGACCTCCAAATTTGTACTCCCATTGTAAATATAGGCATATATTTTACGCATAAAAAATATTATATTGTAATTAGGGGCCACCAAAAATAATTATTTGCGTCTTTCGCCTTGGGCAACCGAGAACTTAGGGCCGTCCCTAATAGTGGACGTACTATGTGATGATGGTAAAAATCTCAGTAGATCAGAGCCGTACGATTCCTGCACGTATCTCAAAGCATCTACAGGCAGATTAGCCATCACATTCATCTTTTACAGGTCTGGGCCCACTCCAAGATAGAGCTTCTCCCAAGCCCACAAAAAGTGACAGACTAGGCCCACTAGGAGAGACACCCAACCCATGCTGGCTAAGAGTCAAATCTCTTATCCCATAACAAGGATATCTTATCTCTTGAGGATAAGAGATATGAAAGAGATAAGGTAGTTAAATCGATCCAACGGACACAAATCAATCTCTTGAAATGTCTCTCAGGCCTATAAATACCCCCCTACAGTCAGAAGGTAATCGACAATTTACTAAATTTCACTCTCATACTCTCTCTCTCTCTTTCCGGTTCTGACTTAAGCGTCGGAGGGTCTGTCGCCGGGGCCACTCCCCGGTATTTCAGACTTTTTGCAAGTCCAACGACTGCATCGACAACTGTCAGATCCAGATCGCGGTGGTCAATCAACGATCCAGATTCATTCTCATGAGCTCTAATCGTCTTTAACAGCCAGGGTCACAGGTTTGACTTTTAGTAGTTTCCTTTAATTATTAACTCACTATCTATTTGCTCCCACACTGAAATAAGCAGCAACAGATTGGCGTCGTCTGTGAGAACTACTACACAAGTCGAGCATGTGTCCATGCCACCAAGACTAAGAGGTAAAGGGACGGCCTCCAGCCGTCGCACTACCTCTCTTCATTAACCAGCTCCTCCTATGGATGATCATCCTCCTCAGCAGTCACCCCAGCAGCCTAATCATGCTCCTTCCAACAGAGAGGCACCAGGGGGCTCCCAGCATGACTAACATCCTCAGTACGACCGCATCTCAGTCCATAATGCTTCAACTGATTCAATGACTTCCCAAGGCCCACAGGGGTCTAGAGATCTCCGCCAGATCATCAATAACAAGCAACTAGAAGTCGACCTGCGAATGAGGTTGAACAAGAGGCGCGCCCGATCTGAGGCCTCCCGCTCAGATCATAAAACAAGCCAGAAAATATATTTTCTTAGATAGCGATCAAGGCATTCAATCTCTCACAGCGGGCGCCCAATAATGAAAAGCCCAACTCATGAGAGTCGAAGGCTTCATGTGCAGAACAGAGGGCAAAACGCCCCAATCACTATGGCCGAACTGGATAAGTTCAAGCTTGACATCCTCCATACTCTCCAAGGGAGTCAAAATCTGCCCCCCCCCCCAACGAAGAATCTGCTAACTCAACTGGATCTCAGGGGAAGGACGACCAAGTCCTTCGCCGTATCCAATAAGTAGAAGATCACCTAGAACAAATGAAGATTAAAAGAAACTGCTCCAGCAGTGCCTACCGCCCTAATCAACCTCCCTTCAGCAAAACCATCCTCGATGCATCCGTTCCAAAGAATTTCAAAGCTCCTCAATTCAAATTCTACAACGGAGAATCAGACCCGACTGACCATATCGAAAGCTTCAAAACACTCATGATGGTCTATAACGCCACCGATGCACTCATGTGTCGGATATTTCCCGCAACACTGAAAGAATCAGCAAGGAAATGGTACTTGCGCCTGACTCAAGAATAAATATTCTTTTTCGATCAGCTCGAGGAGCTCTTCATTGCGCACTTCGTTAAAAGCCGGAGAGCTGAAAAGACCAGCGCTTCCCTATTAGAACTGAAGCAAAGAGATGATGAATCGCTGAAAGACTTTGTCAAACGCTTTACAACTGAAGCAATGTCGATTTCCTCCAGTAGCAGTTGCAGCTTTTCGCAACAACATCACTAACAAAGAATTGAAAGCTTCCCTCACAAAAAAGCCACCCAAAAGTTTCACTGAGCTCCTAGAAAAGAGTGACAAGTATATCAAGATCGAGGAAGCTCTCTATCCTCAAGAAAAAAATGATTCATCTTTCGGGAACAAACGGAAGAATACAAGCAAGGGAGAACTCAGGAAGTTTCAAAAAATAGTACAAGTTCACACCGTTCAACTCAAGCACCAAGCTGCAACAAGTTCACTCCTCTCAATGCAAGCGTGTCAGCCATCCTCATGGAAGTTGAAAAGGATAGAATAATCCCCCCCCCCCCCGCGATGTCAACGTCTGGCAAGAAAAGTGACAAAAATAAGTGGTGCACATTTCACAGAGATCATGGACACACTACTGGTAACTAACGATCCCTTAAAGAAGAACTAGAAGTCCTGATTCGCAGGGGTTATCCCCCCAACTTCGTTTAGAAAGACTACGACGTCAAAAATCATCTGCCCCGAACGGCTGATAAGCGTCAAGAGAGGCCATTCGAGCCGCAAGACTCTCAACACATGGTCGTTCTCCACTCCATTCATGGAGGACCGATGGGGGGGGAGAGGAGGATTCCAACTCCTCCCACAAAGCTTTCGTCAGGGAAGTCAACTCCATAGATAACATTCTACCTGCCAAACGTACCAGGGTTCCAGAATCCTTCTCCGACAAGGACTTAGAAGGCATCCGAATACCTCATTGCGACGCATTAGTCATAAACCTTTGCATGCTAAATCATGAGGTACGCCGCATCCTAGTGGACAATGACAGCTCAGTAAACATTCTCTTTATTGCCACATTCGATGCTCTTAAACTCTCCCAAGACCGTCATGCAATGTGGCGACTCTAATTTCATTTGAATAACCAAATTCTCGTTCTAATTTTTTATTTTGTGTGTGCAAGGGATTACTAAGTTTTTTGCTGGCTCAAATTTTGTGTGTGCATGAGATCTAAGTTCAGAGAGTTATGATTATTTTATTTTTGGGTTTAAAAAATTTTAATTTGGCCATTTATTTGATGAGTTTTCTATTGGTTTTGATATAAAGTGTACGCAAGTGAGAGATGGATTATTTGGTGACCTCAATTTGGGCTTCCAAACCATAGCAGGACAGGTAAGCTGATCAGCAACCTAAAATAACTTGACAAATATGCAACATTAATTTCTTTACTACAAGAGAATATACTATCGTAAAGTGTTCCTTCACTGGTTATTAGAAACCATGGATAACATAACATATAAGAATTTTTAGTGTATGTTTGGATATATAGGATTGGGATGACTGGAGTTTACCAATGAAGGGTGAAAATTAAACTCTCCACTCAAGAAAGATAGCTAAATTAAATTTGTTATTGATCTATTTTTTTTTATAAAGGTGCAATGGGGAGACAAAGTGGAGATAAAAGAAATGATTAGCTTGGATTAGAATTTTGAGAACTTCATGTATTACATTTTGGTTAAAATAATAATAAAATGTATTTCAATTGTAAACTGAGTCTAAGACAAACATGTGTTTAGATTATTGGTATTGTACATACCTTCACACCTGCACTTGGGTTACCATTGTATTTAGACGGCATATTTAGAAATGTTTAGATTATTACTATATGCATTCCAGATAAGTTCAAGCTAATGATCAAGAAGGTGATGGTTGAGCTTAAAGGTAGATATGCTACTTTCTCCTATAAAATGTTCCTACTTGAATTAATTTGCTGGACATCTACAACTAGTTTATATAATCAAACCAAGTGCACCGTTCCAAAGACGTGCGGTAAGCACGTGTCAACGGGCAAACCTGGTATGTTAATAAAATATGATATAACGGTGGGGGACATAAAACCAATACCCCAAAAAATAAAGTTTACCTTGTTTTGCTTTGTGACATCAAATACTTCATATTTTTCCTTAAGCATAATGACAGCAATTCTTGCACCTACAAAAAAAAAAAATCAATAAAATTAATCACATCTCATCTAAAATAATTTCTTTTTGCATTTTTAGAACTAAAATCATTAATTTTAGGTTCAGCCTCAATATTTTTCAACATATTTTTTTCAATACTTAAAATTGCTAATCCATTTAACCTATCTTCAGTCATAGTTGTTCACAAATAGGATTTTAATAATTTTAATTTGGAAAAGTTTTTTTCCGCAGATGCCATAGTTCTTAATAAACTCCTATAAGCAACCCAAATATATATATATATATATATATATATATATATATATATATATATATATATATATATATATATGAGTCTTCTTCCGTTGCAAACGGGCCGGAACGGGTCTGTTCGCACAGACCCGTGCGAACTTCGATCTGGACCGTTGGATCTTGATCCAACGGTCCAGATTTTTTTTAATAAAATCTTGCCTTAACCCGTCGTTGGGAAGGACGAGTTAAGGCAAAATTTTATTAAAAAACATAGCCTTAACCCGTTCTTGATAAGGACGGGTTAAGGCTATCTATATTCATTTTTATTTCCATACAGTTCGTCTTCTTCGGCGATTGCTCTCGCGCTCTTCTTCTTTCTTCGACAAACCCAACCCAACCGGAAAAAAAACCCTAGCTCCGACATCTCCGTCCGCTCTCCCTCTTCTCTCCCAACTCCAAAGATCGTAAACCTACTCTTTGTGGAAGTCGAACTCCGACGATCGAAACCCTAGCTTCTCTTCCCCTCTTCGATACGAAATCGAAACCTTAGTTCTCTTCCAAATCGATTGTTTAGCTTGATTTGGATCTATCTTGTAAGGTATACACTATTTCTTTACCCCAATAATCTACATTTGTATTATTTTTTTGAATTTGTGTGTAGTAAATTATTTAGAAATTGGAAAAAAATTTATATGCGTTAATAGATTTTAGATGTAGAATCGGATTGACTTCAAGTATATTCAATTGCGGAATTATGTTGCTTGCATTAGTAATTTGTAGAATTAGAAATGTATATACGTAATTAGTTGGAAACTTTTCAGTGCGGTTATGGTTGAAAACCCTGCAAACGAACGTAAAAAAAATATGAAACTTTCCGAGTAGGTTCGTCTCACGTAGTACAAGCCACACCAACTTGTAGAAGCGATTTTCGACTCACGGTTCGAGAGATACGGCCGCGTATCGCTTTCGGTTGAAAAAAACTAAGTATAGCAGTGCACGGCCGTATATCGCAAACCGTGATTCGAAACTCGCTTCTACAAGTTCGGGTGGCTTGCCCTACGTGAATTCGACCAAGTCGAAAAGTTTTATAATTTTCGGATGCTGTTTGTGCGATTTTGCTCAACTTCTTCGCATGATAGTTTTTTGACTTAGAATTTTGTAAGTGCAGTTAGATTAAATTAGAAAACCATTCAAACAACCTCCAAAAAATACGAAACCTTGCGAGTTGGTTGGTGTCACCTACGAGAAGCCAAACCAACTTGTAGAAGTGAGTTTCGACTCACGGTTGGAGAGATACGGCCGTGTATCGCTTTTGGTTGGAAAAAAACCAAGTAAAGTGGTAGACGGTCATATCTCGCAAACCGTAACTCGAAACTCATTTCTACAAGTTCGGGTGGCTTGCCCTACTTGAATCCGAACAAGTCAGAAAGTATTAAAATTTTCGAATGCCGTTTGTACGGTTTTCTCAACTTCCTCGCATTACAAGTTTTAGACTTAGAATTTTCTAAGTACGGTTAGATTAGATTAGAAAACCCTTCAAACGACCTCCAAAAAATACGAAACCTTGCAAGTTGGTTGGTGTCACCTACGAGAAGCCAAACCAACTTGTAGAAGTGAGTTTCGACTCACAGTTCGAGAGATACGGCCGCGTATCGCTTTTGGTTGGAAAAAAACTAAGTAAAGCGGTAGACGGTCGTATCTCGCAAACCGTGACTCGAAACTCGCTTCTACAAGTTCAGGTGTCTTGCCCTACGTGAATCCGACCAAGTCGAAAAGTTTTAAAATTTTCGGATGCCGTTTGTGCGGTTTTCTTAACTTCCTCGCATTACAAGTTTTAGACTTAGAATTTTCTAAGTGCGGGTAGATTAGAAAACTCTTTAAACGACCTCCAAAAGATACGAAACCTTGCGAGTTGGTTGGTGTCACCTAAGAGAAGCCAAACCAACTTGTAGAAGTGAGTTTCGACTCACGGTTCGAGAGATACGGCCGCGTATCGCTTACGATTGGAAAAAAACCAAGTAAAGCGGTAGATGGCCGTATCTCGCAAACCGTGACTCGAAACTCGCTTCTACAAGTTCAAGTGGCTTGCCCTACGTGAATCCGACCAAGTCAGAAAGTTTTAAAATTTTCGGATGCCGTTTGTGCGGTTTTCTCAACTTCCTTGCATTACAAGTTTTAGACTTAGAATTTTCTAAGTGCGGGTAGATTAGAAAACCCTTCAAACGACCTCCAAATAATACGAAATCTTGCGAGTTGGTTGGTGTCACCTACGAGAAGCCAAACCAACTTGTAGAAGTGAGTTTTGACTCACGGTTCGAAAGATACGGCCGCGTATCGCTTACGGTTGGAAAAAAACCAAGTTTAGCGGTAGACGGCCGTATCTCGCAAACCATGACTCGAAACTCGCTTCTACAAGTTCGGGTGGCTTGCCCTACGTGAATCTGACCAAGTCGAAAAGTTTTGAAATTTTTGGATGCCGTTAGTGTGGTTTTCTCAACTTCCTCGCATTACAAGTTTTAGACTTTCAATATTTTAGTGCGGTTAGAGTTGAAAACACTTCAAACGTCGTCCAAAAAATACAAAACTTTGCGAGTTGGTTGATCTCACTCAAACACAACCCACCTCAACATGTAGAAGTGGGTTTGGTATTACGGTTCGAGATATACGGCCGTGTATCGATTTATTTGGGGTTTTTACCACCTAAACCATCTTACACGCCCGTATCTCTTCAACCGAGATTTGAAACTCACTTTCACAATTTGGGGTGACTTATGCTACGTGAATTCAACCAATTTCACATTCAGCCCTTTTTTTGTTTTCATTTGTGTGTTTTTCCCCACAATCTTGGTATGTTTGTTTTGTTGTCATTCATACCAACCATATTTTAAATTTTTTGGCAGATAGATAAATGGCAAGAACAAGGCAACCGAGAATCCCATCCGAAAGCACTAGTGGCGCACCAACTACTGAGGTAAGATTGATTACTATTATTGGTTTTAAATACGAACATGTAACATTATCTCAATAATAACATTTGTTATATTTATTCGTGTAGGTTGGTGGCCGTCAATCCACATCTGCTGAGGCAGGTCCGTCGTCCTCGATTACATCATCCGGACCCGTGGACACAAGCGTACTCACCCTGCAACCCAAACACCGATCGGAAGTCATGTGGAATGGGTCCGATAAAAAATGTAATTTCCGGAAGCACACAGTTCTTCCTTTCGACCCCCGTATCACGCCGTATGTGGTGGAGGCCAGTTTCTACGGAGCAAGATTCATTCACCCTGTGAAGCTAGATCGGCCACTCCTTACAGCTCTAGTCGAGCGATGGAGGCCGGAGACCCACACATTCCACCTACCAGTGGGTGAGATGATTGTGACCCTACAGGATGTGGCAATGATAACTGAACTACCAATCGATGGGGTTGCCGTGACGGGGAACATGGACTTCGATCGAGTTGAAGTTGTTCGTGACTTACTCGGTATCGACCTGCAGTCAGTAGTTCTTCAAAGGAAAGAGGCCGCCGAAAAAGATATCCGCGAAAATGTCCCCGCAGATTCTGATGAAGATTTATTGTATGAACAAATAGAAGCTGCGAAAGATAAAACGGAGGAAGAAGTGATGGCTGACGTTGTCGATGGTAAATCACTGTACATCAGCTGGTTAAAATTTCAGTTCGAGGAGAAATATTTGGAAGCCAATTCGGACGAGCAAACCCTGACGTACTATGCATGTGCATACATTTTTAGTTTGATAGGGAGACTTATCTTCCCGAACTCATCCGGATCAACCGTGCCGCTAATGTACCTACGGTTGTTGGAGGATTTCCGGTATGCGGGTCATTTTAGTTGGGGGAGTGCGGCACTGGCGCTACTATATAGGAATTTGTGCACATGTTCTTTAGGTGGCGTACAGATGGGTGGCCCAATGGTACTACTGCAGATCTGGAGTTGGGAACGCATCCACATCGGACGTCCCCGTATTTTTGAGCTTACACCGGATTGGTTGGCCGACCCGGGGGCAGCGGAGTTGTTACCTCCTCTTGGAGCATATTGGGCGGGCCGGCACACGTGGGCCGATAACCCACGCCAATCTTTAACCTACTACAGAGATGAGTTAGACAACCTACGGGACGAGTTCGTCAATTGGGAACCGTACTCGGCCGACAGGTTGCAACGGGTTCCTCTAGTCTGCCTAGACAGATCCCTTTGGTTGACGGTTGCACCTCTTATGAATTTTGGAGTTGTGGAGTTCCAATATCCTGACAGAGTCTTGCGGCAATTCGGATATCAACAGAAGATTTCCGAGGTCAGGTCTTATGATAAAAAGTTGCACGAGGTCAGGGGAACGGGACGGGTGCCCAACTTCGATTGGGCTGATTACCATCGTTACCATGTAGCCAACTGGAACACCATGCGGCGGCAAATGACACCGAATATGATGTACGTCGCGATACCATACGATGGCTCCCTCCAGCATGCATACATGATGTGGTACAAGCGAATAATCCAGTTGTATGTTTCTCCAACGGCCGCCGTACCAGCTGGTGTGCAACTTCCGATTCTCCCTACCCAAGTAGAACCACCTCCAGCATATTCTTCCTCCCAGCCGATGTACCAACCAAGGGCTGAGACATATCGAAAAACGGTCAGTCAAATTTCATATAGTTTGTACGCATGTACTGTATTTAATTGATGCCGCTAATTATGAATGATGTTTAAATTGGAATTTTTCACCAATTGTAGATTGAAAATGCATGGGAGGTTGTTCGAACAGCTGCTCGCGTCTTGAAGACTAGGATACCCGACAGCTTCAAGGCGGTAATCCGGGAGATGTTAGCCCCGTGCCGTCGTACTCTGGAGGACGCGGGTGAAGGTCCACAAGTTGAGGCCTATTTGAGAGCCAACTTTCCGTCAACAGGTTTAAGGCGAAAACAAACTGTGAGTAGGGGACTTCGAATCGCCGAGCCACAACAAGTACAAAAAGAGCCAAATTTCGAAGATGTTGATGAGGAACAGTCGTCGGATGATCCTGATTCTCCCCAGACACAAGACAAACGGCGAAATCCTCAAAGGAAGCGGCAACCTCCCAATCAATTCACACCAAGCGGTGGCAAGCGGCGTGGTCGTAGACGGTAATCTCTAATACTCTGTAATAGCGTATCTTTTGGTTGGTGATTTTGTTATTGCAGTAACTAACGTATTGTTTGTTTCTACGTTGATAAACTGTTGTAGGTGAATACCGGGCATGGTGTGCAAGCCAAAGTCGAGAACGCCTTCATTTGTAATTAATTGTCTTTTGGCCATGTGTAACCTGATATGTATAATTTTGGTATAAATTTTTAAAAATTGAATTTATTTCAAGTAATTAAGTGGTTTGGTTGACATTGTACATTTGTACGCCTTCAACTTTCTTGTGAAGATATCTGTTGTATTATTTACTTTGATGTGATGTTGTAGGTGAATTTGTGAACAATATTTGATGAAGTAGTTTCTGTATCAGGAAAAATGTACACAGCCAAAAACAAACAAAAGTGTTGCACAAATATCTATACTTAACCCGTTATTGACGATAACGGGTTAATTGAGCTTAACCCGTTATCACTAAGGACGGGTTAGGTAGAAAGATATTGACAGTCCTTTGGAAGTCTACAGACCATGTCTTAATAAAGTTCTGCTAATATGGATCTTCTTAACCCGTCATTGTGAACAACGGGTTAAGTGAACTTAACCCGTTCTTCACGACAACGTGTTAGGTAGAGCGATATTGGCAGTCATTTAATTCCTACAGACCAAAGTACTGCCAATATCGCTGTCTTTAAACCGTTCTTGGGAATAACGGGTTAAGTTCACTTAACCCGTCGTTCACAAGAACGGGTTAGGTAGAGAGTTATTGGGAGGACCTTATCCAAGTTTTCAAATTATACTGCCAAAATCTACTTACTTAACCCGTTCTTATGAATAACGGGTTAAGGTTACTTAACCCGTTCTTATGAATAACGGTTTAGAGCGTTTGAAATTTTGGGTTTTCTACAAATTTTTCTTCACTCTTTGCGATAATTGTCTCAAGAACTGTGCAAGGTGACATTAATATGCCCATAAATTGTTTATAATTTTTATTAATTTCTATTTACTACCTCGTAACTAACCACTATAAATTTGTTACCATAATAAGTTTTGTGAAAGTAAAAAAATTAAATTACGAGATTTTTGTACCAAAGGTTAGGGTTAGGGTTAGGTTAAGTTAGGGTTAGTGTCGGGTTAGGGTTAGGGTTAGGTTAAGATAGGGTTATTGGTGAGTTAATGTTTTTTGTTTTGATTAATTAGGTTCATATTTGTGGATCCCCACATTTATATTTGACTTTGCAACATGTGGAACCACATGTAAAACATGGCAATTATCTTAATTTGTGGTACAAGTCGTTAACTTGTAGTAGATTAACGGGCCGTTCTAAATTTTCAGACTAATGAATCCATCCATCCATCAGTCAATCAAATTGAAGGTTCAAATCAGGGCTAATCAAATATATCTTTCCCCACATGTCTTTATTGTGCTACTACATGTGAACTTGTGCCCCCACATGTGATCAGATCCAGTTCTTATTACCCAAGTAATTAGATCTGGTGGCGTGGCGCCCTAATAACGCGTTCGTACTTTTCCATTAGGAATACCATCATCATCATAGTTGATCCAAATCTGTATTGGTCTTTTTGTACGTGGATGTGGAAATCTACATGTGGTTTTTCTCACATATAGGCTACATGTTGGGATCTACATGTGGTTTTTCCCCATATAGGCTACATGTGGGAATCTACATATTATTGCAGACACTTCAATATGGGAAAAACCTTAACCCACATAACCACATGTATATCCCCACATGTAGCTTATATATGGAAAAAATCCTATATACAGATCCAGTTCTTGATAGCCAATTAATCTCATCTGATGACGAGATGCGGATCACGTGACGCATCTGGTTAGGCTTTTCCATTAGGGATCTCAGCATGTGGGGATATACATGTGTTCTATCAACGGCAAATTAGAATGAGGACCAGCAAGAAAGCCTAAAATGATTCTTATCAGTCCTTCCACAATAAGTGCATCCCTCATGTACCCACATTAGGGAATCTACCTATGGTTTTTCCTATACATAGGCTACATGTGGGGATCTACATATGGTTTTTCCCTCATATAGACTACATGTGGGATCTACATGTGGTTTTTCCCCCATATAGACTACATGTGGGATCTACATGTGGTTTTTCCCCCATATAGACTATATGTGGAATCTACATATAGTTTTTTCCCCATATATGGTACATGTGGAATCTACATGTGGTTTTTCCTCCCATAACAAGCTAAACAAGTAGAACTCAATCTCAAAGCAGACACTTCGGTCAGTCAAAAGAGTGGAGAGACTCTACATTTGGAGATCTACATGTGGATATAGCCAATATATAGGCTACATGTGGGGATCTACATTTGGTTATGTACTTTAGGTTTTTTCCATATTGAAGTGTCTGCTACGAAGAGAAAAAGAGTGGAGACTCCAACCCTAACCCTAACCCTACTAACCCTAGACTAACTCTAACCCTAACCTACAACATTTTTTTTATTGTTTTTTATGAACCAAAATACAAATTAATTTGTGTTAATTTTAATATTCGTTTGATGATATCAATTTTATATTGGTTAGTTACGTGGCTAGGAATGGAATTTTAAAAAAATATAACAAAACAAGGAACATACATATGACTATCTATTTTGTAGAGTTCAGAAGACAATGTACGTAAAGAGTGGAGAGGCGTATGTGATTAATGATAGAACTTAAATATCTATAAACTCTTTACTGGAAACTTATTACCTATCACCTCCCAGCTACAAATATTAACGTATTTAATGAATAATTTATCATAAATTGTTTTCATTAATTTATCATATATTTACAAACTTGTTTACACATTTTTTTACATGCGATTTAATAATTATGAGTACTACCGATTTAGGTACACTTAACCCGTTATTGACGATAACGGGTTACAAGTACTTAACCCGTTATCGTCTATAACGGATTAAGTTAACGTATATTTCGCCATCTACTTATGCAAGTAGCCATAAACTTCTGCAAATATAAGTGTGCTTAACCCGTCGTTGCTGATAACGATCTTCGTTAACGTAACCCGTTATCCGTAACGACGGGTTAAGTTGACAAAGATTGACAGTGGTTCATCATGTACAGACCAAGTTCTGGAACATGATCAAGTACACTTAACCCGTTCTTGGTACTAACGGGTTAAGTGTAATTAATCCGTTGTCACCAACAATGGGTTAACCAGGTGTAATTTACAGATATCGACTGTACATTTTGAGACAATTGCTGTCCTTGCTCCTCTTTTTCGAGACTTGTATCATGTCTTTGTTGACTAACAGGTTTATCCTTATTGTCTTCTTCTTCTTCATGTTTGAGTATTCCTTGTCTTCTCCTTATCCTTGTGTTGATCCATATCCATTTCCTATTGATGAGCAGTGAGAAACCCAAGTGGGCTATCATATCATGCTCCCCTCCTTCTTTTTCCTAGCCTATAACTGAGAGAGTTGAACTCATAACTCAAATGAGTCTTCTCTTCTTCTCTTCAAGAGAACTCAAATGAGAGGCTTCAATTTTCACTTCTTCTCTTCAACAATATGAGGAATCAATGTTCTCTTCTTCTCTTCAAGACCTCTTTTTTCTTCCTAATAGGGAGGAAGAAGTTTGAGTTGTAGAAGAAATTTGAGTTCAAGGATGGTCGCCTACAATTGTTCTTGTGTATGAAGATGCAGGAGTAGAGAGACTTGTTTCAGTGTACAAGTGCATGCTCGGTTTCTCTCAAGTGGTAGGGAGGGCCGCCGGCTCTGCCTTTTTTTTCCACAGTGTTTCTCTTAGTCTTCTATTTTTTTAGCTTTTAGCTGTGTTTGCATAAGTAGCAATTGTCCGCCTTTCTTACACATTCGTTCTCTATTGTTACACAGAGTGTAAGAATTCTCTGCTTTCGTCGGACGGAGTAGTGGTGGGTGTCACAGGGTACTTTTCGACTTCTTGGCATGCACACCTCACAATCGTGCAACAAATAGTACAAATATGAGGAGTGCGTGTCAAGAAGTTATTAAGTACTTTGAATATACGGTTACACCCACTACTACTCTATCCGACGAAGCGGAGAATTCTTACCTCTGTGTAATAGTAGTGAACGAAATTTTATGCAGGGGGTACAACTCACTACTTATGCATTCAAAAAAAGGCAGAGTCAGCAGTCCTTCCTTCCACTTCGAGAAGAAAGCGAGCATGTACTTGTATACTAAATTAATTTTAATTTAGGAGTAGAGTATCAAAGGAAGACTTTGTAATGTCAACCAGCATGCGGATCATGTACAATTTCCTATGTTTCTTCAAACAATATGTTCTTGCCAGTTTGTAATGTTCCTTTATATGAATAAATTTGGTGTTGCAAATGGCTTGTTGTGAATGAATAGATTTGTATATGTATCAATAAAAGAAGATATATCCAACACCCGCGAAAGTTAACTCTCATATTTTTAAGCGGAGAATGAACAAATATGTATATGTATCAACAAAAGAAGATATAGTCCACAAAGTTGAAAGCTCTGTAAAAAAATCTTAACCTAACCCGTCATCTTCAATAACGGTTTAGGGGATATTAAACAGTCGATGCCAATAACGGGTTAAGTGGAAAGATATTGGCCGAACTAAAACCCCTATATGTGAAGTATTGGTTAAGGACTGCCAATATCTATCTCCTTAACCCGTTATTGAGGATAACGTGTTACGTTATCTTAACCCGTTATCCCCAATAACGGTTAAGGTATAGAGTATCTACCAGCATTTCTTTTTTCAATACTGCATACATTTTCATAATTTTCCATAATATAGATATATCATCCACAAAATACACAATCTCCAACACAAATAACAAATCTGTTCACATCGGCATGCAGACAATTTTCATTAACACAAAATTCACAAACAGAACGAGTTCCCCAAATTGCACACATCTACCAATTTCACATTTTTCGACATAAATAAGCATTCGCTATCCAAATACCTGGTCAATTAATTTTCGACATATTTTTCGATATTTTTCGACATATTTTTGTTCACAAATACACAAAATAAACTGACATACAGAGATTACATTCTGATTAAATACATCATTAATTTACTTGTACCAAACAAGCCTACGTCAATTATCCACATATATATACAATCCAAAAGCAACGAATTTTTCAACGCATTGCTTCTTTCCATTGGGCGCGTTTTTTTTTTGTTTCATTCCGGACCTATACCAGAAGGAAAAAAAAAACAAAGTTAACAATCCAGTCGAAATTAATAAATATCTGCACGAATAAATATAAAATTCAGCAATTATTCGGTGATTATTTTAAAAGTTTGATATGACATACATATTTAAGTACTTAAAACCCCCTAGCACGAACCTTCGCCTTCGTCATCATCACTCTTTACAGCATTTGGAGCTTCTTCATTCCCCACCGATCCACTAAATAAGGAAGAAGAATGAGTTAGTACCAACCAAATTAACATTCATTGAGTCCAATTAACAAATACAAAATCTCTGATATAATACCTTGCTATATTTTTTGGGCAATTCCGTGAATCGTGACCTACGACACGAAGGTATGTCCTGCAAAGTCTTGGCCTCTTCGTTTTTTGACCTTCTCTTACAGACTTCAACCGTTTCCCTTTAGGCCTCTCTTTTGTGGTGCACTGGACAGGGTCACCTACATGTGCATGTGCATGTGCATATCAACCACTCTCAGGTTGTGTGCTACCTTCGTGTAGTGTGCTGTTCATTGACTCAATCTTAGTAAAGCCTTCAATTCTCTTCAGCATGTGGTCGAGCATGTACTTGTATCCTCGCTCTGAAGAACAACCAAGATCGACCAAATGTCTTGAGTGCATACTCAGTTCACAATAACGCGAGGCAAAATTGTCACCCATATTATTGGGAACCGGTATACTGCTTCTCCTCAGTTGATCCCTGGTCCATCGCCTACAAATATATTGCTCGGGTAGTGCGGTGTGATCTGTGAACCGAATAACTGCCAGTAGATGTTTGTAGGGAATGCTTACGAAGTAGTACATGGAACAAGGGCTTTAGCAATTTCAGTGATTTTACAATAAGAAATCACCCTCCCCGGTTCTGAATTTCTACAAACTGTTACAGAATAAGCTGCACTATCCGGTGTATCCATACTCGCAATTAAACTCACATTAAGTAATAAGCTTTTGACAACTTCTTGTTGAAATTTATAGAAAATCTTCAAAGTGTATGTCCCTGCCATTTGTGACTCCAATGCCCATTCGGTCTTCAATTTTGGCCGCTCCTCGCGATTACGATGTGTTTCTTTAAGTTCATCGTGTCTTTGTTTTACTAAGAGTCGGTTAAAGATGACGGCAAATTCATGTAGTGAGTACTTTTTATGAGTATGGTGCTTCAAGGATGAATGTAGCGATTCACTATGTTGGGTACTCAACATGCCCCCCCAAAATGAGTCTCTTGCGTACACAGGGACCCATTTTTCGCGGATCTCAAGTTTTTCCTTCAACCATTTGTTATTCTCCAGTTTATACTGGGAGATCAAATTTTTCCACTTCTGTTCGAATTCTGTTTTAAATTCTGTCGTATAAATGATAGTCTTCAAAGCATCCCTGAACTCATCAACGTTATTCGGCATTCGAACTTCATGCGGTATCTTATCCAAAATATGCCAAATGCAATATCTATGTGACGTGATTGGAAAAACTTTGAAAATTGCAGAAGTTATCCCACGATCCTCATCTGTCACGATGTTGATCGGATCACATGGCATTGCAGCATGCCACTTTTCAAAAAACCACTCAAATGAGGATGTCTTCTCATTAGGGATGAACCCACAACCTAAGAATATTGATTGCCAATGATGGTTGATTCCAACAAATGGTACGAACAACATCCCGTATCGGTTTGTGTTGTAGGTAGCGTCAAAGCAGAGAACATTCCCAAATACTTCGCAATTCTTTCTAGCGATACCATCTACCCAGATACAATGTGACAGTCGCCCTTTGGGATCACATTGGTAATCAAAATAGAATAAGAGATCGGTCTTCTTTTTGGATTCAAAAAACTCAACTAGCATTTGTCAGTCGTGTCCTTTTAAACCCTCCATCTCGTCTCTCCTGAGATTTCTTACATCGGTTTCGGTGAATCCAATTTTCTCATTACCTCCACTTGCACCTTCAAAAAATAGTATTTGTTTGCATACAGGGACATTAGCTTCGGTAAGTTGACCAATTACATTTTTATCTGTCTTAGTCAATTCACGGTTTCGAGGTAGCAAGTGACATCTACCGGGTGAAGTAAATTCGTGATTGTGTGCTTCATTTAACGAATAAAGAATCCACGAATTACTTTGTGAATTACTTTGTGGGTTTAGTTTGACACGGACGAAAGCTTTGCAACCCATTCTAGAAGTTGTACCTCGTCTAGTTTCATTATGGCTATTCGGTGACTCCCTGGCTTTATTACAAACGTATGATTTATCTACTGCATCGTTTTCCTTATATTTATTTCCACCCTTACGCATAGAGAATCCCGCACATTTGCAATATGATGAATAAAATTTTTCCGCATCCTCAAGAGTGGGAAATGTCATACCAATCTTCGGTTTTAGGTGCTCGTCAACATGAGGAAGATACTCGCCAATTTGTTGGGCACGAACAAATTTATCTCCGGCAATAGAACTTCCTTCGAAACTGTCCATACCTAAGAAACCGTGAAAAAGAGAACAGTTAGGGGTACTAAACCATTGTATTTGGTGTTTTTATAAGTGCGCAAGCCACCACAACTTGTACAAGTCAGTTTCTACTAACGGTTCCAGAAATACGGCCGTGTATCACTTAATTTGAGTTTTTTTCAACCGAAAGCGATACGCGGCCGTATCTCTCGAACCGTGAGTCGAAACTCGCTTCTACAACTTGGGTTGGCTTCTTATAGGGGACACCAACCAACTCGCAAAGTTTCGTATTTTTTGGAGGTGGTTTGAAGTGTTTTAAACTCTAACCGCACATACAAAATTATAAGTCAAAAAATTCACATGCAGGAAAGTTCAGAAAACCGCGCAAACGGCACCCGAAAATTATAAAACTTTCCGACTAGGTCGGATTCACGTAGGGCAAGCCACCCGAACTTGTAGAAGCGAGTTTCGAGTCATGGTTTGCGATACACGGTCGTGTACCGGCTTTAGTTGTTCTTTTCCAACCAAAACCGATACGTGGCCGTATCTCTCGGACCGTAAGTCGAAATTCACTTCTACAACTTCGGATCACTTCTCATAGGGAACACCAACCAATTCGTAAAATTTCGTATTTTTTGGAGGTCGTTTGAAGTGTTTTCTATTCGGCCCGTTTTTAAAAAAATTCTAAGTCAAAAACTTCTCATTTGAGCAATTGAAGCAAAACCGCACAAACGGCATCCGAAAATTTTAAAACTTTCCGACTTGGACGAATTCACGTAGGGCAAGCCACCCGAACTTGTAGAAGTGAGTTTCGACTCCCGGTTTGCGAGAGACGACCGTATACCGCTTTATAATGATTTTTTCCAACCGAAAGCGATACGCGACCGTATCTCTCGAACCGTGAGTCGAAACTCACTTCAACAAGTTGGTTTGGCTTCTCATAGGGGACACCAACCAACTCGCAAAGTTTCGTATTTTTTGGAGGTCCTTTGAAGGGTTTTCTAATCTACCCGCAGTTAGAAAATTCTAAGTTTAAAACTTATAATGCAAGGAAGTTGAGAAAACCGCACAAACGGCATCCGAAAATTTTAAAACTTTCCGACTTAGTCGGATTCACGTAGGGCAAGCCACCCGAATTTGTAGAAGTGAGTTTCGACTCCCGGTTTGCGAGATACGACCGTATACCGCTTTGTAATGATTTTTTTCAATCGAAAGCGACACGCGGCCGTATCTCTCGAACCGTGAGTCGAAACTCAATTCTACAAGTTGGGTTGGCTTCTCCTAGGGGACACCAACCAACTCGCAAAGTTTCGTAATTTTTGGAGGTGGTTTGAAGTGTTTTAAACTCTAAACGCACTTACAAAATTCTAAGTCAAAAAATTCACATTCGAGGAAGTAGAGAAAACCACACAAACGGCATCCGAAAATTATAAAACTTTCCGACTTGGTCAAATTCACGTAGGGCAAGCCACCCGAACTTGTAGAAGTGAGTTTCGAGTCACGGTTCGGGAGATACGGCCGTGTACCGCTTTACTTGGTTTTTTTCAACCGAAAGCGATACGCGGCCGTATCTCTCGAACCGTGAGTCGAAACTCATTTCTACACGTTGGTGTGGCTTGTACTACGTGAGACGAACCTACTCGGAAAGTTTCGTATTTTTTTACGGTCGTTTGCAGGGTTTTCAACCATAACCGCACTGAAAAGTTTCCAACTAATTACGTATATACATTTCTAATTTTACAAATTACTAATGCAAGCAACATAATTCGGCAATTGAATATACTTGAAGTCAACCCGATTCTACATCTAAAATCTACTAACGCATATAATTTTTTTCCCAATTTTCAAATAATTTACTACACACAAATTCAAAAAAACAATACAAATGCAGATTATTGAGGTAAAGAAATAGTGTATACCTTACAAGATAGGTCCAAATCAAGTCAAACAATCGATTTGGAAGAGAACTAGGGTTTCGATTTCGTATCGAAGTGGGGAAGAGAAGCTAGGGTTTCGATTTTGTAATTGGGAGGAGGGGGAGCGGGGGTAAGTGAATTGATTTTGGTTTTCGACGAAGGATTTGGGTTTAGACGAAGGATTAGGGTTTTTTTTCCGTTGGGTTCGTCGAAGAAAGAAGAAGAGCGCGAGAGCAATCGCCGAAGAAGACGAACTGTATGGAAATAAAAATGAATATAGATAGCCTTAACCCGTCCTTACCAAGAACGGGTTAAGGCTATGTTTTTTAATAAAATTTTGCCTTAACCCGTCCTTCCCAACGACGGGTTAAGGCAAGATTTTATTAAAAAAAATCTGGACCGTTGGATCTTTGATCCAACGGTCCAGATCGAAGTTCGCACGGGTCTGTGCGAACAGACCCGTTCCGGCCCGTTTGCAACGGAAGAAGACTATATATATATATATATATATATATATATAGAGAGAGAGAGAGAGAGAGAGAGAGAGAGAGAGAGTCCCCTTCGGTTGCACACTACTTTTGGCGAGCATTCCGTGAGCACTCACGAACTAGAGACCCTATGAAAAATCTGAACCGCTCATATTGTTCTATATGCTTTAGATAGCCTAACAATAAAAAATCAAGTAATTTGAAGTTCATTTGCCCATCCATCAAGCTGTTAGAATTTTCAGCCATACAATTTTGTGATGATGTAAATTATGGGCAAATGAACTTCAAATTACTTGATTTTTAATTGTTATATAGAACGATATGAGCGGTTCGGATTTTTCATAGGGTCTCTAGTTCGTGAGTGCTCACGGAGTGCTCACCAAAGTAGTGTGCAACCGAAGATTTCTATATATATATATATATATATATATATATATATATATATATATATATATATATATATATTGCAAACTCCATAATTTAATGAAATGTCATGGTTTATTTGTTTCATATGTTTCACTTAGTAGCATTTCTTGCAATATTTATAATTCTAAAAGCACATAATTCACATCAATATTAGACACTCACCATGTTTCAAATTAATTTCATGTTGTATACAAAAAAATTTCATTTCATCATCATCCAATGAAACTAACCGTCATGCATCGAACAAGAAGTCAAATTTAGATTCAAAAAACCGCATTTGTTTAAATATACTCTTCAATTGAGAAAAAGCAATATCAACTAAAACAAAAAAATAATCAGTTGTAAAAATTTGTCTTCAACAGATTGTTGTTCACTATCTATATTAGGATCTCATCAAAATGTCTCTTTCTAAAAATCTTATGTTTCACAAGAAATAAGGGCCCAATTTCTATCCTAGATGCAATTTTTTTTAGCTTTAATCATAGCAGAAGTAAATCAATTTTCTCTATATTTTTTTTAAAATGAAACCAATCATTCCAAGTTTTTAATTGTAACATCAAGAAGCATATCTTTTGTCTGCAATTTTTTACTCACTAAGTTTATCTTTTATAAAATTTTATGTCAAATAACCAAACTTAAAATAAAATCAGAACTTGAAAATTCACCTAATGCTAATTTCTCAACATCCTAACTCACTTTAGAATTATAAGAATTTTATGCTAATTTAATTAAAGTTTATTTCAGAATGTAGTAAATAGCTGAGAACACTTATTGAACCATTAATTAGCAAACAAGAATTTAAAAAGTAAAAATAAAAAATCGAAAACCATTAATTAACATACATGAATTAAAAAAGTAAAAAATAAATAATCATTAATTAGTAAACAAGAATATAAAAAGTCAAAGGAAAATTGCTCTCATTAACAGTCAAACTCAAGACAATCCACTTACTAAACATGTGATCTAATCAACTGAGCTAGAAGGTCGTTTACATTTCTAGTTCAAATATTAATTATTTAGAGTGTTATAAACTCATTATACTTAAAAAAGTTTGTGTCCCTCATCTGAATTGAACTCTGGACGGTCACACAGCATGCCCTGGGCCATGGCCGGCCCTGAAAGCTGCCATGTACCATTAGAGCATCTGTAGTCGTCTGCCATTTACGCAAATTTTGGAAAATTTGGAAAAAAATATCGCTGTAGTCGTTGGCCATTTACCCAAATTTTGGCGATCGAATGAACAGTGGTCGGCCAAATTTGGGAGACGAAATGGCTTTTGTCAAAATATAGCAGACGGCAGATTGTCTTTCGTCCGTTTGATGGGATGAAAGATTATCTTTCGTCGGAGACGTGGGATGGGAAATAAAACATCGTCTCTACACATTTTCAGCTGAAACATCGATTGACAGGAGATAATCTTTCGTCCGTTGAATTAATTAAAAATAAAGTTGAAGGATGGTAAATAATGTACCATCCCTTAAAAAAAAAAAATGGGTGGGACGGTGGATTATCTACTGTCCCTCCATTTAATTTTTGATCCTCCATTTATTTTTTTCCCCCTTAAATTAAAAATTACATATATACCCTTATTCACTTTTTTCCCATCCAACTCACTTTAAATTATGGATTATTCCAAGTCCAACTCACTTTTTTTATTTTTTTTAGTTATAAGTGCTGGACGGTAAACAATGTACCGTCCGGTAAATTGGTATAAAAAAAAACATTTCGACGGACGGGATATGATTTCCCGTCCGTTCTGTAATTTTTTTTTAAAAATAAAAAATTTCGTCGAGCGGCATTTCATTTCCCGTCCCGTATATTTTTTAATAAATTATTTTTTTCCCTTTCGACAGACGATATATAATCCTCCGTCTGTTCTAATTTACCTCTACAAATCGCTTGGACGATAGATAATCTTTCATCTGACCCGAACTTTAGCTTTCGACGATTACAGCGTAAGCTCTTTTTTTTTATTTTCATTTTTCAAATATCCAAATTTTGGCGCACGAGGCCTGCAGATGCTCTTATCAAACTAATATTTTTCGTGAAATCTCCTAATTTGTAACCCTAATAAATATATGTAAATTTATACTCCACCTTTATCCTTTAAAAAAAATTTAATATATATAATTTCCATCATAACCCCATATTGTCAGAACTAGTTCCAACTTTGCAGCGACAGCTGTCCTCTACGATAACCGTATACCGTATCCGCAAATACGTACGGTGCAGTAATACATTCTTCAAACCCCATGTACACACTCCATTTTACACCGTAACAAAAAAGTACGGTCCTCAGTACTACCCTTATCTCGTCCTCTCACCTCAACTTAACTAACCTACGCCCTCCTCCTCATTCGCCTCAAGTCCCTCGAAAATAAAACCCCATCCACTCACCGCTCTCCACGTGTCAAACCCACCCCCCTAATCTCGGTCAAATGAGAACGCCAAAACAAACGCACGGTAGCCCTACCCATCCCGTCTCCCTTCAAAACACCAAACAGCACAAACCTGTGGCGCTAAAATAGGACATGGCAACGTGTATTACATCGCACGTGCATGACTGACACCTTACCCCCTTCTAACGCCACGTGTCCCACTCTCTAGCAATTCCAACCGTCCATTATCCTAATATAAATTTCAACGGCTGGATCTCCCCCAAATCCCACCGCCTTAACCCGCACCTAACGCCGTCAACTCCCTAACTTAACCCCGGTTAACTTCCCGTCCTTTATATTCTTCCATCTTCTCAATTCTCATTCCTCCATTCCCAAAACCCCAAATCAACCAACGAAGTTGATAACTGGAAAAAAAAAAAAAAAAAAAAAAGAAAATTAAATGATGATGTTGACAAAACAAACGTTGGAGATTCCTCCTCAATGGTCGCCATCGCCTCTCGTGGACATGTACAACAACCTCGAAGAGGACGATGGCTTTGATGATTTCGAGGATTCCCTCGTCGCCTTGGACTCGCCATCCGCATTCGCAGGACTGGACGCATGCTCCTGCGACGAGTTCCGGATGTACGAGTTCAAGGTCCGGAGGTGCGCGAGGGGCAGGTCACACGACTGGACCGAGTGCCCCTACGCCCATCCCGGAGAGAAAGCCCGGAGACGCGATCCGAGGAAGTACCACTATTCTGGGACCGCGTGTCCGGACTTTCGACGAGCGAACTGCAAAAGAGGGGACGGTTGCGACATGGCCCACGGCGTTTTCGAGTGCTGGCTCCATCCTGCAAGGTATAGAACCCAGCCTTGCAAAGATGGTACCAACTGCAGACGGAGGGTGTGCTTTTTTGCGCATACTCCGGAGCAACTGAGGGTGTTGCCGCAGAGTCCGAAGACGGTGTTGGAGAGTTATGATGGGAGTCCGATGAGGAGGAGGGCGGTGGTGGTGGAGGAGGAGATGGAGGTGTTGGAGATGATGAGGAGGTTGCAGTTGGGGAGGGTGAAGAGGGGTTTGGGGTTTGGTGGGTTTTGTAGTTTGCCTACGACGCCGACATCGACATCTTCGATGTCACCGACACCGATGACGAGGCGGTTGAATGGATTTGAGGAGGAGGGGGAGGTGGAGAGGGTGGAGAGTGGGAGGGAGCTGAGGTTGAAGATGTATGAGAGGCTGAGCAAGGAGAGTGGAGTGGGCTGTGGGCTGGGCCCGGATGTGGGGTGGGTTTCGGAGCTGGTAAAGTGATGGACTGGGCCGTGGGCCGGCCCTTTTGGGGATGGTGGGTGGTTTGTGTAAATACTAAATAGTTGGGGGGTTGAAGGTGAAGGGTGGAAACATTTTGGGGTAAGGTGGTGAAATGATTGAAGAAGAAGAAGAAGAAGAAGGTATTACTAATATGTAAATTGTTGATGGATTTTGGGCTTGCTT
The DNA here is from genome assembly GCA_017893485.1 of Hemerocallis citrina. NCBI lineage: Eukaryota > Viridiplantae > Streptophyta > Magnoliopsida > Asparagales > Asphodelaceae > Hemerocallis > Hemerocallis citrina. Next base: position 24,925,002 of record CM030358.1, read on the forward strand.
AAGATTTCGCAAGCTTGTTCAAGTATGATGATGATGATGATTTGAAATTTCAGTATCTTTCATGTTATTTTTTGGGTTTGTTAAGAAGAAGAAGATGAAAATGTAATTTGTGATGATCGATCGATGTAAGTAATGTATTGTAGAATATATATATATTTCTATCTATAAATCTGCCTATTTTACTAATATAACGTTGTGTTCTGTTATGTGAGTTTTTTTTTTATTTTAATCTTGTTCATGTGATTTAGGATGATTTATGTTGAAAAAAAATTAATGAGCGTAAATTATGAATTTCTTATGCAAATTGTATAATGACAAGCAGTAAGATTTTGTAATTATGTAATTTCGTTTGTGATGTAAGGGTGTTTACTAGGTTGAGGAGTTTGTAAATATTGAATTAGGAAGGGTGTAAATGTTAAGAGAGGCAGAGGGGGCTGAGCGTCATGAAAAAAGTGCGAGGGACTGAGATGAACAGTGTAAAGCATTGAAGTGATTATTAATGGGTTTTCAGTGGGGGCACACCATTTTCACGCAGAGTATAAGATCTTTAAGATCTTTGCTATTTTTCATCTAAAGATCTTTGCTATTTGTACTGTGTACTGTGTGTAGGAAGAAAAGCGACAAGGATTTTAATGTGGTTATTTTGCAGAAGAGCCTTCAAAGATATTGATAAAATTATAATGCTAATTTGCAGAAGAGCCCTCAAGATATGGATAAATTTAAGGACCTTATAACTACTCATGGTTGTAGTTGGAATAGCACCGTATTGCTAGGGTTACTCATATTGTCGACCATCGCGTTTTGCATTGATATACTGAGGATGCGTGCTTCTCCAAATGCATGCCTCTTCAGAATACAAGGAAATCAAGTACGGGGCTGTCAAGCAATACCATGGTTTACAAAATCTTGTATTGATGTACTCTAAATGGCGTGTCCAATACAAGGAGGCAAGCACTTTTTTCTTTTTTCTTGTGATATTGGCTGCAATCTCCATGAACTGGAGATATTTTTTTTAGGCTAAATTTTAAAAAAACCTCATTTAACTTTGGTCCATTTTTAAAAAATAGCACTAAATTTTTTATATATATTTTAAAAAACCGCACAAAACTATAGTTTAAAAGAACTCTTTAACGGAGTTAGATTTCTATTAGGCTAAATTAAAAAAAAAACCACTTTTATCTTTCATTTGTGTTTAAAAAAATATCTGTCATGCCCCGCTTTCCAAAAGAATACGGAATACGGTACGTGACTAACCCTAGCGGATAGTTTTCACCATTCATAAGCTGTACGGACCTGCTTGACTCATCATAACAGTAAATACAATAGTATACTCTTACCAGGCATGCAAAAATTATTACAACTCAACAGTATTTATTGTATCAATAATAAATGTTCCAACAAATACTAGATCCGAAACAAAACAATAATCCTGGGACAATAAGCCCAAATACAATCTCAATACAGTTGATGAAATAAAATAGTTATTCAAAATATTTTAAACAAATTATTCCAATTGCGCAGCTCAAAACTTTTGCTCATTAACTCCAGTAGACAATTGATCAGCAAAACCTGGTCATATGACAATTACAAGAAAAATAGGAAAACAGGAAAATATAATACCCGTTAGATACAAGTCCGGACCACAAGCAATACAAGTAGGAAAATGAAGGAAAAACTAAAGTGAACAGGTAATACTAACATGGAGAGGGCAGCAAATATAACAGTCTACAGTTGACAGTAAGCAGTGTAGTGATAACAGGAGAAGCATAACGGTAACAGTAAGGATCAACAGTAATAGTGTGTCAACGATAGCAGTAATCAATAGTAACAGTAAAGATCCACAGGAACCATAACAGGATGTGACAGTGTAAATAGTTATTCTTATGTCTAATGTTCATTACTAACTAGGTAACACTTCATGCGTCCCAGATTATACCATATGGTTGCTACAACAAACAGTTTCGTTTTAAGATTTTGTAGTGGAACTTCTATATGGCAATATATTCAGACAAACAGTAATAGTAACAGTAATAACAAATAGTATCATGGATCGTGTCCTCATGCATCCAGAGATAAACAGTAGAAACTACAGTAAACAGTGGGGAAATGAGTCCCTTCTGAATATATATTTCTGTACTGTCCACTACTCGATCTTTTCCCTTAAAAATTCCGGCTTGATTTCTTTTATTATTAATAAACATGTGTGAAAGAATAAAAACAGGCTAAATACATGGAAAGAACAGGAAATAAGTCTAATATGATACAACAATTTCAACGGTCGATCAAAATAACTCATAATAGTCAAAACAACGAAATTTTCAGTTCTAGACAGCAAGACACCACTGTACCAAATCTGAGATTCCCGTTGCTACAAAATAGCACATCCAGATCCGTCAGAAAATATAGAAACTAGACTCTCTGCCGATTCTAGCACATATATATAAATCACATATCAGCCACAGAAATAATGTCGAAAACAACGTTTAATACAAAAATCGTGTTCAGTCAGAAAATGCAAAATCTTGTTTATAAGCATGAAAAGAGTTTAAAATCATCATAATTAAATCTAAGAAAAATCTGAAAAATTTTCTAATATATCTAGTTTCAAAATATAAAATATCATGAATTTATATTACAGATAGTATAGTCAACAAAATTGGAAAAACAGGATAATGTAACAAAATCTCAATTCTGAAAGTTCAGACACAGCAGTACCAAAACAGAGTTAATTCATAACGTATAATTCGATATTCAGATTCGTCAAAGGGATGATAAAATAGACAAATAAGGCTACATTTCTTATTCACAAAGTTTTCATCAAAAATGAATAGGATCAGGTTGAAAATATAGTTCTATACTGAACAGCATGCAGTTTGGAAATATTTCGACTAGTTTCATAAGTATGAAATGAGATACAAAAGTCATTAATTACTTCCACAAAAATTTGGGATTGTTTCCAGTCATATCTAAACATACTCAGCAAAATATAGAATTCAAATTCTACTTTTAATATCAGTTTTAAAATAATATTTCATACAAAATGCATATAGTTCAGAATCTGAAAAATACGATATATCTGCAGTAAAACAACAATAACTCATGCATCAAAACTCGGAATTCAGATCCGTAGAAAGTTATGGAAACTAGAAATCAGATTCTACAAATCATGTTCACAACTCATTTATTTTACTGATGTTAACAGGGTCGAAATTACTGTACAAAATAGGGCAACAGTAAACACAAGTTTTTTAATGCATTTTATCAAACAAGTTAACTATAAACGGTCCAATCCAGATGTCATACAAAGCATGGTATATGTGGGTTACTCAAATCAGCATGACATGTGAATAAATGGTCTATATCATACATCCAACAAACATCTATGTACAGTCATCTACAATAAACAGTGTGTCACAAACAACATACAATCAAGATGTCACTAATCTAATTGTTTTCATGTAACAGGTGTCGATTATTGTAACTACTCATGATCAAGGGATGATGTCAACGGTTTAACTAACAAATATCATCATGAGAGTACAAATATTTTCATAGTAGATTACTTACGGTATTAACTTGTATGATAAAAAGAATACATACAAGCTACTTGCCTGATTATGAAGACGACGAAGACGAAGAATAGAATAACGGGAACGGATTCCGAACAACGAATACAATGAACGAGGGACGAAAGATGAGAACTCCAAGACAACGAAACATATGCACACAAAAGTATGTGCACAAACACAACCACAAAGAGACAGCAGCCCGCAACAGCAAGAGTGGCGCCAGCAATAGGAGATGGCGACGACGCCGACCTGGGTGGCGGCGATGGTGCGGCATGGCGGGCAAGTGGCGACTGGGGGTCATGGCGGCGCTCGAACAGGACGACGGCAGTACGAGAAGGGGTCTCGACCTGGGTTGGGGCGCGACCACAGCAAGAGGAAGAAGAGGAGGGGGAGTGCAAGGTCGGGGGGTTATGTCCCGACAATCAGAGACGACGACGGAGAAGGAGGTCGGGGATAGGTCAGGATCGGGGGAGAGAGAAAGAGAGAGAAAGAGAGAGAGAGAGAGAGAGAGAGAGAGAGAGAGAGAGAGAGATGACTAAGAGAGAGAAAAGTAGTATTAGGGTTTGGTAATAAGGGTTAAGGTTCAAATAGGGTATTCAAATAGAAACAATATGGGTTTGGGTGAACTATGTAGTATCCAATAGGGTAAAATAATCCAATAAGAGATAATTAGGCCATGAAATAGGTTTAAACAATGGACAAGATCAAGAACAAGTTGTAGGCCAAATAAATGTGAATAAAAAGCTGAATCAATGCAAAATGAATCACAAGTGAAAGAAGAACAACGCACCATACAATGAAAAGAAAAGAAAATACACACAGAAATAAAAATAAGAAATCAAGAATTTTATTTAAAATAATTAAAAATACAAATATGAGCAATAGGGGATTACAACATCGCTTAACTAATCAGATGTTTAAATAAACCCCGTTGAACTAATCCTAACCCTAACACTTACCCTAACTCTGTCGGTGTGTATTTTTTTAAACTATAGTTTTGTACGGTTTTTCAATTAAAAAAAGACTTAGTGCGGTTTTTTTTAAATGACCCAAAATTCAGTGGGTTTATTTATTTATTTATTTTTAAATTTAGCCATTTTTATGTGCATTACATGTACTTATAATTCTATATATTTTACCTGATTTTGTACTCAGAATTGGTTCAGGGCCGACCCCCACTTTAAGGAAGGTGAAACGGCCCCCTCAGGCTCCAGATTTTTTTACAATTTTAGGGACCTCAAATTTGTATTTTTCGTATAAATATAAGCACATATTTTATACATAAAAAATTATATTACAATTAGGAACTTTCAAAAATAATTTTTTAGACCATTTTTCTTGGATCTTCGAAAACTCAGAGCCGGCCCTGAATAGGTTTACCAAATGTTGTTTCCATGTTGGAAGTATGGCCTATATATGTAGTCACGTCTTCTCAAATACTTTTTGGTAAAACTCGAACCCTTGATATGCTACCTTCGTTCCTTCGCATAAGGAGGTCTTTTCTTTTCTGTCATTGGGGAAGGGGAATAATAGTGTTTAATGCAAAAATGACAAATATCTAATCCCTTTTTTGCGTATTCCAGTCATATTGTATGAATTTTTAATTATTATTATTATTTTAATTTTTTTTTGTACATGTAGTACTTCCTCCTTATCCACAATACGTACTGTTATGGAAAAAGTGTCTCCTTCAGTACGATGCGTGCTTCACATGATCGATCTTGTTAATCAAAATAGAATACAACTCATGCTGGATTAAGAGCATCCACAGTAAGGTACTGTTATTTTTTTTTCCTCTTACAAGAGGTTATCTCTTATACGAGATTTACAATAAGAGCCTCTTGTAAGAGTCTCTTTTTGAGATGTTCTTTTTATATAAAAATAACCTCTTATAAGAACCTCTTATAAGAGATTTCTGTTCTTTTTTCACCTCTTACAAGAGCCTATATTACCCCAAAGTCTATATTACCCCAAAGTATAAAAATAGTGAGATGAAGGACAAGAAAAGATAAGTTCAAATTACCAATATATAAACTAGTTTAATGGCAAGTTAAATTCACAAATCAATGTAAATCATCAATTATAATTCCGGGCTACTATAGACTTTTAATTAGTATGAAAATTAGTATGTATAAATATAAATAATAATAATTTGTTTCAAAGAAGTTGGATTAAAAAAAATTAAGGTCAATGGACCAATATAAATTCTTCCTTAGCTGTAAATTAAATTTTTTTTTTTTTTAAAAAAAACCCTGACCGGCTGCAGGATTTGAACATGGTGGCATCATAACATGACAAATCAACTAGCCACAACTCAAGTAATGTACTTACTGGACGTAAATATATATATCTTTAAATAAATCAATGTTTCGACAGCATCCCTAACATAATTGTTCGAGATTATGAAGAATGAATTCCCACACTTTTTCTAGGATAGCATATTACAGTCATGTAGCGCCCCGAATTTCTAATATGATAACTTAGAAAATACGTGGCACAATCCCAGCATCCACTTTAATGTAACAATAAACACAACCAACACCACTAAAATTTTCAATTTTTATTACAACAAACTTTTACAAATCACAGCGGAGTTCAAAACAACTCAATTATATTTTCTGTCATTTACAACTCAAATTATCCCAAAACTGCTTTTACAAATTTACACAAAACTCTTATGAATCAATTTATCTCAAATATGCCTCAAGCATCCAAACCTCCAAACTCTAAGCAACAACCTGCAACATGTGAGGCTAGAGATGATCCCTAACCCCCAAAACTAAAGGGGTTAGCCATAAATGGTGTGAGTGACATAAAATAATCAACATAATTTAATTGTAAAACATAAGGTCATCAACAACATGTATTAACCACAATGATAAAGGAATAAGGGGTAACAAAGATGTAAAGCATGGAAACATCATAGAACGAAAACAACAAGTGCATCTAGTCTAAAGGTCAAGTGTAGAAAAACTGGAAAACACATGCATAAAACCAAGTCAAGAAAACACAATTTCTATATGCGGACTCTCTAATGCATACTTGTCGAAGTCTATGCATCCCATTCTACATAGGTTCGGTGCAAGCCCTTAACGTCTCCCCTTCATATGGGTTCAGTCCCCGCTATGCGACTAATCTTAACACGATGACTACTACGAGATAAAGATAAACTGTGAGAATTAGCCCATGCCTGATAATTCCGTAGATGGATCCCACATCTCAGGTATTTTACCTGGATAATTCAGGAGATCATCCCACATCTAGACATAGACACATCATCACATGATTACCCCATGTGCGTCGCCTCGACTTCGATAATTCCGGAGTTCAATCCCACATCTCAAGCAAACCACTTGGATAATTCCGGAGATATATCTCTCATCTCAGGTAATTTACCTGGATAATTCCGGAGATAAATCCCTCATCTCAAGAAAGTTACTTGGATAATTCAGGAGATTAAATCTCTCATCTAAAGCCGTATTGAGGTGCATAACTCATGTTCCCATTCATCATATCACCACTAGTGCCTGTCCTTATCATTTGTGGGTTATTTAATTTCTCAACGAGTCTCCTAGAGTGGTGTACCCTACTGGCCTAAAAATCAAAACTGAATAACTGAAAATGCCTCGGTGGGCCTCAACAAAATAACTCAACAAATATCTCAACACCGGTATACTAGGGTCACCTACCTCTAGAGACTCAAACTCAAAAGTCTAAACAAATTCCACTAAACAAATGTGGCTCAACTGAATATCTTAAATCAAATACTGAACTGAATATCTCAAAATCATATACTTAACTGAATATCTCAAAATCGATTACTGAACTGAATAACAAGTATAGACTGAATTATCTGAGAACCAATCATTCAAAGGAACACTCAAGTTACAAAAACTCATCAGTACCAGTCGACTTATACTGTAGTAAGTCGACTGTCCAGAGGAGAATATCTATAATTTTTACGAAAATAAACTAAGTAACATAAGTTGACTTATAAGAGTCATAAGTTGACTTACTAACAATATAAGATGGCTTATAGAAACATAAGTTGACTTACCAGATCATAAGTAGACTTATAAAAACATAAGGTGACTTACCAAAAACATAAGTAGACTTATAAAAACATAAGGTGACTTACCAAAAACATAAGTTGACTTATAAAGTTCATAAGTAGACTTATAAAAACATAAGTCGACTTAAAGGAGACATAAGTCGACTTATAAGAACATAAGTCGACTCATTAAAACATAAGTCGACTTATCAGAGAGAAATTTCAGAAATCTTTAAGAAAATATTCTTAGTGTCATTAGTCGACTTGCAAAGTCATAAGTCGACTTAAAATACAATATAAGTCGACTTAAAAGGTCATAAGTCGACTTACCAGAGAAAAATCTAAGATAACTTTGAAAAATAACTTCTAAGTGTACCAGTCGACTGAAAAGGGGTCTAAGTCGACTGTCCAGAACGAATTTTCAAGAAAACTAAAGATACAGCAGCTGGGTCGTACTAGTCGACTGATTAGTATACCAGTCGACTGTCGGCCTTCAGTCAGCAAGGTTTGGTTGTTCATGATAATCAAAATTAGGGTTTTCCAAAAGCAATTGTTGTTTACTAAAATAATTTGTATTTAGGTAAAATCGACAATCTCAAATAATTCTCGTTATTGATACCTTTCCTCAAATCAACCATTATCTCAAAACTAAATTCTCATGTTTAAGATTCCTAATTCTTTCATTAGGGTTCCTCAATACTAAATTTCTTTCACAACTTTTAATAAAAATCTGATTTACAAATATAAGATCCAGATGCTCATCATCCGATCATAACCATGCTCAAGTCTTTACATGCTTTTTAACCATACAATTTCATAAATCAAGATCTACTCAATATTCTTAAATTTCACATACATGGTCCAAACAGTAACAATTGTTCACATGAATCATACCACAATGTAAGATCCATATCATTCACAACATCAAATCAAAAACACAATGTCACTCGCATACATAGATCAAAACAACAAAACAATTTTATATCACTCACAAAATCAAAACAAACAAAACAAAGTCACTCACCTTTAAATTTTAGGAGAATCCACGAAAAAGTCTTCCTTTTGCTAGATCCAAAAATCCTCCTCCCGATCACCAAGAAAATAATATTTTAATAAATCTGGAGTTGTGCAGCGAATGACGGCTGCACACCCTCTTTTATACAGACCGGGGTTGAAAGGAATTAGGGTTTTGAAGTACTTTTGCAAAATAGTCATTTTTCAATTTATTACTTCACATATATAATCTTTCAGAGTTAAAATAAGTTAAATAAATCAAAATTAAATAAAATTCTTTTACCACTAAGTTTTCCAACAACCTAGCATGGTCCAGAGATAAGAAAATCCCAGATTTATACTCAGGGTGGCAATTTTGCACAAAAGCCCTCCCTTTTGTAATATTTGAAAATACCTCATAAAATATTCGTAAAAATCCAGAAAAATCCGAAATAATATCTAATAATACATATTATATTTTCCAATCAAAATATTTGACCTTTAATTTCCAGAAAAGCATTTGCACAAGATTCTACATAAATTTTATATTTGCAAAAACACCCCTTTTGACTAAATCTTCACTAAATCGACTTTAAATGAAATCTAAATATATCTTTAAATTTAAATGCTAACCATGGGAAACCAAAATATCATTAAAAACGAATTTTCATAGTTTATTTAAGATCCAAACGACTTTTTACATAAAAGCCCCTCTCTTTCGAGATATTTGTAAAAATAGTTTCTTTATTCAGAAAAATTCCAAAAATTAGAATACACTCCATAATAAGTATGAGAACTTATTAAAAATATAAAATTGTATATTTATACTAAAATTATTTGCACGTGTTTCGTACGTGTAAAAAGATGAATATTTGTTAAATCTCCAGAAAATCATTTAAATTCATTTTCAAATATTTAAAATAATATTTGAAAATACGGGGTTCTACAAGTCAACTATGTATATGATTACACTTTTTCTAGGATAGCATATTCTGGGCTACTATAGACTAATATATAAACTAGTTTAATTAGTAACAATTATAATATAGACTTTGGGGTAATATAGACTTTTTAAGTGATAGAAGTCTTATAGGAATTTAAAAGAGGCTACTAGAAGTCTTTTAGGCTTATAAGATATTTTGAGAAAAATGTCTTATAAGAGGTAAAAAAAGAACACTAAAAAAACTCTTGTAAGAGGTGGACCACCTCTTAAAAGAGGTAAATCTCTTATAAGAGGAGAAAAAGAACACTACCTAAGTTTGCTATTTTTGTCATTTTTACATGGCTAAATATAAAAAGAGGACATAGAGTTTTGAGCCAGTATAAAAAGGTATACTAAAAATTTTTTGTTTAAAAAGAGAACACAAAATTTCAAAGAACTCCACTTGATTAGTTAGGATTAGGGTTAGGGTTAGGATTAGTTCGGAGGTTTATTTAAACATCTGATTAGTTAGAGCATATGTAGTCGTTGATTATTTAGCCATTTTTTGCAAAAAATGGCTTGGGGGCATCTGCAGTCGTTGGCTATTTAGCCACTTTTTGCAAATTTTTGGACAGTAGTGAGCCATATCTGGCACTCGATTTGGGTATTTGGAAAATATAGCGGGACGATACATTTTCTTTCGTTTGAAGATCGGACGGTAGATTATACACCGTCCCCCAAAAAAAAAATTAAAAAAATAATCGGACGAAAGATTATACATTGTCCCAAAATAAAAATTATTAATAAAATAATCAGACGATAGATTATACACCGTCCCAAAAAGTCATTTCGTTTTTTTTATAAATTTAATCGGACGGTAGATAATCTATTATCGGATGGTAGATAATCTATTATCTACCGTCCTATACTAAAAAAACAAAACAAAAAAATTGACAAACGAGTCATTATCCCTCGTCCAAGCATCAGGGAGCCCATTTCATCTTTTTTTAATATAAATGTCACTATCGGAGAGCACTTTAACCATTTTAAAAATATTTTTAAAATAAAAAACAAACCGAGGACAGGAGATAAGATAATTTACCGTTTGGCCATTTTTTAGCAATCCAACGACTACAGCAAAAATTGTTTTTCTATTTGCCAAAAGCCAAATACCCAAAATTCGACAATAACAACTACAGATGCTCTTAAGTGATGTTTTTTTAAACACAAATAAAAGATGAATGTGATTTTTTTAAACACAAATAAAAAATGAAAGCGATTTTTTTAAATCCTACCTTAACCCAACCCTAACCCTAACTAATCCAGTGGAGTTTTTTAAAACTTTGTGTCCTTTTTTTAAACAAAAAAATCTTAAGTGTCTTTTTTTAAAACTGCCTAAAACTTTGTATCCTTTTTTTATATTTAGCCTTTTTACATTTTATGAGGAATGAGTGTGCAGTCGTTTACTATTTTGCCATATTTTGGCAAAAAAAACTACAGTCGCTTCTCATATTTGAGAAACGAAATTGACGATTCTCAAATTATAAAGGACGGAACATGTCCGTCCCTAATGGGATCAAATGAAACATGTTGTTTCGTCTGACCTTTTTTTTTTTTTTTTTTTTTAATGATCGGACGGTTCATGTTGTATCGTCAGAACAAAAAAAAACTGTAAACGGGACATGTTGTCCCATTTGAAGCCATTTTTGGCTTGGACAGGACAACATGTCACGTCCAGCCCATTTGGTGAATTTAGCCCAGGTTAATCTTAGGTTAGTGTTATAATTAAGTAGCTTAGTATATATTTTATTATTTAATTAATTTAATTAACCTATTTTAATATCTAATCATTAGTTAATTAACTGTATAAAAAAAACCGGACGAAACAAAGATGTACCATCTTTCTCAAATTATAGCAAATCACGACTGCAGCAAATTACAATTTTTTCTATATGCTATTTTTCCATATTCTCATATTTGAGAAATACCATTGTGGATGCTCTAAACCGATGAATAAGATATTAGTCGTTGGCTTAAATTCCAAAATTTTTAAATAAATAGAAAAAATTGTGCTGTAGTCGTTAGCTATATATCTAAATTTTGGGTTTTAGGGAACAATACTTTACTATATTTGGAAGAAGATATAGGATTTTTTTAAAAAAAATAGCCGACGAAAGATCAAGCATACGAAATATCATCTTTCGTCGCTTAATTTTATTTTTTTTAAAGATATCGGACGTGGAATCATTTCCTGTCCCAAATCTTTTTTTTTTAAAATTGATCAGACGGGAAATCATTTCTCGTCCGATCGATATTTTTTTAAAAAAAATTGGATGGAAAATAATTCCTCGTCCCACAAATTAAATAAAAAAAATTCAGGGATGAAAGATAAAGATAATCTTTCGTCCCTCTCTTTAAATTTTTTTTAATATCTTTTTTGAATTACATACACACCCTCCTCTTCCAACGTTCACATTTCCTACTCCAACGACTATTTTATTCAAACGAAGCACAAAAGCTATCAAAAAATCGATTGGCTATAAAATTCATCCTCACTATGTGTGGTTGTCATTTGATTTTCAAACACAATTTTATTCAGTCTACATTGGGTTCTCCCCCAATTTTATTTTCTGCATCTTTCTCTATCTTCTTATTTCGGTATTTGTTAATCAATTTCATGGCAAATTGTCCTAGTAGAGGTCAGGCTTACTCCAGTATTTAAAATGTTATTTTGGCTCAAAGCTGGGTTGCTATCACCCAAGATCTGTTGATCGTTAGCGATCAAACCAGAACACAATTTTGGGATCACATTTATCTTACATTTGTGGGTCTCTTAGGCATTACAACCGATAGAGCAACCGACTCCCTTTCCAGTCGATTCTCAACTATTTCAAAAAAAAGTTGATTTGTATAGTGTGAAGTTGAGCAGTGTCACAAATACACTGGCAAGCATTACTACAGAGGCAAACAAAGGTGTGTATTGTTTTTAATGGAGTGCATTAAGTATTTATTGTTTTAAAAAATGTTATTACTTAATTATAATCTAGATTTATTAATTGTGAAAGGTACGCGATGCTCGAATGGAGTACATGCAAATAGCTGGGAAATCCTTCAAGTTTGAAGAGTGTTACAAAATTATTTAAGATCAACCTAAATTTTTCTTGTGTACAACTCATGTTTTTGAACCAATCCCGAGTTCTCAATTCGGGGAAGGTGATAGTACAACACGTTCGCCCAAAATCGTCGACTGGGATTCTGATATACCAGTTGAGGTCGATGCACCTACACCACTCTCTCAACCACCTGACCGAAAAGCAGAGAAGAAAAAAGGCAAGCAGACTGCCGAATCATCCGATTTTCCTGCAACAATTGAAGGGACGAATATTTTTTAACTCTTTTTATAAAGAGACGCAGGAAAGGAGGATGACGATGAAACAAAAAAACCACGAATTGAAAGAAAGAATGGAAGAAGATCGCATAATGAGTATGGATCTTACTAGCTCACCTGATACTCAACGTTATTATTTCATGCGTTGAAAAAATAAAATAATGCAAAAAAAGGGGATAAAGTAGTTTTTTATTATTAGTTATATGTTGTCGTATCTCTTTCATATTTATTTGCTTCTAAATGAAAAAAAAAAATTGTATTGGTCTTATATTTAATTCTTTTTAGTTGGAACTTGTATCTTATTATGTTGTAATATGTAGAAGAAAAGATATTGGAACGGTTGACATTTTTATTGAAATCCATAGCTGATTGAATGAAACAAAATTTACATACAATAATATAATGAATTACTCATATCATGAACACTAACATATTTTGGCTAATCCTCATCATCTCCATATTTGTTCCAGATATGTTCGACCAAATCATTTCGAAGTACATGATGCCTTTGTCATGCATTTGTACATTATGTGTCATTCGAGCTGCACGTTCATTTGATCCAGACCTACTAGGTACGATGAAGATCGAGTCAGCATGTTGGTCATTTTCATACTCATAAATTCCTTCTTTCCTTTCGTTATCAACAATCATATTGTGTAATATGATACAGGGTTTGATAATATATGAGAGACTGTCACCATCACAAAGTTTGGTTGGACCTCTAACAATAGCAAATCATGCCTGTAATATCCCGAAAGCGCGTTCAACATCCTTTCGTGATGCTTCTTGCATTTGGGCAACTTTCTTCCTTTTTAGTGTATTTGGGACCGAGTAAGTCTTCACTATAGTAGCCAACGGGGGGTATACACCATCAACTAAATAGTAGCCCATATTGTAGAGACGATTGTTAATCACAAATTCCGCCAGTGGTGCACAACCATCGAGAATGTTGTTGAATAGTGGAGAACGGTTAAATACGTTTAGATCATTATTGCATTCAGGCATTTCAAAGAATGAATGCCAAAACCAAAGGTCGTAGGAGGTCATTGCTTTGAGAATGATTGTAGGTTTACGAACGTGACCGCTGTATTGACCATGACAGGTTGCGGGATAATTTTTTCATGCCCAATGCATGCAATCAACACTACCTAACATTCTGGGAAAACCCGAAGATGAATTTTCTTCCAATAAGCTCTACACATCATCGGTCGTTGGATGTCTCATATATTGCGGGTCAAATATGTTAACAATTACCACACAAAATTGATGCAGTATTTTTAGAACCATACATTCTCTAATACGTACGTACTTGTCAACTACATCTGCAGAAGTCCCATATGCCAAACACCATATATAGCTGCTATGGTTTTTTTTATGTAGGGATAACCCAAAAGCTTTTGTTGCATCTTGTCGCTGAAGAAAATACTGATCATAACTCACAGTAGCTTCGTGTATTCGATTCAATAAATTCAAGTGCATACGAAAACGTTATCGAAATAGAGTGTCGTCGTAAATTGGATTATCGACAAAATAATCCCTTCGAAGACGTCTATCACCATCTTGTATTTCATGTCAAATATATCGGTGGTGGTTTGTATGTTGATTTTGTATAACGATCATCGACAATATCTGCATACGGCTATTAATAATCCTCGCAAGACTATCAGCTTCTTCGTCTGATGAAGTAGAGTTAGAAGAAGAGCTGTTAGTGGCAATTGGAGAAGAGGTAGTTTGGTTTTGGTTTGTATGTATAAGTTGGCCAAAGAATGACCTTCACTTAAATAACCAATGAGAATCAATTGATATTCACATTCCAAATACTACCAAAAAGGTAGAGACAAAAACATAAATAGTGGGTGAAATGATATGACATAAAATATTGGGATTAGTTTGACCTTAAAGTGGTACATTGGGTTAGGTTTGAATGATGAAAATCAAGTTTGTACGTGGTGGTCATGTAATGTTATTGAATATTACTAAAAACTCTTCCATATGTTGGCATATGATCTCATATTTACTTAACGTTTAAATTAAACCACGGGCTAATTGGATTATCCACGAATTAAATTACTCACATTATTCACATTTACATTACACCATAATAAATACACAGTATCTAATCATCATACTCAGGTTGTGTAGATAGTACGAAATCAGGAGTTGGATTAGATGTCTCGGTGTTGTTGTAGTCAATATTCCTATGCAATCATTGACCACTGAGATGGGCGATCTCCTGGTACTGATCTCCTATGAGAGATAACTTGAGTAGGAATAGAGGACCTCAATACTGTTTCTGAAAGAATGATTCGTCATAATTGTGCCATCGTATTAGTGGATTTCGCGCAACGTCGGTATAATTCCTCCTATTACAGTTAATTATTAATGGAGTTAGAATCAAAACATTTCCATGCTATGAATTAAAAAAAATAAACTCACATAAGATTGAACTCCGTGTGGTTCAAACTCAAAAGATTCTTGTGGGAAGCTTCTCGTAACTGCACCCCCGGAATATAATGGCAATTCTACTATGCACTCCCCGTAAGTCACAGGTGGTTCCTGAGCTGGTTGTGTTATGTGCTCTGATGGAGACCAAAATGGGGGAGCAGGAAAGGGTAACTGCGCAGTTGGATAATTAATGTTAGATGATCCAATGAAATTAATATTTACCGCATGCGAGATTGTCTTAATAATAGCACCTACTGGTACTTTGGCCCAATAATGATCGTATATATGTTGGTGTACAGGCTGGACCAAATGAGAAGCATCTATAGGTGGAAATATATCTTGTGGTGGTATTCGAAACATAACAACTGATGGGTCTCTCGGTATAACAATAATCCTAGAAAATTGGCGATAACAACGATCACTAAGATACCAAACACCCTATAAGATAATTAGTAGTTAGAACAATTCATTTACGATATAATTACAGTAAAATTTAAGTTGGAATAAAGATACAAATCTGGACTTAACTTATTCGCAAAACTGGAAAACAACTCAGTGACGAGACATGATATTTGCAAGTATAATATCATGCTCACCCTCATATGAAGATCTCAAATACAGTTGCCATATAATAGATGCTGAAGTCCGTATCTCCAATTGAAATCTGGCTACAGAAATATTTTATCTAACCTGATTTATTTTTCAAAACTCTAATTCACTGCGATTCCAACATACAATTTTGGGTCGTTTGTCTATGGCCGATAATGTGTCGAGAAGATTTTTCGTTGCTGCACTTATTGGAACACATACATGTGTGTATTCATAAGCCCAGTACTGAGATTAAAAAAATGTATTAATTTTGAATATGAAATAAATAACATTGTATTTAACAGTTAAGAAAAAAAATATAATATTGGGTGCCTCGAGTACTTGCCATGGGCATTGAAAGACTTCACTTTATTTCTGGAACAAGAATCCAGAGACATATATAATAGTGCTAAGGCTTGACTACCCCAATCAAATGTGCCCACTTTAGTAAGATCTTCAAGGGCTGCAAGCCAACCACACTTTACAACTGAAGCACCATTGGCAAAAAGAAATTCACCAAAGAAGTAAAAAAGGAATGCGCGTACAACCGTCATGGCTTTAACGTTATCAGTTTTTGTTTCCTCAATCACACTATTGTGAAATATTTTTTTTAGGAACGAACAGCGTATTCTATGAAACTTCCAACCATCGACAGTTATTTGAGGAAAGAAGCGGGTCTGAACTAATTCAAAGGGATACTCCTCGTCGTTACATGGTAATTTCTCACTGATTCCGATTGATATTCTCATTAGCATCGCTCAATCCAACGGGGTGAATCCCAACTCATCGCACAGTAGATAAAATGTGTGGGTAGTGTCCCACCATCCTCAACCAATGCCTCGACAAGCTTATGAGATGACTTCTCTGTTGACTCTTAGTTTGGTGTGCACAAAACGTGTCCGTAAATACTAATAAGTTTAAATTAAGCTGTTCAGATTTTCAGGTTAAAATAATTTCAAAAAAAGATTCAATAGAGATTCAAGAATAAGCAAAGAAGGAAAGCAATAAAGAAAGATTGCAAGATCAAGCAAAAGAAGAAGTTATTCAAAAAAAGCACATGTTGATTAGTGCCCAAGAAAGCTACCAAGACAAGTTGTTTCTATTCCTTATTTGTGAGATGTTATCTGTATTTGATTGATTGATGATTGATTAGTATATGGTAAAAAAATATAAAGTGGATTCGTTATGAACAACACTACAACGCCGCATCGTAGTCGACTGCACTTCACAGCAATATAGTGAAGCAGTCGACCATTTATCTCTCGACTTTTCTTCAGAGAGATAAACGATCGACTGCACCTAAATTGCGGTCGATCGTACTTTGCGTTTTTCACTCTTTTGGAATGCATCATTTCTAATTTTGATTGATACACTTCCTCGTCTATATAATTGGATGAACCCACTGAGTATTCTTCACCTATTATTTCTAAGAAAAATCTTTTGAACTAATATGTCAACAATTAATCCAAGTGTGTGTGATAACTATTTGTATTCTTCAGTCAGGATCATTAAGGATCTTGAGTTCTTTTCTTTTCTTCCACTTCGGTAAGATTGACGGGACTTGTGATTAGAAGTCCTGTAGGTGTAATAGGTCGCTCAGCCTAAATTCGAGAATCACTGTATAAGGGTTTCAGTATAGTGGAACGCTTGTGGCGGAGAATTGCTACAAGTAGGTGGTGTGGACGTAGACCTGAGAGTCGAACCACATTATATTGCTGCGTCACTTGTGCTATCTATGTTTGCATCTCTTATCTCTTCTCATTTACTTTTGCAACTTAGTTTTAATTTTCCTTAATTTTTAATTTCACACAATCACCCTATTCACCTCCCAGGGTGATTTACTGTGGTATCAGAACAAGGTGCTTATCAAAAGCTTAAAAGCTTAAGCAAAAGGTCCAATGGCCGAAATCCTTCCTCCCGAAAACTTGTACTCATCGGAGCCATTCGTCTCCAATGAGACAAGTCTTACACGCTCACCATATTTTAATGGAAAATGCTATGATGTTTGGAAAGTTCGTATGTCTCATTTTCTATAAATGCTTGGAGAAGAAGTATGAAATGTATGCATTAATAAAATAGATATTCTGGTTAGCGACGGAAAGACGACTTTCACAAAAGCAGAGCTAACACTCAAGATTGCAAATTCCAAAGCTATGACGGCTCTGTATGTAGGGTTGAATAATGAAGATTTAATGCGATGCGGGGGAAACTGTAAGACAGCATACGAGATCTGGAACAACATGCTGAAACGGCTTGAGGGAACCGCCTCTGAGGTAAAATCTAAAGTAAATCTATGTTTTTATAAGTTTGATGTGTTTCGTATGTTACCAGGAGAAAATGTAGATCAAATGCTTGCTCGCTTCGATATCATTGCACATGAGCTTGAGAACTTAGATAAGGGGTTGGATGATGACCGAAAGGTCGAAAAATTCATAAGCTGTCTCACACCCGAGTGGGATGTAAAAGCTTCTGCAATGAGGGAAACTCTTGAGGAAAAGGGATTCGATTACTACACATTCCAAGAAAAGCTGAAGACATACAAGATGGAGATGAAGGAAACCAAAAGATACAGACAGAACATCGGGATTGAGCCAAAAACTGAAAAGAGGACCATCGCCCTAAAAGCAGAAAAATCCCGACAATTAAAGCCGATTCAGACCGTGAGGAGTCAGACAAAGACATCGCCCTATTGACTAAGCAATTTCGTAAGTATCTCAAGCATAAAAAATATGGCAGGTACCTAGGAGAAAGAGAAAAGGATAAAGATGATGTATGCTATAAGTGCAAGAAGCCCGGACACATCCATGCAAATTGTCCCGTCTCACATGCCAGGAATAGGGACTACTACCACTTAAACCCGATTCTGAAAAAGAAGGTGTTGAAAGTAACATGGCTAGACTCGGATTCAAGTGAGGAAGAGCAAGGTTACAACGATGTCGACTTCATGGCTCTTAAAAATGGTGAGGTGCAATCACCATCACAAAAAGTGGTAATCGAAGAATCTACTTATGATGAGCTAGTAGACATGTGTAATGGATTAAAAGACTATGCTAAGAAACTGAGTCGTGAACTAAGGCAATATAAACAAATTTCAAATGAAATACATGACTCTTGTATCACTAAAAATCAAAAACTGAAATATAAAAATGCTTTGATCATAGAAAAATTCGAGTCATTTACAAAAGATCATGATGTACTGCTAGAGGAAAATGAACTTTTAAAACAACAAATTCAAGAATCTTTACCAACACATGATGAACACTTAAGAGAAATTCATGAGAAATTTGTTTATATAGCCAAACTCACATATGATTTAAAAGAATGTAAAAGAAAATTTGATGAGGTAGTGGAAGAATGTAATGAAGCCCTTGAACAAAATAGAATACTTGATGCTACACTAGATACTTTTCGTTGGAACACAAAAGACGATGAGATGAATAGAAAAAGACTTTGTAAAAAAATAATTGAGCTTGAAAAAATTGTAGAAAAATATGAAGGGCCCAGATACCTTAATACAAAAAATTCAAGATCCTATCACGATAATCGAGGTCTTGGTTACGAAGAGCCAATACACCATCAAAAATTTAAATCATCATGTCATACACACTTGCACAATCACCAACATAATCACAAACCAACTCAAAACTATGCAAGTGTGCATGACTCAAGACTTCGGCGTATCACATGTCATTACTGTTGTAGACTATGGCATATCTCTTATAACTGTCCATTAAAAAGAAATACTAATTTTTTCTGGGTAAGAAAGAATGTAAATGCAGGCTTAAAACCCACTTGAAAACCTTCAAAATTCCATGTTGGTGGCTCGACGTTCTCAACTTAGCAGATTGCAGACATCTTGATAGAAGACGCTCGAGTGGCTCAACAAGTTATACTAGCAACCTGCATCTCTATCAAGGAAAAAGGAGAAGGACCTTGGTTCTTCAAATGAGTATAACACCGGGTAAAATCTACACTTGCTTGAATCTATAAGATTACTTATCTCCGAAATAAAAAGTCTAGAGCATCTGCTATTTATCTAAGAGATACATGAAATGTGTAAATGCTACAACATCTAAAATTGTTATTACAAGATCTGAAAATTTGAAGAAAATTGCATTGCAAAAATCATTAAACTGTATGATCGGCCGACCGACCGGTCGACTGTACTATTCATTGGTCCTTGATAAGTCGAGAATGAACCGGTCGACTATACGTTCGACCATCCACCCCTCTGTCAAAAACTATTCAATCAGAACTCCTTTCATGTGATGTGGTCGACCGTATCTGTGAACCGGTCGACCGACCCACTCGGCTGACTTGATTTATCTCTTTTCAGTATAAATACCCCTTCATATTCTTCCTCTTAAACCACATGACAAACCCTAGCCCCCATATAGAAATCCATCAAATAACCTTCTCATCTCTCAATATTCTCTTCAAATTTCTCGTGTGCTTTTCCCTCTCTCAATGGCTTCTTCTTCTAACAAATCGAAGGCCAAGAAAGCTATTGCCTCTAAATCTGTCACTAGAGATGGTATTATCTTTCGGAACTCAAATTGTGATGATGTCTACTATTCTGATATTTGGAATGCTCCCGTCGTTGCCAATCGGGTCATCAACTTATCATCCTTAGGGGGTCAATTTTCTGTTATGGTTAGGATCCTTAGAGACCTTGGGTGGAAAAATTATCTTACTACACCTAGAACCCACTCCGAGTCATTAACTCGCCAATTCTATGCCAACCTTGAAGGTCTTCAAGACGATGACCTCACCCTCTCCTCTATTGTTCTTGGGAGAAGAGTTAGAATCACCCCCGATTACCTCCGTAGGAAATATGAATTTTCCGAAGAGGAATTTGATGCATATCATCTAGATTTTAAAACCATTAATTTTAAACCTGTCCATGACCAAAATACGGTCAAATCCATGATCGTCCAACCTGAATTCTCTCATCTTCCTCGTCCCGCTCCTAAAAATTTTACTGATACAGCTCGTGTATTAAATAAAATTGTCAATGCAAATATTTGGCCCAAAAAGAATGAAAAAACTGAAATTCGGATCGATCTGTTGTTTATCATTTTCCTTATTCTTGGTGAATATAAGTTTGATCTTGCCACATTCATCATTCGCACGATGAATTATGAAACCTCTACAAATCGTGGTCTTCCTTTCAGTTCTCTTATATAAAATCTGGCCATTGACTCCCGTATTGATGTCAGAAATTTTCTCCTAAGCAAAAATCCTATGCCTATCCTTCCTCAATAAATGGGCATCGATGTACCATTCAACCAGCGGGCTCGTCGTCATCAATCCCAACAACAAGAGCGCCAAGCTGAACAGCCCCCACAAGCCTCTTCCTCCTCCCGTCACAAGAACACCACTCCCTCTTCCTCATCTTCATTCGTGACTCATAAGCAGTTTGCTGCTCATCAAATGAAAGTGTATAGATATTATGTTAACACGATTGAGTACTTGTAAGGAAAAGAAGATTGGGAAATTCTTCCTCTTCCAAATGATGAGGAAAATGATGAGGAAGATGATGAATACAATGCCGAGGACGAATATGATGGTGGAGATGAATAGATTTCTAAATTGTAATTTCTAGATGTAATATCATCATTGATCTTTAACGTCATGTAATCTCTTATTATTTGCTATGAAGGAATGACTCCACGCTTGCTATATTTTGCATATCCAGTTAATTATCTGCATTACTCTCCTTTATCAGTATTTCGGTTGACCGTGCGATCAACCTGTCGCTTATGTAAACTCTTGAACACATGCCCTCTCTAAGAAACACTTCACCTTTAAAATTTCTTTTTATTTTTATTTGCGGTCGACCGGTTCACCATTTGTCTTCCGTTTTGTGCTTACAGGATGTGCGGTCGACCGGTCTGCTCTCAGGTTGATTCTTTGTTTTATATGCTCAATTAGTTTCGCGGTCGACCGTGCGATCGACCGGTTCTTTTCTTGGTTACTCATTTTGAGTTTTACAAACTTTCTATTCACTATTTTCTATAATATTGGTTTATTGAAATACTTCTTCTCTTGTTCTATGCCTTGCATCTGTAATGAAAAAATCTCAAATCTATGATACCATGAAGAGCTTTCCTTGTATATCAAAGAGTTTTGTTATCAACGGTATCATGAAAGTGGATTTTTCCCTTCTTTCAAAAATTATTATATTTTCCAAATTCATCTCATGCATTATCATGTTCCCCAAATTAACCTCTTCATTTGCTTCATGACGTTCTTTTATTTACAAATGGCTTTCAGGGGAGATTAAAGCATTTAATTAAATGTTCCTTTATTTAAGTCCTTTATAAATATTCTTATTATGCTTATCTTTTGCCCCTCTTGGTGTGTTCCAAAAAGGTGGAAAATATTTTTATGAATGTTTCAACTAAAAGTAAATACAATATTGAATATTATTATCTCTTCTTCATTTATAAAAATATACGCTGCAGGAAGTACTAAATTCAGGGGGAGTATTTATATGCCTTATTGTGTTATTTTTAATCTCTCTTGATCTCTATCTATGAAAATCTATGCTACATGAAGTACTACATTCAGGGAGAGTATTTATATGATGTATTGTTTTATTTTTACTTTCAACATTCAAAGGTATGTTTTGTTCACACCAAAAGGGAAAGATTGTTGACTCTTAGTTTGGTGTGCACAAAACGTGTCCATAAATACTAATAAGTTTAAATTAAGCTGTTCAGATTTTCAGGTTAAAATAATATCAAAAAGGGATTCAAAAGAGATTCAAGAATAAGCAAAGAAGGAAAGCAATAAAGAAAATAGCAAAGAAGGAAAGCAATAAAGAAAGATTGCAAGATCAAGTAAAAGAAGAAGTTATTCAAAAAGTGCACATGTTGATTAGTGCCCAAAAAAACTATCAAGACCAGTTGTTTCTATTCCTTATTTGTGAGATTTTATCTGTATTTGATTGATTGATGATTGATTAGTATATGGTAAAAAATATAAAGTGGATTCGTTATGAACAGCACGATAACGGTCGATCGCACCTCATGTCGGTCGACCATATCGCAGTCGACTGCACTTCACAGCAATATAGTGAAGAAGTCGACCATTCATCTCTCGACTTTTCGTCAGAGAGATGAACGGTCGACTGCACCTAAATTGCGGTCGACCGTACTTTGCGTTGTTCACTCTTTTGGAATGTATCGTTTCTAATTTTGATTGATACACTTCTTCGTCTATATAATTAGATGAACCCACTGAGTATTCTTCACCTTTTAGTTCTAAGAAAAATCTTCTGAACTAATCTTTTAACAATCAATCCGAGTGTGTGATAACTATTTGTATTCTTCAATCAATCAGGATCATTGAGGATCTTGAGTTCTTTTCTTTTCTTTTCTTCCACTTCGGTGAGATTGACGGGACTTGTGATTAGAAATCCTGTGGGTGTAATAGGTCTCTCGGCCTGAATCCGAGAATCACTGTACAAGGGTTTCAATATAGTGGAACGCTTGTGGCGGAGAATTGCTACAAGTAGGTGGTGTGGACGTAGACTTGAGGGTCGAATCACGTTATATCGCTGTGTCACTTGTGCTATTTGTGTTTGCATCTCTTATCTCTTCTCCTTTACTTTTGCAACTTAGTTTTAATTTTTCTTAATTTTTAATTCCGCACAATCTTCCTATTCACCCCCCCAGGGTGATTTACATTCTCGGTATCAATTGTGAAAAAACGATGCCAACCTGTATTATCAATTATTTTCTTGACTAGTAGGATACGAGAACATATCTTGTATGCTTGGATTGGACCAGTCCAACTTTCTCTAAATGCACAAAATCTATCATAAGATATTTCAGTAGTATGTTTACAAATATGAGGGTGTTCATCGACTACTCGTTTCCAAAAATAGTCTTGCTGCTAATAACAGAGCAAGCCCAGCCAAAAAGAAAATATGATACACCAAATCAAGTAATTTTTTATTTCGAAGACACTCTGCCTGATGCTGAGTTCGATACACCCCGATGACACACAATATATGCAATTAACCAAATGGCAAAAGAGTTTGAGCAGAAAACACAAAAATCATTTTGAAAATGAAAGGTTACTCGTCTAGGTGAAATTGCGGGCTTCTGAGCAATCCCTTGAAAAAAATGAAGCCAGATGAGGAATTTCCAAAAATTAGAGCTTCAGCAACTGAAGCAGAGATTTACTTCTTAGAAGAAGAGGATTATAAAGGTCACATTACATACGGGAGAGAACGGTGATGCCGATACAGCAAAGAAATGGAGGAAGTGGTGGGTCCTAAAAGAGCTCAAAATTAAAATAAAAAAAAAAATTTAAAAAGAGAGATTTTATAATTTAAGTTTTGGAGTTCTTCGATCCATTTATGGAAATGAAAAGGTGCAATCATGAACTTAGGGTCTGTTTGGAAATATTTCAGTTGGGGAATGGAAAGGAATGGAATGAAAATGAATGGAGATGAATGGAAAGAAAGGGAAAGGGATGAATTAACTTTATAAGTTGTGTGTTTGGCAACTGGTGGAATGAAATTGACTTTTTTTTGTTTCCATTCCCTAGTCTTGTTTGACAAACAATGGAATATTATGGATTACGGCATTTTGAAAAACCTTTTGATAACATTTGTACATGGACATACTTCTGACATTTTGCATTTTAGGTTGAGTAATGAATAAAATTGTTTTCCCGGAGAGAAAAAACATACCTCTGACACTCCCAAAAAATGAAGATTTATTAATTCTAAAATCACCCACTCTAACCAAAATTAATTAGTTTACCTTATTTTTTATTTTTTTTATTTTTTTGTAATTTAATTCTTTTCACTTTTGATATTTGAATTTAAAAAAGAATCGGGTAAAAAATATATTATCAACGGGATCAAGAACATTGGGTAATTTACACCGAAAGAGGGATCTTAGTTCGGTACTAAAAGTTGGCGAGGTGATTTGCCGAAACTGAAAGCGAAAAAAAAAAAAAAAAAAACTATTCTCTGATTAAAAAGTTCGGTGGTTTTTGAAATTTAACGTTTATTTTATGTGAAGTTCTTTTAACATAGTTGGTCTTATATTTATTTATTTATTTAAGTTGAAGAAAAATTAGTTGTTTCCATTCCTTTACCAAGCTTTCGGAGGGGGTGGAGCTGGAATAGAATTCGGCTCAAATCTTTCCCTAGGGAATGATATTTAATTGTTTCCTTTATTTTCTTTTTCAAAACAAACAGACCATGGAATAGGATAAGATGGGTCTATCCACAGTATTCCATTCCTTTTCCTAGTTTTTTGGGTTTCCAAACGCGCCCTTAAAGATTCAATGATGAAATGTCCACCCTGCTTTACACAACATGCGGGGGGATTGATCAATTGTCCGAGACTCCAACCTGGGAGTCCTTCTGGTTGTGCTTCTTTTAGGCGCTGCCCGTTCGTCTTGATTGAGTGTCTGACTACTGCCATTTCGTTTCCGGTCTTTGCTCGTTTTTTTTTTTTTTTTTTTTTTTGGGGGGGGGGGGGGGGGGGGGGGGGGGGGGGGGGCTTGTTCTCTCTTTTTTTTGAAAGTAGTAAGCTGTTAGAAGTTAGAACGTGACCGTGACTGCAGAATTGTTGGTCATTCTTGACATTCTCATTGTCACATATATAACATTCATTCTTGACATTCTCATTTCATTTTGGGCCAATGTGGCAGCAACAGGTCCCAGGGACAGGATCGCCACAGTATTCCAGGTACAGGAGTTTGACGACGAGGAAATCGAGATTGGCCCGACGATTGACTGAGGCATGAGGCATGAGTAGTGTGAGACAATGATACCCACCACCCCAGGGCTTGTTGGGGGGAAAGATGTATTAGTTTTTGGCTTTCTTTTGCCCTATATGTTGTTTGTTTTGTCCCACCCACCATGTTTTGGGTGGAAAATGGTTTTCTGTTTTCTTTCTAGGACTTTGATGTTTGCTCGGTACTCTGAGTTTTGTTTATTAATCTCTGATTAATGAAACATGGTGGCCAGATTCTACCTTTTCCTTCAAAAAAAAAAAAAAAAAACAAAAAAAAAAAAAAACAAAAAAAACCTAAGTTTTAAATGTACTTCTATTCTTTAAATGGTTTTGGGGCTTATCTTATTATTTTTATTTACTTTTTAGTATGAGTAATGTACAACCCTCACTGTAACCATGGTTTTCTGCTATGGACAACTCTCTTCAGTATCTTTGTGAGTCTAATTTCAGCTCTCTATTCAGTTGCATTTCATGAAGAATTATTGTCTTTGATGTGGTTCTTTCCATGTTGAACTCCCAGCGGGATTTTACTTTAAAAATACTGTAAAGGGTTAAGGGTACGCAGGAGCCTCACGACGAATGAACAACAAAAGGTATGTCTTCTCTTCCCTCCATGTCGACTGCAAGGCTAGTGTTGTTACTACGTCTCACAGTGTTGTTCTTTTGTGTTTTTCAGTTTCGTAGTGTACATTATGGCTAATAGGAATGCAAGATCCTCATAGATGAGAAAGAAAAAAAACCCGTAAAAGTGAAATATTATTACAGTACAAAATACAAACTACCAGTAAACTAGATTTGATGATACATACCTTCTTTTATCACATAAACCAAAATACAGTCATAAACTACATGATTTCGTCATAAGAGCTGAATCTTTCTTACAAAGGAGGCATTGATTTTCGTTTGCATTCACCATTTGTACACTCACATATGTATTAGACTGATTAGCAGAGAGCCTCAAACTTGTCTTCTATCTCCTCCACCTTGTGTAAAAGATTCAACTCAGCCTTAGTATGATCCAAAATGAAATATTTCACAGTTTAGAATCTTTGAAATCGATAGACAGGTACAACTGAATCTGAGCTATATTATCATCTCATAGAGGTCATAGAGGTCATGAATGGTCAATTTAATTACTACTTGCTGAGAATTAAGTTGTCATGCTTTTAGCTATATCTTGAACTCAAACTGGATAGGTTTACTACTTCAATATATCTTATCTCATAAATAATATGATATAGTAACTTTAAAATTGCGGTAATTATCTAAGAAGTGTTAATTATTTCTTTTCCACTTAGACTACGGTTTCAATGGAAGGTAAGAGACAAGGCAAGATACTAAGAGCTATTGATGTGTGATGCTGTTTGTTTTTGGAGTGTGGTGGCAACAAGTGTGAGTTCTTGTAATTTGTGTAGCGGAAGATGTGGTACTAGCGTCGATCCGATCCTAGGTCGTAGGACCGGCTCGGAAGTAGCAGAAGAGAGGTGGAGGCCGGGTGCTCGGCTCGGTCTTTTGTACCTGCACACGGCTTAGAAACACCAGGAGAAGTCCCGGCAATAGGCCCTCCAACGATCTAGTCAGTCACTGAGAAAGCAAAAGTAGCTAGGGTTTAGGTGGGAAAAAATTTATTACCTTCAGAAGTAAGGAGGGGGTCTGGTATTTATAGGCATGGGTAAACGGGTCTGAGATCCTAACGGACCGGGTCGGACCCGTTCGCCTTTGGGCCTGAATGGGCTGAAGCCTATTTGACTCGTTTGACTTGATGATCACAGGGAAGAGAAGTTTGAGGAGAATTGGTGGTCCAGATGGGGCCACGTCACTTACCCCATATCAGGAGTCCCCCACTCCTGGAGGGCGGCATAAGCCAGTTGTGGAGGAGTAGCCTGTCCCCTTCGAAAGATTGGAGCGGTGTCTAGAGAGTATGACTCGTAGCTTTTTGGAGTGGTAAGTGGGGTAGGACGAAGGAGATCCTCTAAAGGAAGAGGCATTGAGGGTCGGGAACCGATGGTTCGAAATTGCTGCTAGGGGGTGGCTCGGAATTGCAGCCAAGCATCGAGCCCCCAAGCTTGTTGTAAAAGTTAGGGGATGACTCGAGGTCAATGCCGAGCGTTGAGCCCCCGAGCTTGCTGTAAAAGCTAGGGGGCAGCTCGGAATTGCTGCCGAGCATCGAGGCCCCAAGCTTGTTGTAAAATCTAGGGGATGGATTGAGGTCAATGCCGAGCGTCGAGCCCCCCAGCTTGCTGTAAAAGCTAGAGGGTGGCTCGGAATCGCTACCGAGCGTCGAGCCCCCAAGCTTCTTGTAAAAGCTAGGGTGTGGATAGGAATCGCTACCGACCGTCGAGCCCCCAAGCTTGTTGTAAAAGCTACGGGATGGCTAGAGGTCACTGCCGAGCGTCGAGCCCCCCCAGCTTGCTGTAAAAAATAAGGGACGGCTCGGGATCGCTATCAGTCGTCGAACTCCCAAACTTGTTGTAAAACCTAGGGGATGGTTCGAGGTTACTGCCGACCGTCGAGCACCTCAGCTTGCTGTAAAAGCTAGGGGATGGCTCGGGATCCCTACCGACCGTCGAACCCCCAAGCTTGCTGTAAAAGCTAGGGGATGGCTCGAGGTCACTGCCGAGTGTCGAGCCCCCCAGCTTGCTATAAAATCTAGGGGATGGCTCGGGTTTGCTACCGAACGTCGAGCCCCCAAGCTTGCTGTAAAAGCTAGGGGATGGCTTGAGGTCACTGGCGAGCGTTGAGCCCCCCAGTTTGCTGCGAAAGCTAGGGGATGGCTCGGGATCGCTACCGACCGTCGAGCCCCCAAGTTTGCTGTAAAAGCTAGGGGATGGCTCGAGGTCACTGCCGAGCGTCGAGCACCCCAGCTTGCTGTAAAAGCTAGGGTGTGTCTCGGGATAGCTACAGATCGTCGAGCCCCCAAGCTTGCTGTAAAAGCTAGGGGATGGCTCGAGGTCACTGCCGAGCGTCGAGCCCCCCCAGCTTGCTGCTAAAGCTAGGGGATGGCTCGGGATCGCTACCGACCGTCGAGCCCCCAAACTTGTTGTAAAAGCTAGGGGATGGCTCGAGGTCACTGTCGAGTGTCGAGCCTCCAGCTTACTGTAAAAGCTAGGGTGTGGCTCGGGATCGCTACCGACCGTCGAGCCCCCAAGCTTGCTGTAAAAGCTAGGGAATGGCTCGAGGTCACTGCCGAGCATCGAGCACCCCAGCTTGCTATAAAAGTTAGGGGATGGTTCGGTATCGCTACCGACCGTCGAGCCCCCAAGTTTGCTGTGAAAGCTAGGGGATGGCTCGAGATCACTACTGAGCGTCGAGCCCCCTAGCTTGCTGCGAAAGTTAGGGGATGGCTCAGAATCGCTACCAACCTTCGAGCCCCCAAGCTTGCTGTAAAAGCTAGGGGATGATTTGAGGTCACTGCAGAGCGACAAGCACCCCCAGCTTGCTGTAAAATCTAAGGAATGGCTCGGGATTGCTACCGACCTTCGATCCCCCAAGCTTGCTGTAAAAGCTTGGGGATGGCTCGAGGTCACTTTCGAGCGTCAAGCACCCCATCTTGCTGTAAAAGCTAGGGTGTGGCTTGGAATTGCTACCAACTGTTGATTCCCAAAGCTTGCTGTAAAAGCTAGGGGATGGTTCGAGGTCATTACCAAGCATCGAGCACCCCCAGCTTGTAGTAAAAGCTAGGGTGTGGCTCTGAATCGCTACCGACCGTCGAGCCCCTAAGCTTGCTGTAAAAGATAGGGGATGGCTCAAGATTACTACCGAGTGTCGAGCCCCCCAACTTGCTGTAAAATCTAGGTGATGGCTCGGGATCGCTACCGACCGTCGAGCCCCCAAGCTTGCTGTAAAAGCTAGGGGATGGCTTATGGTCACTGCTGAGTGTCGAGTACCCCAGCTTGTTATAAAAGCTAGGGTGTGGCTCGAAATCTCTATCGTCCGTCGAGCCCCTAAGCTTGATGTAAAATCTAGGAGATGGCTCGAGGTCACTGTCGAACATCGAGCCCCCCATCTTGCTGTAAGAGCTAGGGGATGGCTCAGGATCACTACTAATTGTCGAGCCCCCGAGCTTGCTATAAAAGCTATGAAGTTTTATATGATGCTGACGTCACGTGGGTAGAATTCGAGGCGTTTGAAATCCTAGTGGCTGTTAGATCTTGATGATCAAGATTGGACAGTAGGGATTTTGATGCTGAATTCGAGGAGTCATTTTCACTCTATAAATCCCCTACTCCCCACTCCATTTCTCCACTTTGCCTTTTCTCTCTAAAAGCAGGAGCTTCTCACTCTAACCAGCCGGTGGCGACTTTTACGGTGATCTTTCCGTTTACGATATTCAGGTTAGTACTTTCTTTTGTAATGTCGCGCTTCAAAGCAGGTTCTTCTGGTCAGGATGAGCGGATCGCGAGTAGGACTCCACGTCCTGGGATACGAACCAACGGGTTTTGGACGTGGTCCCCCTCCAAAGTCATAAGCTGGAGGTGGTAGAGGCTTTGGGCAAGGGGGATGAGGAAGGGGAGGCAAAGCAGGGAGGAGCCGAGCGAGAGGTTGAGGAGGTGGAGCAGGGAGGAGCCGAGGGAGAGGAAGATAAAGAAGGAGATGAGGGAGTAGAGGTTCTTCCCCCTCTTACCCCTTTATCGACACCGTCTCTGCCGAAGGCACCTCGTATCCGTAAGAAGAAGAGGAAGTGGCATCTGCCGGATAGTCTGAGGACACTAGATGAGTTCGAATCAAAGCATGGGCTCGACGTCCCCTACTACAAGAAGCCCGGGTCGATCAGGATGTATCCTGACGATGTAGAAGACTTGGTCCAATTCAACGTGGAGGTGCCTTCGTCTGGCCGGTCCCAGATACGGATGGACAACATCCAGTGTGCACTGAAGGCCGATTATCTGACCATAATAAGGGCCAGTTACTTCATTCCTCAGGAGTACGAGCTGATGGTTCTGAGCCATGGTCTAGGTCCCACCACCGAGTTGGCCCCCTGCTTTTGCATGTTTCCCGAGGATGCTTTCGTCTCGGGACTAAGGTTGCCACTGCACCCGTTCATTAAGAGGGTGCTGGGGTGGGGGGTCCAATGCAATACGGCCCCAACTCATGGAAGCAGCTGGTCTGCTTCATTCTGAAATGCGAGGAGAAGAAGGTCCCTCAGAAGTTGAAGTACTTCCGGGCTGTCCTAGGGGTGAGCTCGCTCGGAGATATGGAGAGCATATTCTACATATCCCTCCGCCCTCACAAGAAGGTGGTGCATGGCCATCCAGATTCCATAAATGGGTGGAAGGAGAAGTACTTCGTAGTCGGGAGCGAGGTGCCTTGGAAAATTCCTACGGTCTGGAATTTCTACAAGCTGAACCACAAATCCTCGAGGCGGAGGGACTTAACGGAGGCAGAGTGGGTTGATGTGGACAAAATCATAGTAGGGCATAGTATCTGTTGGCCGCGCGTGACAGAGATACACCTAGCCCGAGCCGGACTGAGCCCAGCAGACCCCTGTATGTTTTTGTTCCATTCTTGTATAATTTTTTGATTTTGTATTAACATTCTCTTTTTCTCCGCAGCGATGGACCCATCGAAGCTCGAGGCGAGGAAGGCCATGCTGGTGCTGGCCCAAAAAAAGAGGGTTGAGAAGGCAGCATCGGTGGCGGGACCAGTCCAGGGGGCAGCACAGGTTTCTTCGGAGCTGCCCTCTAAGAAGTCGAAGAAAAGTCACTCGTTCTGTGAGGCGAAGGAGTTGGGGCCGAGCTCAAGTAGCCAAAATACCGAGGTCCTGAAGTCCGGGATCCCCGCTGTCCGTCCCGATGCTCGACAGATGGTGGGCGAGAGGGGCCTATTGCTGTTCGCCCCGGACTAGGCAGTCAAGGAGGGAGATTCGCTGGCCGAGGGCCCGATCTCTATGGAGGTGGTAGATAAGCTCGCCATGGCCCGCGACCAGACCATCCTGGCAACTGAGACTACGGAGATGGCCTACATGAAGTGGGCTCAAGCTCAAGTAGTGGTAAGTGTTGGTTTGTTGTCAGTATTCTTTTTGCGCTGGGCATACTTTTTTGACTGTTGTCTACCTCCACTAGGCACTGATGATCAGGATGCAGCTGAAGAGGTTCTTGGAGAAGGAGGTCCATACCGAGAAGCGGAACGTCGATCGGTACCTTCGAGAAGCGAAGGAATTGAGGGTCGAGTTGACGAACGCTCAGGGGGCAGCGCAGGCCTTCCAAGTTGACCTCGCCTCTCAATAGGAACAGCATCTCCGCAAATTGACGGCGGTTCGGGGAAAGGCGACAGCGAATTACGATGAGTTGGCGATGGCGGCCTCGGAGGAGTTGATGACCGCCCAAGACGAAGCGTACGATAGGGCAAAGGAGCCCTTTCTGCTTCTTTATCCTGAGGTGAAAATCGACCATCTCCACTACGGGTAGGATCCTGCCGTGCATCCGCTAACCCCTGGTGGTGACGGAGATGAGGCTTCGAGGGACCCCCACTTGGAGAAGGAAACGGGGGGTGCGACGGCCAACGAAGAGGAGCAGACCCCCCCCCCCTCCGAAGTAGTTAAAATATTTTTCTCTTTTTGTATTTTCCGAATGTGGACTGGCCACCGCCTTTTCTAACTAATTTTTGAATTAATACAATGATGTTTTTGGACGACTTTCCATGACTTGTTGTTTTTGGCGAGCTTTTTTAGTGAATCTTTATTTCTTCTCTTTTGCCAGATGAACGAGACCCTAGGCGCCGACCTTAGTTCCGCCGAGGTCCGGTGACTTCGGAATAGGCTAAAGTCCGAGGAGAGCATCTTGATCTGCTATCGCAAGCAGGCCCGCGATCGAGAAGCTGCGGTAAGCTATTTCATGAACAAGTCCAAGGAGCTCAGCTTAGATACGGCACGCCTGAAGAAAGCTATAGCCGATCGGGACTGGGGGAGTGCCGAGATGAATTGGTCAATATCTGATGCTTCCACCAGGTGACAGACCATCGAGTTCAGTCTTCGTGAGGTTGTGGTTGAAAAGGAGCTGGAGATTCAGAGATTGAAAGTCATGCTAGGCACAGGTCCGTCTCGGTTCAGCCATCTTGGGGGAGGAGGCCCCTCTATTTTGGGTTCCTTGCCGACCCTCTATCTGGAGATGGCGAGGCCCACTGATGCACAGAGCTCCGTTGCCGGGACGTCTACATTAGCGATGCCAGTGGTGCCGGACGAGCACATCGAATGACGTACCCGCTCGGTGGGGCTCGACATGGTCCGTGTTGGCCGAAAAAGTCCTAAGGGAAGCCCCAAGGGAAACACTAAGGTTGAGGTTAGTGGAAGCATTGTAATAACTTTCCTTGTACTGTGGCCATTCAAAGCGTTTGTGATGAATAAAAATTGATTTTTCCATCCCTCCTTATTTTGTAAGAGAGATTAGGATGCTATGCGTAGTGCAAGCCGAGTATCGGGCCCCATCTTGTAAGAAAGTTGGTGGTTGGGGGTCATTGCCGAACGCCTAGCCCATAAATCTTGAGAAAGCTAGGGTGTATGGCTCGAGGTCAATGCCGAAAGTCGAGCTCCTGTGCTCTGTAAAAGAGTTGGGGTGTGGTTCGGGATCATTTTCGAGCGTCTAGCCCATAAATCTTGAGAAAGCTAAGGTATGGCTCGAGGTTAATACCGAATGTTGAGCTCCTGTACTCTATAAAAGAGTTAGAGTCTGGTTCGGGATCATTACTGAATGCCTAGCCCATAAAGCTTGAGAAAGCTAGGGTATGCCTCGAGATCAATGCCGAATGTCAAGCTACTGTGCTCTATAAAAGAGTTAGGGTGTGGTTCGAGATCATTGCCGAGCGCCTATCCCATAAAAATTGAGAAATCTAGGGTATGGCTCGAGGTTAATGCTGAATGTCGATCTCCTGTGCTCTGTTAAAGAGTTAGGGTGTGGTTCGGGATCATTACCGAGCATCTAGCCCATAAAGATTGAGAAAGCTAGGGTATGGCTTGAGGTTAGTGCCGAATGTCGAGCTTTTGTGCTATGTAAAAGAGTTAGGATGTGGTTCGAGATCATTACCAAGCGCCTAGCCCATAAAGTTTGAGAAAGCTAGGGTATGACTCAAGTTCAATACCGAATGTCGAGCTACTGTGCTCTGTAAAAGAGTTAGGATGTGGTTCGGAATCATTATCGAGCGCCTAGTCCATAAAGCCTGAGAAATCTAGGGTATGGCTCGAGGTTAATGCCGAATGTCGAGCTCCTGTGCTCTGGAAAAGAGTTAGAGTGTGGCTCGGGATCATTACCGAGTGCCTAGCCCATAAAGCTTGAGAAAGCTAGGGTATGGCTCGAGGTCAATGCCGAATGTCGAGCTACTGTGCTCTGTAAAAGAGTTAGGATGTGGTTCGGGATCATTACCAAGTGCCTAGCCCATAAAGCTTGAGAAATCTAGGGTATGGCTCGAGGTTAATGCCGAATATCAAGCTCCTGTGCTCTATAAAAGAGTTAGGATGTGGTTCAGGATCATTACCGAGCGCCTAGCCCATAAAGCTTAAGAAAGCTAGGGTATGGCTCGAGGTCAATGCCGAAAGTCGAGTTGGAGGCGCCAAGTTTCCTTGAACAAAATTAGAACAAGAAAGGAATGAAACAGTTACACTTTTTATTTACACAAAAAAAGTGGGGCACGTGGTGCCGATTACATGAGTTTCTGTTACACAAGGAGTTCAGTCGTCCCCTTCGAGAAACTTGATGAAGTGTTCTGCGTTCCAGGGCCTCTTTATCATCCTGCCCCCCAGGTCTGTGAATCGGTACGTGCCAGAACGTACCACTTCGGAGACCTTATACGGACCCTCCCAATTAGGGGCCAATTTTCTTTTTTTACCGGGGTCGGATACCGCTAGCTTCCTGAGCACGAGGTCACCAAGCTTGATGTTGGTGGGGCAGACCTTCTTTTTGTAATACTTCTCGATCCGTTGGTGGTATATGCTTCTTCTGATGGCAGATTTTTCCCTGACCTCGTCGATTAGATCCAAGTTGGCTCTGAGGCCCATTGAGTTGTTCTCCTAGTCGAAGGCCATGATCCTGGGCGAAGGGAGACCGATCTCTAGGGGATAACTGCCTCTGTGTCGTAGGTTACGTTGAAAGGTGACTCGCTCGTGGGGATTCTCTTCATCATCTGGTGCGCCCAGAGTACGTAACCCGACGTTGCATCGATCAGAGCATCGATGCTCGGGAGGGAAAAATGATCTTTGGGGCATGCTCTGTTGAGATCCGTGAAGTCTATGCAGATCCTCCAGCTCTCACTGGCCTTCTTGACCATCACGGCGTTAGCCAGCCACTCGAGGCAGCTGACCTCCTGAATGAACCGGCTGGACAACAGTTTGTCCACCTCCGCTTTTACTGCTTGTTGCCTCTCCGGGGCAAACTTGCGCTGCTTCTGATGGATTGGCTTGGCATGATTAGGTCCTCAGAAATCCCGAGCCTGTTGGACGAGGTCCAGGCAAAGAAGTCGATATTGCAGCGAACGCAATCAATGAGCCCTGGCTTCATGCCAGAGGAAAGGGTGCGGCTCACACGGGACCACTTGGATTAGTCTTCCGGCTCAAATGAGACCTCCTCCAATTCGTCCACAGGTTCATACTCAAGCTGGCTTCTTGCAGGCAGAAGCTCGACCGCATCGAGTGGGAACACCTCGCTTCCAACCGCGGTCATGTAGCAGGAGCGTGCCGAATCCTGATTTCCTCTAACAAAACTGACTCTGAGGTCAGTGGGGAATTTCAGCTTCAAGTGGTAGGCCGAGGGAACGGCCTGGAACGAGGAGAGGCTGGGTCGGCCGAGGATGGCATTGTATGCTGCCTTGACGTTGACCACCATGAAGTCCATTGATTCGGTCTGCATGATAGGGGTTGTGCTGGCTGTTACATCCAGCGTAACGATCCCTTCAATATGTACTTGGATGCCCGAAAACCCATTCAAGGTGTACCCGGCCGGCTTTAGCTTATCTCGGGGGAGCTTGAAGTTCTCAAATGCTTCCGAGTAGAGGATGTTGACCGAGCTCCCGTTGTCCATGAGAATTCAGCGAACTTCAAAATTTGCCATGACGAGGCTGATGATGAGGGTGTCGCAATGTGGGAGTCGGACTCCCTCCAGGTCTTCTCCAGAAAAGGATACCGGTTGTTATTGAATCAGGGGGGATGGATGGTCCCGGACGGAGTTAACCTCCCAGGCGAAGGCCTTACGGGAGGTATTAGATTCCCCCCCCCCATGGTTCCACCATGGACGCAGTGTAGTATGGTATGCCCTCAAGTCTCCTCGGGCTCGGGGTCCCGCTCTGGCCATCGGTTGATTGTTCGAGGAAGAGGCGAAGGCCTCGGATTCCTCGGATCCCTCCATCTTGTGAAATATTCCGGGTGAACTCTTTTAAGTACCCTCGCCGGATGAGAGCCTCGATCTCGTCTTTAAGAGCCCGACAGTTGTCCGTCTCGTGCCCGTTGTCTCGGTGGAAGCGGCAGTAGAATCCTTGGTCCCTCTTCTTGTTGTTGCTCGGACGGGGAGGGAGTCGGACGAGCCCTTTATCCTCGATCTCCATCAGGATTGCCGAGACATTCTGGGTCAGCGGCATGTACCTCTCAAATCGAGGGACCGGAGGAACTCTTTTGAGACTGGCCGTTTCTTTTGTGGTTTTCTTGGCGGGTTCGACGTCGTCGGCCTTCCGCTTCCCCTTGGGAGTGGCTTCTTTGGTGCTCTCTAGATTTAGGGCCTCTTCCGCTCGAATGTACTTCTCGACCCTATTGAGCAGGTCGGGAAAGTCGGGGGGTGGTTTTTGGCCAATTAAGCCTTCAACTGACAGTATCGAACATTGTGTCGGAAAGCCGCCGAAGCGATGCCCGTGTCCAGAGAGGAGACCGATCTTGCCTTGGTGGTGGACCTCCGAACGAAATCATGGAGTGACTCCCCTTCGTTCTGCCTGAGGTCCAGAAGGGACGCGCTCGTCTTCTTGACCTTTCGGCTGGCTACGAAGTGAGCTAGGAAGTTTGCTTCCAATTGGTCGAACGAGAAGACTGATCCGGGAGTGAGATTTGAGAACCATTTCCGAGCCGGACCGCGAAGGGTGGCAGGGAAGGCACGACATAGGAGGAGATCCACAACGCTGTGAATCATCATGAGGGTCTTAAACCCCTCCATATGATCAGCGGGATCACCCACGCCATTGTATGTCTCGAATTGGGGAGGCCTAAAATTTCGAGGGATCTCGACTTCCAAGATTTGGGGACAGAATGGGGGTCGGGTCGGTTGATGACCATGACCCGGCATTTGTCTGACCTCACCGAGGTGGGCGAGGCGGTTCTCCATCTCCCGTAAGTGCCAGAGGACGACGTCGTCTTGTTCCATGGGACAGGCCGACCCGTAGGATTCGCTGCCCCATGCTCTTAACCGAGGGTCAGAGTTGTTGCGGACCTCGGTTCCATGGCTGCCTCGGATTGCTTGGAGGACCTCGTCCCAAAAGTTTTGGAACTCGACCCTTGTGACTGGAGCTTGCCCCACCGGGTCCTGCGGGGGAGGAGGCTTACGGGGCATGTGGCTGTGTCTCGGATCGCGCTCTATGGACTGCCGTCTGCGATGGTTCGAGACCGGGTTAGAAGTGGTTTCTTCCCTAGTTCGACTGGCCTGTCGATCCAGGATGACTCGTCGCAAATCGACTGTGTTAGAATGAGAAGCACCCGGGCCATGTTCGGCTGTGCCGTTGACCCGCAGTTGGTTGGAAACCTGTGCATCCGCACTGCTGTGATGTGGAGGGTCTCGGTGTCGTGCCGAGGTGACAGCCCTTCTGGCTTTGGGAGCCATGGAAATGCTCGGACTTAAGGGGACGTTCCTGGCTGGGCTCGGACTGGCGACAGTACCTGAGCTTCCCACAGATGGCGCCAACCTGATGATGTTTGTTTTTGGGGTGTGGGGGCAACATGTGTAAGTTCTTGTAATTTGTGTAGCGGAAGATGTGGTACTGGCGTCGATCCGATCCTAGGCCGTAGAACCGGCTCGGGAGTAGCAGAAGATAGGTGGAGGCCAGGTGCTCGGCTCGGATCCAATAGCTCAGCTCGGATCTATTAGCTCGGCTGGAATCTTTGAGGCTCGGCTCGGTCTTTTGTACCTGCACACGGCCTAGAAACACCGGGAGAAATCCCGGCGACAGGCCTTCTGACGATATAGTCAATCACTGAGAAAGCAATAGTAGCTAGGGTTCAGGTGGGAAAATATTTATTACCTTCAGAAGTGAGGAGGGGGTCTGGTATTTATAGGCAGGGGTAAACGGGTCTGAGATCCTAACAGACCGGGTTGGACCCGTTCGCCTGTGGGCCTGAATGGGCTGAAGTGCATTTGACTCGTTTGACTTGATTATCACAGAGGATAGAAGTCCGAGGAGATCTGGTGGTCCAGATGGGTCCACGTCACTTACCCCATATCAATGTGGATGATTTTTCTACTTTATGGTAAGGAAATTAGGATATTTTTAATGGGAGTTGAGTTTAGGATGCGATGATTTTTTCCTAAATCTCATGGGTAAATACAGTTAAATTTGTTCTAGATAAAGAAAAGGATACAATATAGCGCGTTGTTCATATATGTTCAAGAAACAAACATAGATTCTTCCCCAAAAAAGATAAAGAAAAAAGAAGCAAACTAAGAGGAATTGGTGCAGATAGTGGAAAACTATACAAGCACTTTTCTGCAACATTCAGTTATTCTTAGAGTTTTTTTGTCTAAATTGCTTAGTTGCTCTTCTATGTAAGATTGTAATTTGTTTTTGATATCAAACTATAATTTGATTGTTCTTACTTTCGCTGAGCACATATCCCTGATTTTAGGAGGATATATATTAAGTTACCGAGTTGTCATTTGCATAGTTACTTTCTTCATATAATATATATTAAGTTAATTACTTGTGCAAAACATATAACTAATGCCACTAGCTTGTTTAGAATGTATTTAAAAATATTGAAATTAAATATACTTTTGCTGTAATTTTGAATGGGATATGCTTCAGTACTTAGTAGGCATGAAAGAATATTTTATCATTGGAGCTGAGGGATGCATTTTACTCAATGAAAGAATTAATTTTAAATATTAAATTTTAATCTTACTATTTTAGATATATTAAATTTGATTATCATTTTAGAGAATTACATTCACTAAGCTACGGAGATATTTTTTTTATAAGACATTTTTCGAAAATATTGGCAGAAAGATGACAGTTGCCAAAGTATTTGCGCTCGTAAACTCAACAACTAAACTCGCCATTCCCAACGGCGAGTTTAGTAGTTTCATACTCACCATTGGGACACAGCGAGTTTAGTGCTAATTTTTTGAGAAACTTGTCATTCCCAGCGGCGAGTTTAGTTCAAAATTTTCAATGAAGACTCGTCGTTCCAAACAGCGAGGATATTTATACTAGAACAATAAGTATAGTTCAGAATTTTGAAAGAAGACTCGTCGTTCACAATGGCGATGAAATTTATACTAGACTCGCTGTTGGGAACAACGAGAATGTAGGAAATTTCTCAGAGAGTGAAATATTCTGTTGGACTTGGTCGTTTTTTGAAAAAAAAAACTCCATATAAATTTTTGTTGAACTAAATCGCCGTTCCCAACAGTGAATCTAGTATAAATGTTCTCGTCGTTGGGAACAGCTAGTCTTCATTAAAAATTTTGAACTAAACTTGTTGTTCCCAACAGCGAGTCTAGTATAAAGGTCATCGCCGTTGGCAACAGCGAGTCTTCATTGAAATTTTTTCAAGGGCGGATTTGGGCCCAAGCAGCACAAGCAACTGCATTGGGCCTTCAATTTTATAGGGCCCCATATTACATTAAGTTACTATATAATATATATAAATTTTGTTTAACAATTTTGTTAATAAATCAAATTGGTATAATGGAAATGTGGTGGGCCCATAACCCACACGTCTGAAACTTGGCATTTGATAATTGTTTTTTTTTAAATTTCCATTTCATTAAAATTTAGGGATGAGTTTGGGCTTTTCTATCTATGGATCTTGAGTTTTATTGAGCTTTTAAGAAGAATTTATTTTAATATTTATCAACTACACTTGTACTTTTGAAGGGTAAACTCCAAAACTTTTTATTGAATCTTTGTTTTTCTTTATCTGACATTCATATCTTAGTGTTTGCATAAAAAATAGGGTAAAAACCAAAGTATCCCACCAACATTTAGCCTAAGTACAATATACCCATATAACGTTTGAAAAGGTACACTAAACTCATTCCTCCGTTAACTTAACCACATCCGTTAAGTTATAAATAATAAATTACCTGTTTACCCTTATCCTTTCATAATCAAATCTCTTATTCTTTTTTCTTTTTCTTCATTCTTTTTTTCTTTCCTTTTTCTCTATTCTTCGCTTTCTTCATTCTTTTTTTCTTCTTTCATTTTTCTCTATTAATAGTGATTTCTTCGGCAACGATTTCTACACTATTTCGTGTGCTCTGTTAAAATTTTTTGAGCTCATTGATCGCATTTTTATTACTTCTAATGTAGCTACTGTTATTTATTTATGGTCATGGGGAAGTTTCTGAGCAACCATGTGATTCATCGCTTGCTTGTAGTGGTCATACCTCATACCTATAGTAATTTCTGAGGAACAGTATGCTAGTATTGTTTACCATGAAATGTTGAGTGGCAAGTATGTGTTACATAGTATATTGGACTGATTGGAGTGCACACATCTTTATCGTTTGAAATACGAGTAACCCAGATGAAAGTTTTTCTTTGCCTTTATCGCTTACCAATGAGCCATCTAGGTACAGTCCAATGTGTCATCTTGGTCACAAGATTGATGTAGTTATAGAAGCAAAGAGCACACAGATATACAAACAGACCCTTCATACAGGGCCTTAAAAAGTGTAGATTTACTCAAACTAGCAATTCTGAACCGTGCATGACTGCAACTCCCACTCTCACCTGACTACTTTGGGAACTCGATATATGCAGTGGCTACAAGAAACTCCTTGAAATTAAAAAGAAACCTGCATGAACTCAAAATGAATAAAGAAAAAGAACGAAGACAAAGAAGAAAAAAAAGAAGACATTTGATTATGAAGGGGTAAGGGTAAAAAATTAATTTAATAATTATAACTTAACGGATGAGGTTAAGTTAACGGAGGAATGGGTTAAATGTACTTTTTCAAACGTTATATGGACATATTGTACTTAGGCCAAACGTTGGGGGGGTACTTTGATTTTTATCCTAAAAAATGATCAATATACCTTAGTATATCCAAATCATATAATTAATTATTGATGTAATTATATTCAACATTAAATTTAGCATTCAAGTTAATTTATGTGTGAATGAAGTAGTGATGATTTTAAGAAACAATGTAGCTTAACCACTATATGCTTATTCCATTTGCTTTAAATTATCCTGCACAACATAACCTTTGATTTGATACCTTATATTTACATACAATAAATCGTCTATTTCAATTCTTTACATAAGCCAATTGTTTTAATTATAGGGATTTGATTTTCTCTTGCATCAACCAAATAATGTATGATCATTCAGGCTACAATGACAATATTTTTGTTGTGTGCTTTATTTTGTAGGCCAATTTTGGATGCAAATAAGTAACTTGCTTAGAAGAACATGGATTGTGTATACGATGTTAAAAATTTAAATGTAGCAAGACTTTTAAAAATAGTTGAGATGACATATTTCGTTTTTGTTGTTAAAGTTTTTCAGAGTTTCTTTTTACCACGAGACATTTCATGTAAAATGCGTACTTTATCAATTAATTCTTTTTTGGAAGAATATATATATAAATTTGTTTTCATTTAAATAGTTTGTCCTCTAAGACTCCAAATTTGTTTGCATTTAAATAATTGTTATTTTTATTTTGTTAACTAACGAAATGCCCCATTTGATAACTTGCTTAGGACCTTCTGAAACTCAGATACGCCCCTGAATTTTTTGAACTGAACTCATCATTGGGAACGACGAGTTTCTCAAAAAATTAGCACTAAACTCATTGTGTCCCATCAGCGAGTATGAAACAACTAAACTCGTCGTTGGGAATAGCGGGTTTAGTTATTGAGTCCACAAACATAAATAGTTTGATAACTGTCTTATAAGTACAAATATTTTTAAAAAGTGGCATATAAAAAAAAAATCCTCAAACTATGTGTACTTGGTGTACGGAATTTTTCAACTAGTATATAAAAAAAACGCAATAACCACTTTTGTATTTGGTAAGCTTACCCCCATAAAAATCCCTCAGACAATCATAATTACTAAGAGCATCCACAATGGCAATTCTTATTTTTTGGTAAAATGGGACGAATAGAAATGGAATAGATCGAAAGGTCTGCAGTGATCGTTTGCTATATTTTGAGTAGGACGAGACAACTTGTTTCGTCGTTTAATTTTTTTTTTAAAGATTTAATTAATTACCGATTAACTATTAAAATATATTAATTAAATAAATTAAATATTATAATATAACCTAAACCTATCTAAACACCTACTAAACCTAAACTAAAGCAACTAAACATACTTCTTAATGGTCCCTAAAACCTGGACGGGACATGATGTCCCGTCCGTGCTGTTTTTTGAATTTTTTTTTTCCGACGAATCTGGTCCGTTGGATCATTAAAATATATATATATATATATATTCAAAAAACAACACGGACGGGACAACATGTCTCGTCCGATTGTTTTTAACAAAAAAAAAATTTATTTTTGGGAAGGACGATACATCATGTATCGTCCGACCCATTAAAAAAAAATAAAAAAATTTTACGGGACGAGACAACGTGTCTCGTCCGACTTTAATAAAAATATATTATATCTTTGGAACGATACAAGATGTTTCGTCTTCTATATTGCTATATTCGCAAGCCCACTTCTCAAATATGAGAATGGACTGTAGATCGTTTGCTATTTTATGAGAAAATAGCAAACGACTGCAGCGCTCCATTCTCATATTATTCTCATAATATGAGAATATGAGAAATATAGCAAACGACTGTGGATGCTCTAATGTTGTTTAGCTCAGAATCACAAGCATCGATGGACACACACCCCCAAATAAAAAGAAAAAAAGTTAAGATTAATCTACAGTAGCAACAACGAAGTATTAAAGATGGTGTAACACAAAACATCAATCTCGAAAGGAGAAATAAGGAGAGGGAGAGGGAGAGAGAATAGCATTGGTATA
Source organism: Hemerocallis citrina (assembly GCA_017893485.1). Classification (NCBI taxonomy): domain Eukaryota; kingdom Viridiplantae; phylum Streptophyta; class Magnoliopsida; order Asparagales; family Asphodelaceae; genus Hemerocallis; species Hemerocallis citrina. The sequence continues at coordinate 24,967,892 of CM030358.1, forward strand.
AATATCCGAAACTCGGATCCGACCCGGACCCGATCCGGATCTGGTATTGGACTGGAACCGATCCGGTCTATTCGGGTCCAGATCCGTATCTTAAAATGGGACCCGTTGTACTTTCGGGTCCGCTCAAAAGAGACCCGACCCGGATCCGGACCCAGACCCTTGAAAAATAATCCAAAAAATCAACATAAAAATAAATATTCTACCCTCACCCTTCCCCTCCTTATTCCTAAATTCTAAATCTTCCTCTTCCAAACTCAAAACTCGTGCATTTTCTTCTCTCCTCTATTCTAAATCCTTCACTTGCCATCTCTGCTTGCTGCTCACACTCCCGTTCGTATCCGAACGGGTAGGAATAGGACCGGGTCCGGGTCCAATTTTTGGATCCGTAGGGTATCGGGTCCGGATCCGAGTAGTGAAGGACCCGACCTGATCCGATCCGATCCGACCCGATACCAATGCAAGAGAGAGACAGAGACAGAGATGGCGACGGCCGGGGGGGATCCACACCAAAGATACATAAACAAAGTATTCAGAGGTCTCCTTCAAAGACTAATAACTAGTAGGAAGGAATTCCTAAATCAAAGAATGAAGTCAGCTCTGAGTGCAATAATCAAAATTAATTGATTGAATTCAAAACAGTCCCCAAAATGTAACTTTCATTTTTATCAAATTAAAGATCTATATATTCAAATAAAAAAAATAAACAAACCAGGGAACTGAATTTTCATAGAAAGAATAGAGTTTAAATAGCTTAAGTGGCGGAAAACCCCCAAAATACAAGGCAAGATCCCAAAATTTAGGAAACTCTGATGGGACTTAATGGCTTTGCACTTCAGAACTGAGCTTTTTCATCAAATATGGATCAAATTTATCAAGAATTTTTAGGCTTTCATGGTGCTATATTAGACCATTTCCAACTATGCTAGTCATCTCTTATTTTTAGCCAAAATAGTAAGTTTAGAGGGAAAAATATGGTCCAACGGGACTCACCAAAATACATATTTCAGATTTAATCGCCAGATCTGACGAAGTTGTATTGTTCGCCAAATTTTTCTTCCGTTCTTTTCGTCTTTCAAAACCCCAAAAAAAAAAAACGAAACCCACACAAAAAAAATCGAAACCAAGTCGAAATCTGATCACGAACTTCACGATCATAGCGATCTCCGCGCTCAAATTCGTGATCGTGAGCTCGCTGATCGTGATAGCAATCGCATACGCAAACTTTGCGAGATCGCGAAGTCGTGATCACGAGAGCTTGCGATCTGTGAAGATTTATTTTTTAGCTTGGGCTTTGTAATTTATTTTAATTTAATAGCTATGGCTAGCATTATTAGAGTGCGATTTTTTTGGGTAGCCTAATTATCCAATTGTTCTTCATTTTGTCTATTCTAACGGGCCAAAATGGCTAGTGTGATCGGAGATGCTCTTAAAGAGAAAAGGTGTGGGTCGTTGGAATGGAAGGTGAGAGAAAATGGAGTTAATTAGAGTTATAGGCTAGTTTTTGAAACTATTTGCACAAATGGGCCAATCTCCAAACGGTTTGCAAATAAGGGCTAGTTTTCAAATAAAATTATATACTTCCTATTCTATAATATTTTCTATAGGATGTGAGACATCTCTTCAATTTTAAATTTTATTTGCAATATTTTCTGTTTAATCCTTCAAATTAGTTTTTTGACTATTTATATTGTACTAAATATTTTGAGAGAGCAGGTAAAAGTTGGGGTTGCCTACAAAAAGAAAAGGAGAGTATCAAAGAACTTTTAAAATTAATCTTTTTTAAAATAACATACATTATCCCAAGTATCAAAATACTCAAGCATATGTTCAAATCCTCTCCTAATTTCTGATTCTGTTTCTGAGAATTTACTATCACTGTCATATGGAAGTTCTTCTATATGTTCGTTTTCTTCAAGATATTGCATATATGTTGTTGTTGGACTAAATATATAGCTACCTAATTCTCCATTTACATAGAATAATAAAGATCTTTAATGAAAAGTTAGGTCATCAATTATTTGAATATTTATATTACTTATTTGACCATGATTAACCTGATTTATTTTTATAATTATTACTTGTTCTATGCAAAAGAAAAATAATTTTAACTCATAAAAATCAAGAGCTTGTTAAACTTTGAGGATAATAAACATCAAAAACCCACATTCTATCACTTCCATGATAGTTAACCATTAATTCTTGAATTAACTCATGATTGGAACTTTTATTATTATCCATTCTTTTTTATGATTCTGATGAATTACAAGCTTGAAGCAATAATGAAATCAATAATAGGAAGAGGTTTCTCAGGATACCATAAAAATCAAATAAAATGGTCCAACATGCTTCCGACTTAGCTAAGCCTCTTTGAGCTGCTTTGTACCAGTTACTACCGACCAGTGGATAAAATACTTTTGGTATGCACCCCGATTTCAGTGCTCATTTTATGTTCCTCCTATCTCAAGACTATTATGATATTCAAGGGCTTCATCCAGGGATACATCTGGAACAACTGAGTAGCACTTCAGTATATGCAACCACAACCTAGCTCGTTTCCTACCACTAGGTATATAGCTCAACTATAGAAGGTTGTCAATTTGTCTTTTTACAAGATATTTCAGGAAGAGCCTTACATAGCTCTCCCTGGGGGGAAGAGATTAATTAGTCATACCTTATAGTAAACAAGAAATGATCGAAGATAATATTTATTGATTCCAAGTTTTTTTACAGATCAACTGTTCTTACAAGATTATAAAGAATTTCTCTCTTATATTGTCTTCCTTTCTTTCTTACAAAGTCTGCCCTTTTATAAAGAAATAGATGGCTTTAGTTATTACATCAGTGACTCATTATTGTTTTGATTACATCAACGCTTACATCATAGGTCAATAATTGAGGTTAATACGTCACTACTTACGTTACTCTAGAAAAAAAGAGATTCTTCTTGGTCAACATTTTCACATGCTCCACATTTATATTGGTGTTCTGTCTTCATCATTCTATAGTAGTGTCCAGATGTTTATTCTGTTATTGTCATTACTCTTGTAGATAGTATCTGGTAGAAGCTGTCAAATTGCTCACGCTTATCTTTTGACTGCTTTATTTTTGCTATGTTATACATTATTATTTTCTGTGTTTGGGCTGTCCTAGATCCTGTTATTGTTGTCTCTTAATTTTATTTCTTTTAATTCACAATACATATTTCTGAATCTCATTGCCCTTCTTTCTGGCATTATCTTCTCAAATTTCCCAGCTTTATATGGTATGATGTTAGATGCTCCATAGATTACTTGGATAGCCATCCCTATTTTGATAACATGTTCTGCTAGAAGTTCTTCATTTTCTTCAAGATACTCAGGGATTGCTGAATACATTCTAACATATATTTTTTAGGCCTCTGTAAGACCAAAATAACTTGGCTACTTTGTATATTTATTTCGGTAATTGGATAAGGTTAGCACATTCTTTGATTACATAGATACAATGAATAAGTTCCCTTTCAAATAGTACTCGTGTTGTTCTTGGATTAGATCATGGTAGAATGATGGATTTGTTCATATGCTGTTGTGATATAGTCTTGATGAACTGGTTCACCTCGGTTACTTGACCTGAATTTTGAATACATGGTAAAAATAATATTTTGTTTGATAGTTTAGTAGAAGATTTCTCAGTGAGTAATGTCTCCTTATACATAGTATTGTTTGAAGGTGTATTTGCTTCTTCTTTTAGGGAATGGGTAGGTTCATTTCACTCATTTTTTCACTAACATTGTCCACCATATTTTCGGGTTTCTTTTTCTTTTTCTTTTTCTGACTTACTTATTTCTCTACTTTGCCATTTCTATGGTATGTTACTGGGATAAGGTCTTTTATTATGTGGTGGTCTTAATTATTCGTACATATTGGTTGGATTTTCTTTAGTGTTAGTTATAGTCGTGTCTTTTTCTTGATCCATTTTTATTTTTTCATTTATTATATCTAGATTCTTTAAGACTTCTTCTATTTGTTCTAAATTATGATTTGCCATTAAATTTTCTATTTCCAAAATGTTTATATTAAGTTTGATTATAGCTTCTAACTTCTTCATACATTCTTCTGTTATGCCTAATTATTCCTCTATGTCATCTATTATATACCTACTTAGTTCTTTTATGTTTTTATTTAAGATTTCAGGTCATTTTTTATATCTCCTACGAATTCTGGGCAATTATATTCTTCTTCTAGTTCTTGAATGTCTATCATACAAATTTTAATTCTATTTTTTAATTTAATTTATGTATTGATGCTTCTTCTTTTGGAATAGTGTGGGTAATACCAACTTATTTCTTCATTTCTATAATCTAATATCTTGTATGTTATTACTTTTTGCATTTCTTTATGTAGCTTTTCAGTTACTCTACTTGTCATTAGTAAATAATTACCTTAATAGATATATATTTTCTTTTTATTAGTCTATTATCCATGTTTTATTTTAAATTTTGAAAGATTTTTTAACCTTGGTGTTTTTTATTTTCCGGAAGTATCCAGTTTTAGATAGAGCAATGAATTATGTAAATAATTTAGTTTTGAAGTTGTATAAATAATTTGAAATATAGGGTTATATTTAGATATTTTCCCCAAGTTGTCTATTATTGCAATAACTTTGGTAACCGTCCAATATTACAATTAATTTTTAAAAAACTTGCCTCTTTATGAGAATCACTCAAGAAAAAGACATGAGTATAGGATGTGAGGGCATCTAAAGGAGCACAAGAATGACAAAAATATAATGCTATAAAATCAGGCCCGACCCTGGGATAGAGCGAACTGGGCTCATGCCCAGGGCCCAAAATTTTTAAGGGGCACCAGCCGTATGATGAAATTGCATTTAAGGGAAATCTAGGTCATTAACTCTAGATTTCATTTAAGGGGCACCAGCGAACTGACCTAGTCTCCTAGATTTCCAATGCAGTTGAAATTGCATTTCCCCAACAGCCCCTTCGTAATTACAAAAAATTAAAGCCCCTATTATTGTTTGGTTATTAAAGATTGTCTTCCCCAACAGCAAATGGATCTGCAGGCAATGGATCGATGCCACAGGATTGGCCAAACTCGGCCTGTGCATGTATATAGGCTTGCTACTGCCCATTCTGTAGAGGTATAATCAAGTTTGATTATCTTTCTAATGATTATGCTATCTATCTTGTTTATAATGAAGTGATTTATTCCTTTATTTGATTTTCTCTCCAAATTTGTATTAGGGCAAAATCATTAAGAAAGCATTTGGGAAGTTAAAATTGGAGCATGTTGTTATTGCATCCGGACAATTCCAACAAGATAGGGTGAAGCCTAATACACTCGCGGTCAGTGATTCTATTATGCTTTGTCTCATCAAGCTAATAGGTTCCTATCACTATCAAGAGAAAATTACTTTTTCATTTGTGAAATTACAGATGTAATCTTAATGCTTTATTTCCATGATATACCTGAAGTCTCACATCATAGCAAACTTTTTGAAAGGAGACCTCTACTATTGAATTTTCAGATGCCTCTTAATTGATATTATTTTTTTTACTCAACTCAATTCCCTATTATTGCGTACCCTATAATTATATCAAAATCCATTTAACCATATATCTTATTAGTGGTTGACTGGTTGGTATGTCCGTATGGGTCAGAGTTATCTTTAGCCTTGGAGGGATGCAGTCTCTTAGGACATATTTTTTTTGGTTCTATTTTAAGTATGTAAGGTACATTTTTGTGAAGAGGGGAAAGGGAGGGAGGGAGGGAGGGACAAGGGAAACATTTTTGACAAATAATAGGGTGTTAGTGTTGATACAGTAAAATTAATTATCCAATACTCAGGGCCGGCCCCATTATGGAGGCGGGTAAGGCGGCTGCCTCGGGCCCCCGTGGAATTTGCGATTTTTGGGGCCCCCAATTTTGAACTTCCCTTGTAAATATAGGCACGTATTTCGCGCGTAAAAAATATATATATGTTATTAGGGGCCCCATTTCGGAAGTTCGCCTAGGGCCCCCGGGAACTCAGGGCCGGCCCTGTATAAAATAAGGGGGTTTTAACATGTATACCCCTAACAAATATGATAATATCATACATACCCCTCACAAATATGTATTTTTGTATATGCCCCTAACAATTTGGACATTATTTCATATTTACCCCCATGGTAAATATCACTTAGTTAACCATAATTTTACTCTTATGAAACAAATATAGATCAAATTAAAGATCAAATTAGATAATCAAATGAGAAAAGATTTAAGAGTTTTAAGAAAAATAAATGAGAAAGCTTATAATCTATTATTAAACAATACGATTGATGACGAATTTAAAGAAGAAACATGAGTAAGAATATATAGTTCTCAAAGATGCACTGTTAGTTTGTCCATTTCTTAAATAAAAAAATGAGGAAATTTTGAGAAGAGTTAATCAGTCTCGGTATGATTAATAATTGCCCGGATTTATAAAGATGGAGAAGATAAAGTTTGAATGGTAGAGAAGAGAATAATTCAGTCATTTTTCATTTAGTCCATTCAAAAAACTCAAAATTTTTCATCATTTTGATTTTTTTAACTAGAGGGGTAATTAAAAGATATGATATATATTATTGAGGACAAATATGAAAATACATGTTTGTGAGGGACATACATGATATTCATGTATTTGTTAGGGATATATACGTTAAAAATCCTAAAATAAATGAATAGTGTTACTCCACTCCTTTCCCCTCTTTTATGCTGGAAGGGGCGTTTGGTACACGGATTGAAAAATTCCTAGGAATAAAAGGATTCTGGAATGTGTGGGTGGGAATGTTGCATTATCGCGTTTGGTATAGTACATTGCATTCCAGAGAATCCTTTATTATTGTAATTTTTTATTCTAGTTTTTTAGATTTTTTTTAATGTTTGTTATGAAATCACATGAGAATGCTCAAATCTCATGATTTTAGGGAGGAATATATTTTTTTATCCTAGTTTTTTTTTTGTTATTTTATTGTTTATTATGGAAATCCCATGGGAATCCTCAAATCCCATGATTTTGTGGGAAATAGAAATCCTTCCCAACAAAGAATTTTGATTTTCTTGGGAATCTATCATTCTTTCCAAAACTATGCTTGCCACATACCAAACAAGGTAATCTAAGAGGGAATATGAGATTTCCTTGCACATTCCCATGTACCAAACGCCCCGGAAAAGAAATTGGGCTAAAAGCATCTGATAATGCCCACGGTTTTGACGGTGGAGAAATTTTTTACAAATGCACTTACACTCAAACAACTTTGTGTACAGTGCTTTTCCTGCAAAAATCATTTCAAACAATAATTTTTTTGCTTGCCGATCCACCCCTAATTATATATGCCTTAGTGCATCTACAGTCGTCATTGTTTAAAAAATGTATATATGCATAAATGCATATAGCATTTGGCCAATTCGCTGCAGTCGTCGTTTGGCATTTTTTACCAATTTAATATTAAAAAAATTCAGACGGAACTTCAAGTTGCGTCGGACGAATTTTAAGGATTTTTTATGATTTTTTTATTAATTAAAAACATTATTTAAGTTTTTAAAAATAAAAAAAAATTGTGGGCCCCTCCGTCGGACGCAACATCATGTTGCGTCCAAGGAGGCCCAATTCGCTGCAGCTTTTATTAAATGTTTTTTTTTAATTAAAAAGTCGTCGGACGCAACTTCAAGTTGCATCGGACGAATTAAATAAAATTTAGAAAAATAAATAAATAAAAATCGTCGGACACACCATCAAGTTTCGTCTCGTATATTATGCATATAGCTATATGTTGTGCCATATATACAAATCTAGCTACTGTAGCAATTTATGCATTTTATGCATAAATAGCAAACGACTGTAGCTCGTCATTTGCTATAAAATGTATTTTATGCATAAATAGAACACGACTGTGGATGCTCTTAGACATTTAGACTGCATGGAACTATATTGGGTTCGATGGGCATAATCCGTGTCCCTTATTCTTACTTCAACCTTTATATGTTAGGGACTTTGCTTGGCAATCACGATACTTGTCCTTGTCAAATTAACAAACCCTAACTTACAAGTTGCAACTTAGTTTGGACCTTTAAAAAACCCGATCCTAATTCTACTTGCATCAAATGTTCTTGAAATATCATTAACTTCATAGTATACTCATGCAAAACAAAGAGCACAAGTTACACAATCTAAGTGGAGATGGCAATTGGGTCTGGTCAACCCATGACCCGCCCACGACCCACCACGTTCGACCCGATCCGCGTTAACCCGATTCGGCTTCAGGTCGAACCCGAAATCATAACCAAGTCGACCTGGGTCGGTGAAAATTCAATTCAACCCCGCCCGGCCCGACCTGTGAACCCGCAACCCGGCATCAACCCGGACCGAACCTGACCCGTGACTCGCAGGTTTTTGGATTTGACCCGTTTGGATATTTTTTTGTTCTTTTTTGTTCTTTTTTTGTTCTTTTTTTTTGCTACAAAATATATGTATATATATACTGCAAAATATATGTATATATATGTATATATGCATATACTCTAAAATATTTCAAAATTTCAAAATTTTATAAAAATGAGTGTGGACATCAAAATTAATTGATTACTATTCACTACTCAATTAGAAAACTCTCCACCCTAACTATTTATAGCCAACTCCACCTCCTCACTTCTCTCATCTCACCAATGTGGGACTAAAAGTTTTCAAAGTTTAAAATCCAGATATATTCAGTCTCATATTGGCGAGATGATAGAGGTGAGGAGGTGAGATTGGCTATAAATAGCTAGGGTGGAGTGACCTAATTGTGTAGTGGGTAGTCAGCAATTATTTTTTTTGTTCACATCTATTTCTTATAAAATTGAAAATATTAACCAATTTATTACAAAAAAATTAACCCAACTCAGACCAACCAGTGACTCGACCTAACCCGAAACGGGTTCAACCCTAATGGGTTCGCGGATTGATCGGGTTGAACTTTGCACTTTCTAATCCGGCACGGCCCGGCCCGATTAAAGTTCCAACTCGACCCAAACCCGTTTGAATTTCGATTTGACCCGAGCGGGTCCGACCCGACCTGGCCCGTTGGTAGAGCTGGTATCAGGTCCTATCGGGTCGGGTCCTCCACTACCCGGACCCGGTACCTCACTGGTCCAAAAATTGGACCCGAGTTCGGGTCTGGGTCCTAGTTTAAAAAAATACCCGTCAGTTCCGGTAGTAGAGAATAAATATTTGTACTTAAGTATTTTTACACCTGATTCCCTACGATTCTAACAAATTTTGCACTTCAGTACATGAATTAATATTATATTTACATATCTATCTTCAACAATTACTTTTATATGTATATTCCTATAATCCGATTATTCAAATTCTATATGTTTGGGGGTATTTTTTAACGGGTCCGGGTCGGTTCTATTTTGAGCTGACCCGGATCCGGACCCGGACCCGGACCCGAACCCGAAAGTACATCGGATCTTATTTTAGGACCCGGACCCGAATCCGTATAGATCGGGTCGGTTTCGGTCCAATGCCAGAACCGGGTCGGGTCCAGGTATAGGATAAATGTGACGGTGCTACCCGTTGTACTCGATTGCCATCACTAAATTTAAGAGTAGAGCAGGGCTGGCCCCACTCTGTCTTATAATTTCCGGCATCCTATGCTCTTTCTTCTACCCCCCACTACCATCAATGTCGGTGTCAACCCACCCACCATCCCTCTCCCCTGAATACGATCATAGTTCTTACCATTATTGGACCAACTGGTTAGGTCAGCTTTAGTGATCACAGGAACATGGGGGGGGGGGGAGAGAGGAGGGTCCCCTCTAGATTAGTACATAAAAGAGTCTCCCCTTTTTAATCCATTTCTTTATTACCCCTGTGGAGTCCGGGTGGGGCCGAGAAAAAAAAAGGGCAGGGCAATCATACATGTTACTTCGTTACTGTAACTTTTATAGCCTTAGTGCATCCACAGTGATTTTCTATAATTCTCAATTTGTCATTTTTTAAGCAAACGAAGCCTGCAGTGGTTTTTCATTTTGTCATTTTTTTTAGCAAACTCTCCAAATCTGTTTCTCAAATTTAAGAAACGATTTGAGAATTCTCAAATTATAAAGGACGGAGAATGATTTCCCGTCTCAGAAATTTTAATATATTTTATTATGAACAGACGGTTTATCTTATACCGTCTGTTAAAATTTTTTTTTTTAATTTAAAAACCGGGTCAGACGGGGTATGATTCCCCGTCTCTCACAAATTTGTTTTTAAACTTTTTTTTAAAAGATTCCCCTCCTCAGACGGAGAATGATTCCCATTTTTTTTCTTTGTAGGGTCCATTTTTTAAAGATTCTCCTCTCACAAATCAGTGTGGCTGTGTGGGGTCCCTTTTTTTTTTTTTTTTTTTAAATAAAGGGACGGGGAATCACGGGGAATGATTCCCCGTCTCTCACTTAATTAAAAAAAATTTATTATCAAACGGTATATCTTATACCGTCCCACGCCTTTTTTTAAATAAAAAGAGAGGGACGGGATATCATATCCCGTCTCTAAGGAAAATGAGAAAGATTTAGCAAAGCACCACTGCACGATTCTACGCTATATGCTATTACTGTAGATGCCATTTTTTAGAATATGAGAAACACCACTGTGGATGCTCTTACAATTATATTCTTAATGGATAGCAGATCGAAGGAAAAATTAGTAGATTAATTTGTATGTGTTTATCACCTAGTACTGTTAATTAGAGTCTTGTTTATTTTTGTAATGTGAAGTTGTCATCAATTTTTAATAAGCACGCAAGACTAATAGCTAGTCAATTTACATGATATATATATTATTTGATGTTGTATGTCTAATACCTAGAGTGCTGAATCCAGGCTGGCTAATTATAATTACTAGCATATTAGAACTGTGTTGCATGTTGTTCATCTTTTTATCCCTATGTTAGTCATAATATGTATTTGTTATCCTCAACTCCTGTGAAGATGGAAGAAAATTTGTAATACATAGATTGCATGATACGATTTCAGTCCCAATTGTTTAATTATTACACTAAATATAATATTCTAAAGAGAAATATCCATTTCTCTATCAATGTATACCAATGTGATTAAATAATGAGATGATATTACTCCCACTTACTACAGTCACAACTGTAACTGGATTAGATTGTGAACAACGACCTCAAACTTAACTGTGGGAGTGGGGTCTTATATGAGTGTCTTGTTGTAATTATTAAAGTTTAACATAGTGTGTAATGAGTGTCCTTTCAAATAGGTAAAAGTTTGTTTTGTTTGATATTATATTAAATTAGATATTGGTTTAGTCTCATATTGGTTATGTATGAGTTTAGTTTTTCATTCTCTCCTATATATAGGAGCCACTTGTATTCAATTTATTCAATCAATAAAAGAATATTTTCCTAAGCCTAATTATAACATGGTATCAGAGCCAATAATTCTATAAGGTCCATACTAATTTTATCATCGTCGTCGAGGTGGAGTGGTTCTCGTCTTCATCGGAATCACTCCACCTCCCGACATCTCTCTTCCGCTGCCGATCAAATACCAAAATTCTAATCTCCTTATCCCTTAATCAACAGCACCAAAACCCCAGCCATCATCAACTTCTCAAGCACAAACCCTAGCCGCCACAACAAGCGGCTACACCTCTCTTCTCCGGCGACTCACTGCATCCAAACCCATCAAAGAAGACTCAGCAACTCCTGCCATCTCCTCTTTCCTCCCGAAGCCTGTTCGTCGTCGTCGCCGCCGCCGCCCTTCTTCGCCGTCCTCGATCCCAACCCCACCAACCTCGAGCTCCTCTCTCGTCGAGATCTGAGAAACCCTAACTCTTCAAAAATGGAGATCGCTCGGTCTCTGTGGTTCTCGATCGCCGCTATGGCGTCGCCCCCCCCCCCCCCCCCCCCCCCCCCGCGACTTCCAAATAGAAGATCTTGCTTTCCTTCACTCCGATGTCGCCTCCCTCGCCTCTTCCGGTCGACCTCAATCTCCATGGCCGACGATTCAACCACCGCCTCCTCCTCCTCCTCCTCCGCCGTCCCCGATCCTGACCCCATCAATCTGGAGGTCCTCTCATGTCGACGGTCTCGAAGCTCTCGCCGCCTCCATCATTGTTCAGATGAATCAGATCCAAATTTTATTTTATTTTATTTTTTTACCCTAAATCCACAGACCCAATTCCCAACTCCTATAATACCCAAACCTAACCCAC